>JALJCO010007916.1:22500-170000 GCA_023101725.1 Atherinomorus stipes
TTGTCAGCAACTAGATGGTTTGTGATGTAAATTGCCTCATAGCCGGTAAATCCACAAGATTATAAGAAGTCTGATTTATTTAAACTATATGGGTCACATCTTATGTACGAATGTGTTTTTTACACAAATGGTGTCTGGGCCAGCTCCTTCAAAGACTCGGCTACTCGCTGTCATTCATTGCGTTGTGTTTTGAACTGGAGGAAAACACTTCCTGACCTCTATCTGCATTTCACGCTTTGTCTGGGTCATGTGACTGAAATCCAGCGATTGACAGGTTTGGTGAAGACAGACGTCAGACACGGCAGATTTCAGATGGCTCCATACCAACGGTGGCGTCGCGGAAGATCTTGGGGTATCCTCTGTTGGGGTATTTTCCTCGGAGCTGCCACACGTCAAAAAAAGGCTTCCAGTCAATGAAGTCCACCAGACGGTTCAAATCATAGGACTCAAACACACGAGTTCCCAAGAACTGCGGGCGCACTGAGACACAAAGACAACCGTCTCACAAAGATGTCTCTAAGTCAAACACTGACATTTCTTCTGTGATGTAGAGGACAGATTACAGCCAAGGGCAGGCCAACACGCCAGTCTGCCCTCATTCAGGACTCACCAGGTCCAGGAACAGAGGACCAGTCCACATGCAAGGACTTTTGTCTCGCCTGCGACAGAGACAGATACCGACGATCCTGGAACAACACAGGAAAACTCATTTACCTCCAAATGAAACTCAGGATGACCTTCATGTGAATAAACGTGCGGGTGACAAAAGGGAGGAGGAAAACCTCTGGATAAATACGAACGACAGGATTTCACACAGCTGATGTCCAGACTGCGTCTCACTGCAAAAACTGTCTGTTTAACCAAACCTTAATCTTATGTCCACATAAAAGTCTTCTTGGCCTTGTTTAGAGAGTGATATACACTGCCAGGCCAAAAAGGTCAACCCCTGGATTTAACTAAACAAACAGATACAAGAATCTTACTGGACAATTACTGCATGATCACTTTCAGCTGCAACCGCTTATTGGACTCCAGCTGATGCAGCGCGTAGTTTTTCATTTCCTAAACAACCATGTCAGAAGACGCATCCTGTGGTCATGGAAAAGATGTTAGTCTGTTTAAGAAAGGTTAAATCATTGGCATGCATCAAGCAGCAAAAGATCAAAGAAGAAGCAGAACCCACTAAAATTGGGTTAAAATTGTCCAACACAATTAAAAACTGGTCACTTTAAAGGAATACTGTGTAAGTTCTCCTGTTATTTATTCACAAAAATTGATTTAGTTCAAAAGTGTTTTTCCATTAATCAGTAATCACTTCCATCAACAAACTGAAGTGCTCCTGTAAGCTCTGAATTTGCCGTTCGTATCATTCATATCTACATGGAACGGGTCGGCTCGGTGGGGGCTACCATGTCGTGTCGCCGTGTTTTTACGTTCAGTAGAAGCGTGACAGTATGAAACCACAGAAACTCACCGGCCTTTGAAAAGTCAGCGTGGTGCAGTGAGGATGTCGGGAGAAACCAGCGTCTCACTGATGCTGCGTTCACGTGCAGTCGGGCAGACGGCCGTCAGTAACAAACCAGATGTCATTTTAATCACAGAAGCCGAGAGAAAGACGGTAAAACATGGGTCAGGGAAAACAATATGACATCGCCATGACAACAAATCAGATGTGGACTGATGTCACTGTAACTGACAGACCACATCTTCACATTGAGGCTGTTGATGCCTTTAGTTGCAGCGGCTGTCGTCCGTCTGACCGGTTTCACGTGAACGCAGCATGAAAAGTACGAGGGAGCTGCTCGCGATTACACAATGTCCCTTTAATGGGGAACCATCGACTTCAAGGAAGAAATGTGATCAGGAAAAATCCCAAATGACTAACCGACAAACACTTGATGAAATCAAAATGAAATAAAAACAACAGTAGAACTCAGGGCTAAATAGTGAAATAATGGCATTTCCACATGAACAATGCCAAGAGAACTGAACTTTTACAAGCTGATATAGTGATCAGCTTGTAAAAAGTAAGTAAACTTTACTTTACCTACACAGTCCTGTCAGAGGGGGGCGGGGCTTTTTTATAAATTCAACATATCTGGACCACAAAGGTTAATGGGAAATGCACATTCAACAGGAGTTTAACCTTTTGTGAATGCTATAAATGTGAGTTATTTACTCTGTTATGGTTTATATTTTAACAATGTTGGAAAGGTCTGCTGTGTTTGATTGTAAAAGTGTTACCATGAGTGAGAAGGACAGTACAGATAAGTAAACCACCATCCCCATTCATGATACTACATCCTGGTCTAGGGAGTAAGGTTTATTTGTAAACTTTACTTTACAAATAATCATGGGAATTATTCAGAGGGAAAAAATGAAAACAGATTGTGCAAACGTATCAGAACATTTGTCTATAGCCAGTTTTTGCCTCCCTCTGAGGTAAATCCACAGGGAGAGGTCCACTTGGCCCTGTCCTGATGAGGAAATGAATCCACTGATTCAAACAGAGACGGGGCCCGGACAGGTTAGAGGAGGAAAACAGTTCCAGATGAAGCACTGGCTGTTGTTGGGTCTGCATGCTTCCAGATGGCTGTGTCACAGTTCCATCAGCTCCACCAGGCACTCCATCGTTCATGGAGCCCACATCCAGGTTTACTGGATGGAAAAACGAAATCAATGAGCCTAAAATGACAGCGGAGCAAAGTTTTCTCTTTTTTAAGTTTCCTTATGGCTGCTCAATATTATCTGCATTCAAGAAAGATTCAGGACATGACTGGAAGATAACTAAAGACTCGCCAGTGCCGGTAACTGGACCAACGAAGTCTCTCTGACACCAGTAAGTCTGCTTGCGTCTCACCTGGAATCACGTCTTTAAGAATGTCTCTCACCTTCAAGGAGTCATTGTGATCCTGTCTGATGTCATCATACTCCTCCTTCAGGTCCTCCAGGTATTCCTCCCTCACAGTCTCATCCAGCAGCTGCGAACACTGAAACATCCAGAGGAAAAGATGAAGTCATCTCCTGTACATCTACATCTGCTGCATGTTCTCTCGTCCGCAAAATTTTTCATACCCTCCAATTAAAGAGGAACAATAATCAGCTGTCAGTGAAATAAGATTTAACTGACAAAAGTAATAATAAATCAAAATTCTATGAAAATCTTGACATTGATTTTGAATTGTGGTTTGACAGAAATAATAAAAACAAACACACAAAAAACTGTAACAAGTAAATAAGCATGATGGGGCTCTGAAGCTAAAATGTTGTTGAACACTTTGGAGACAATCACTGCAATCAGGTGTTTTCTGTAACGTCCAATCAGACGTCCGCACCTGTTGGCAGGTATGTTGGCCCACTGCTCATGGGAAAGATGCTCTCATGTGTCTGGGACAGTTTTGTTTGTTTTGTTTTTTTCTCAAAAAAGAAGCAAAGTATTATTTGAGACCACAATTTAAAAGCAATATTTTATTTCACTACGATATAATTTTGTACATTTTTATTTTTGTCACTTTCTTCAGTTTCCTGTCATTTGAATTGCTATTGTGTATTTAGCCTTGTCTTTAATCGGAGGGTATGAATAATTTTGAGGACGACTGTACATGTCAAAAAACATGAAATATACTTTATTTTCTCAAAGTAAATAAAGGAAACACTTCAACGACACGTTAGACTGATGGATGACTTATTCCAGTCTAAAATCTTTCATCATTACATTGTGGAATGTGTTGAGGACAAAATGACATAAGGAGGATCAATGAAGATCAAACTCATAACCCCGTCTGGATTCAGACTCAAAACAAAAGTGGAAGGCTCAGATCACAGGCTGACACCTCTGTGGAAATTCCTCCAGACCATTTCAGTGAGTTTCAGTAGTGTGTTGCCTCCACCTGCCTGTACGCATACATCACCTCATCTGGGCCACCAGTCTGTGGCGCGATGCCGCCACGGTGGATGCAACGAGACCTGACATCCCAGAGCTGCTGGACTGGATTCAGGTCTGGTCAACGAGCCGGTGAGTCCGTAGCATCGATGCCTTCATCGGGCAGGAGCTGCTGATGCACTCCAGCCGCGCGAGGCCGAGCATCATCATGCATCAGATACTTCTATCTTCTACCAGAGTCATCAGAGCAACTCTGCAACTTTCATTCTAATCTGATGCTTCCCTTCAATCTGAAATGATGGATAACCGCTGGCGAAGCCTCCTCTGAAAGCCTTCAGGACACGGTTGCAGCCATTTAACGCATTGACAGATTAACAAACGCAGTCCCTCTGACAGCAGCGTGGCACATGCAGAGCGCACGAGGCCTCGGCTGGTGTGATCACATGATCAGAACAAAAGTCGAGGTGGAGACGAGTAAACGGGCTTGAGCGTAATCAAAGAAGCAACACTCTGCTGTGTTTTGGGAAACATGTTGTCCACCATTGTGGACTGAAACAGACTTCATTCTGGAAATATCCCTGTTACAGGTTAGTAGTTACAGAGACCACGAACGACAGTAGCTATCCTAGGAAGCAGCCTGAGGCAATGCTCACAATTATCAGGACGATATCAGAACTAACACTTTGAAGGCATGGATTAGTTCACCTTGTAGACGCCCGCAGGCATAATTTTCAGTTGTGTTGCATTGGATTAAATGGGTTTTTTTTGTTTCAAGTGTTATAGCATGCCTTACTTATTACTCATTTGATTTTGAAAGCTTATTGAAAGAACACTTTTGCCATCTATCTGTAAATGGCATACAAGAAGACATTACAATAATCATGAAAATGATTAGTATACAGGCCAACATTTTGCAATGTAACTTGTATTAACTTTTTAATATTTCCATATATATTAATATAAAAATGCTATAATTCAAATAAAATGATAATAAATTTTATAATATAATTATGATATAGGCTACTTGGGCTATATTATATAGTGATTGATGAATGATTTGTGAATTAAAATGAATTCAGTAGAACCGCTGGCAGTGTGAATGGATGTAATAACTTTCCTCTTGATAGGCTGCCATGTGTTAATGTGTTTTAACAATAGTTAAGAAATTTTAAAGGAGTCATCACCCAGAAATCCCACTTTTTCACATTAAAACGTGTACTGGAACGGGACCTCAGTTATAACGTGCCAGAAACTCCGGAGAGTGAAAGTGACTTCGTTTTTGAGTGCGTGATCTCTCTTCTCACCAGAATCGGCCGCAAGCACGCGCTCTCCACAGTACGCGGTTTGGATTTCTTTCTCCGAATGACGTGAACTAGAGAGGCTGCTAGCTGCTAAGCTAGCCTCTTTAGCACCACCTGAAGGCAGCTGATTACCTGCCACAGAGTAAACCAGCTTTGTCAGAAAGGATGCCGGCGACAAGGAGGAGGAGGAGGAGGAGGAGGAGGAGGAGGGAGGGAATGCCGTGCTGAGTTGCCTCGGCAGAAGTTCAGCAGTTTTCAGAGCTCTAACAGGAGGAACAGCTTTACCAGGGAGCAGTGGACTATATTTATCAGTGAGGATGTGCAGTCGGTAAGTGTTGCTGCTGTGTAATTTATCTTTTGTGTCAGAGACCAGTAAACGGTGGTTGACGAACGGACAAGCTGCTAATGTAGCTACAGAAGCTAACAGTGTTTGGTTAACTTCATTTCAGACGTCCGCTCCTTATATTCATCAGAGTCCAGCCCTTTTACTCCGGATCCTCTCCATCAACCGCACCGTTACGTTTTTATCACGTTTTTCTCTGCTGGGACATCATTTCCTTCACTTCTGTCCTGATAAAACTTTGTTTGGCTTTGACGTTTGCCTCGTGAACGCGCTCACAGACAGCTTTAACTCTCGTACGTGTTCTCGTGACAAACAAAAGTTGGAGATAAAAAGAGATTAAAATGAGCTCATTAAATTTTCCTCCCACCCAACTAGAATTAAAAATTAATTTGAAAATAATTTAAGAAGGATTGTGGATGTAAAACACTAGGTTATGACACCTTTAAGCTTTTCAAACTTAGGTTGCTGTGTTTTATTAGATCAGTACAATACAGATAAACAGCTCATTTCAGTCCAAAATGGCAAATGCGCATTGGTGAAATGTTGCAATGTAGCGTTCTGTTGAGTGTCGACTCTTGGTGTTCTATACTCTTTGACGTACTATCCAAAGTGTAAGCACCATCCACTTTTGACGCCTGCCTGAAGAATGACCGTGACAGGAAGATTCCCCACAGTTATGAACTTCCGGTTTCTGTGAGCGAACAATGCCGTTGGTTCCATCCTGTGTCTCCGGCAGGTTAACAGACTGGCATCTGAAGTTTGGAAGTCGTCTGTTTTCCTGGACTTGCCTTACAGACCGTTTCCTGCCTTCAGTTGTTGTTCTGAAGATCCTAAAAAACGTTTTGTTGATCAGATTTCTTACCACCACCACACTCCTGGAGGCATCGAGGACATGGACAACAGGACAGCTGTAGCTTGGTGCGATCTTCACCGCGGTGTGTGTCCTACCAAACACAAAACACACTCATTATTCCAGTAATCACCTTCACAGACAACTTTGATTTTTAAAGGTGCCATGACATCAAATTTCACTTTTCTGAGTTTTTGGGGTATAATCTGATCTGTTGTGCACTGATGAGGCCATGTGAATGTCAGAGTGAGAATCAAAGTTCCTGTTTATGGTCTGTCAGCTTTGTGTCTTTGTTCAAAAACGGTTGAATCAGACAGCAGGCTATCATTCTACGTAGTTCATTTGCTCCAATTAGAGCACACTATCAAGCAAACAGCCCCCCCTCCTCTCTCCTAACGGCACCCTCCGCTTCGTTTCCCCCCGTCCCCTCCCCGGCCGATTAACTGAGCTGAGTAACTTCTCTGCAGTCAGGTCTGGGTTTTCAAACAAATGGATTTAAAAGCAAACTTCTGCAGCAACACTGAGGGAGGGGGCCACAACCTTGTCATTACCTGTAAGTTTATTTATTTTCTAAATGCTGTCTTGTCTGATAAACGTAGCTCACTGTCTGAAGTGCCCATGTTGCTAACAGATAGGCTTTAGCAAACTCTGACCGCTGCTTGACCTAGATTCTCCAAATAAGGTTACAGCCAAATAAGGTGTAGCCAATCAAAATAAAGTCAACTTTGTCTCCGGGTAAAGCTGCATATCATTACCGCACCCCACTCTTTTACTGAGGAAGGAAGGTCTAGCGTGCCAAAACAATCCCCCACTGTAAAAAATGCCGTTTTTTTCTTTGGAGAACTAACATATGCAGCAATGTCAACTACATGAACCACTTTTTACTGCCATGTCACCACTCCTTTAAATGAAAAGTTCTGCAGAGGCTCAGAAAGCCGCACAGTTCAATCATCTTTTCTGAAGGTTTTTCAGCTGGTTTGGAAGAAAGACTGCTGCAGTGAATTTTCCTCATGTCAGTATAATTACACTCAAATATAAAGACATTCTGCATATTTTCAAACTATTGCAGTCTCCAAGTTGGTTATTCAGTCACTTGTTCTTTTACATCTAGTCTAGTACTATCTAGTATTATCTGGTCAAGTGCATCAAAAAAGGATGTTTTAAAACTACAATTAATCCAGAACAGAGCAGGTTGCAGAGCACGAAGATGTCCATTTAGGGCCAGAAAGTGCCATGCATGACAGACTGTCCTGGTTCAGGACAGAGTGGCCTGCAGCATCATGTTCTGCAAAAACCTGTATTTTTTAAAGCACCATGTCTATTTTCTCAACTACAACCAACCAATGTCCGAGAATTTTAATTACTTGTCAGGCTTCAGAGGCTTATTCATCTATTCGTTTATTTACCATAAACATTTATCAACACTTTTATTTATTTATCTATTGATCAATTAATTTATTTATTTGTTAACAATTTTTATCAACAAGTTTATAGTTTTGCGTTCTGGTTCAGGTCAGATTCAAAGACCAGGGTTTCATTGGAAAGGGGCGTGGGGGTGTGACATTACTTTGAGGTAGTGGCTCCACCAATCAGCAGTGGTGTTGTCATTCCAAGTCTCTCCATCTCCTTGGCCACATGTATCATCTCATCCAGAGATGGGGGTGATGAGACCAGACAGACCGACGATATCTGCAGGAGCACAGACAGCCACAGTCAGTCGGGTCAGACAGACGAGATGACATTTTGGTTAAAAAGCCACATTATTTACAGACCAAACTGAAATGAAAGACAAAGATAGAAGTGTTCATTTCCAGGAGTCTGAGGATGAAGGCAAACTAACAGGATAATATGGATTCACTTGTGACTGTATTCCTCATAAGAATCCAGTTGCCACGATTATTACAAACCTAAATACCATAAGTTATGTTGTATTTCCTCTCTCAGCTGTTTATGTGACAGTAAATGTCATGAAAGAAACATGTGAAAATAAAAAAAGACAAAAATTGATCATCAAGATGCAAAATGAAAACTGGTGTCCCCCTGTCCATCCTCACATGTGAGAGACTGTCTCTGTTTTATGTCATGTTATTGACCCACTGCAGTTTGTTTTTTATTTGTACCAATTATTTTCCAGCCTGACCAGACTATGTTTTCCAGAATGTCATGGGTTTGTCCAGATGTTGTGTTGCAAACTTCAAACCAGCATCAACCTGCTTCTTCTTCAGAAATGGAGTCTTGCGTGGTGTGCGTGCATGAAGGCCATGGCGGCTGAGTGCATTCCTTCTTGTTTTCTCTGAAACAACTGTAGCTGCTGGTTCCAGGTCTTTCTGAAGCTCTCCACGAGTGGTCCTGGGCTGTTGGAGAACCTTTCTGATGATTGTTCTGACTCCTCTGTCTGAAATCTTGTGAGGAGCACCTGGCCGTGGCCGCTTTATGACCATGCCGTGTTCTTTCCACTTCCGGATGATGGTCCCAATGGTGCTCACTGGAACTTTCACAAGTTTACAAATGCACCTGGAACCAATGCCTTCAGTGTGTTTGCAATAATAAGGCTGCGTAGGTCTTTAGACAGCTCTTTGCTTTTACCCATCATGCAATGCTTCTTGTCTGACTCCTTGGTGATGTGAAACCTTTTTAAAGGCATCAATCAGGACTAAAGCAGCTGATATTACTTTGCACTAATAAGGGACAGGATTACTTTCTAAATACTGAGACTCCAGCTGCTTTCTTGGTTTTCTTTATCTTTTTGACTCTCCGTTTCTTCATGTGTGCAGTACTTGTGTCATTTCACAATTTTACACATAACATACCTCATTCTGGTCTACAGATTGTGGTCCTGTCATTCTGGTCTACAGATCTTGTCGATCCTGTTATTCTGGTCTACAGACCTTGGTCTACAGATGGCAATCTTGTCATTCTGGTCTACAGATTGTGGTCCTGTCATTCTAGTCTACAGATGGCGTCCTGTCATTCTGGTCTACAGACCTTGGTCTACAGATGGCAATCTTGTCATTCTGGTCTACAGATGGCGATCCTGTCATTCTGGTCTACAGACCTTGGTCTACAGATGGCAATCTTGTCATTCTGGTCTACAGATGGCGATCCTGTCATTCTGGTCTACAGATGGCGATCCTGTCATTCTGGTCTACAGATGGCAATCTTGTCATTCTGGTCTACAGATGGCGATCCTGTCATTCTGGTCTACAGATGGCATCTTGTCATTTGGTCTACAGATGGCAATCTTGTCATTCTGGTCTACAGATGGCGATCTTGTCATTCTGGTCTACAATGGCACCTTGGTCTACAGATGGCGATCCTGTCATTCTGGTCTACAGATGGCGATCCTGTCATTCTGGTCTACAGACCTTGGTCTACAGATGATCTTATTCTGGTCTACAGATGGCAATCTTGTCATTCTGGTCTACAGACCTTGGTCTATAGATGGCAATCTTGTCATTCTGGTCTACAGATGGCGATCCTGTCATTCTGGTCTACAGACCTTGGTCTACAGATGGCAATCTTGTCATTCTGGTCTACAGATGGCAATCTTGTCATTCTGGTCTACAGACCTTGGTCTACAGATGGCAATCTTGTCATTCTGGTCTACAGATGGCGATCCTGTCATTCTGGTCTACAGACCTTGGTCTACAGATGGCAATCTTGTCATTCTGGTCTACAGATGGCAATCTTGTCATTCTGGTCTACAGACCTTGGTCTACAGATGGCAGTCCTGTCATTCTGGTCTACAGATGGCGATCCTGTCATTCTGGTCTACAGACCTTGGTCTACAGATGGCGATCTTGTCATTCTGGTCTACAGACCTTGGTCTACAGATGGCAATCTTGTCATTCTGGTCTACAGATGGCGATCCTGTCATTCTGGTCTACAGACCTTGGTCTACAGATGGCGATCCTGTCATTCTAATCTACAGACCTGGTCTACAGATTGTGGTCCTGTCATCTAGTTACAGATGGCGTCCTGTCATTCTGGTCTACAGATGGCGATCCTGTCATTCTGGTCTACAGACCTTGGTCTACAGATGACCATCTTGTCATTCTGGTCTACAGACCTTGGTCTACAGATGGTGGTCCTGTCATTCTGGTCTACAGACCTTGGTCTACAGATGGCGATCCTGTCATTCTGGTCTACAGACCTTGGTCTACAGATGGCAATCTTGTCATTCTGGTCTACAGACCTTGGTCTACAGATGGTGGTCCTGTCATTCTGGTCTACAGGTGGTTGCTGAGATATCAGAGTGATGTTCTGCATGTTGCTGCCTCGTGCTGCTACCTCTCTTGTTCTGGTGCTCGGCAGTTAAAACCTGTTTGTTTTGTCGAATCAGAAACTTGTGCTGCTTCTTTTGGAGCTTTTTCTGGTGTTTGGATTAGTTTTCTTCATCCTGCTTTCTTTGCCAGGTCCCTTTGGACAAGAGATCTATAAACTCAAGGAGTTTAGGAGTAAAATTAAATTAGATGAACAACAAAACCAAAGTGGGCAGTCACGGGACGTTTTCCTTCAGACTTTAAAGTTCAGAAGAGAGAAAGTGAAACACTGTTTGTTAGTGGGTGCATGTGTGCAGCTGCTCCATGAAGTGTCGCTATCCCTCGTTTTGGGACTTTAACATCTGTTGATGGTTGACTACTCGACAGTTAATGATTAGTTAATGATAGTCGCCATGGTAACTCGGTATGTCAGTAGAACACCATCCGTAATTAATCTACATTCATGATTCTTTCTATTACATTTGCTTCCTGTTCTGTTCATGATCATATTTCAAGTCAAATATTGACTCTTCTCTGGATGATGCTATAAAGTGGTCAGTCAGAAACCGTCACTGGTTTTATGGACAAATCTTCAGGACCAGTTTAACTGCTGAAATGGATTCACTGATGGTCTCGTCTGGCTGTGTTAACTCACCATTCTTCACCTCAGCACCGAGGCTGCAGATACACCATTTTGCCAAAAGTACTGTCTCACCTGCCTTGACTCACATATGAGCTTCAGTGACATCACATTCCTAATCCACAGGGTTCAGTATGACAGCTACAACTACTTCTGGGAAGGCTGTCCACAAGGTTTAGCAGTGTGTTTATGGGAATTTTTGACCATCTTCCAGAAGCACATTTGTGAGGTCACACTGATGTTGGACCAGAAGGTCTGGCTCTCAGTCTCCACTCTAATCCATCCCAAACGTGTTCTATGGGGTTGAGGTCAGGACTCTGTGCAGGCCAGTCCAGTTCCTCCACACCAGACTCTGCATCCAGGTCTTCATGGACCTGCTTTGTGCACTGGTGCACAGTCATTTTGGATAAGGAAGGGGCCAGAGTTCCTTTCACTGGACCTAAGGGGCAAAGCCCAGCTCCTGAAAAACACCCCCACACCATAATCCCCCCTCCACCAAACTTTACACTTGGCACAATGCAGTCAGACAAGTACCGTTGTCCTGGCAACTGCCAAACCCAGACTCCTCCATCAGACTGCCTTTTGAGAAGCGTGATTTAGGGCTGGACGATATAGAAAAAAAATTATCGATATGAAAAAGTCTTTATCGATCGATATCGATATTTATTAAAAAAAAAAAAATAGCCATTATCAAATTCAAAGCTATTTTAGGTGCAGCCCTGGCCATTTAAGCTTTATCTGAATGACCTACTCATAATAAAGATCACACTAAAGCCGTTTTCAGACTTGCATTGTGGAACATGAGCGGTAAAGTCCATCTGCTCTTTAAACAGATTCGTCTTTTCAAACATGCCGCTTCCTTGCAGACTTATCGTGTCCCGGCGCTTTAATACATCAGGAAATGTTGCGGAAAAGTCAGCACAGCCCCGCTCTTCCTTAATCTCTGTCCAGAACATTTTTTTATTCTTTCAGCCAAAAAGACGTGCCGCAACATTACCGCTTTTGTGACATGTAGATCAGCCGGTTCATGTCCACTACATCTCTGAGGTAAAAGACCGGAACGCCTGTCTGAATGCAGCGTTATAAAGGACAGAGTTCACAATATTACAGCTTTCCAGTGCAAGTCTGAAAGGAGCATAACACTGAATTCCAGTTCAGCCTCTGCCTGGTCTGCGTTTGTGATTGGTTTGGTGGAAGGAGTGACTGTAGTATCATGATACCTGATAGGCTACAGCAGAAAACTGTCCTTCTATACTGAACTTTTATTGACCCTCTTTTTTTTATATTGAAAAAACCTCTATCGATCGATATATATTGATATTGAATTATTGTCCAGCCCTAGCGTGATTTGATTGGTCACTCCAGTGGCGGCTGCTTTACACCACTGCATCCACGCTTTGAATTGCACTTGGTGTATAGATGGATGCAGCTGCCCCCCCTTGGAAACCCATTCCATGAATATCCATGGATTATGAATTACGTGGCCGACCACTTCGTGGCTGAGTTGCTGTCATTCCCAAACACTTCCATTTTCTTATAACCCAGCTGACAGTTGACTGTGAAATATTTAGGAGCGTGGAAATTTCACCACTGGATTTGTTGCACAGGTGGCATCCTATCACAGATCCACGCTGGAATTCACTGAGCTCCTGAGAGCGACACATTCTTTCACAAATGTTTGTAGAAACAGTCTGCATGCCGAGCTGCTTCATTTATACACCTGTGGCCATGGAAGTAATGGAACACCTGATTCCATCATTTGGATGGGTGAGCAAATACTTGTGGCAATAATGTATATTGTATCAGGCATTAATCTGCTACTTCATCTCTCTATGGCAATGTTCCCCAACTCTGGTCCTCAGGACCCGCTGCCCTGCACATCTTGGAGGCAACCCTAATTTTTCACACCTGAATCAAATGATTGGCTCATTAACAGGCTTGCAAAAAACTTGATGAGGAGGTTTATGAATCTGAATTAGGTGTGATAGAGTAGAAACACACTGAAGACAGGCAAGGCAGTGGGTCCTAAGGACTGGAGTTGAGAAACACTGCTCTATGGAGCTATGACACCCGGACTACTTACTGTCAAATAATAAAATAAAACCGTACATCTGACCTTCAACATCTGCAATTCAGCCGTTTCAGGAGTAATCAGAAAGACATGTTTTCATTCTGGACTTTTCAGTGTCAGTAAAATGTTTTTGTCCTGTTTTTGTTACAAATACTGTATGTTCATGGTAAAACCAGACTCATTACATACCTGCTTTTTGAGTGACAGCCTCTCTGAGGATCTGATCACAGGGAACCATCACACCCAGATCAATCACCCTGCAGGAGAAAAACAGGGAACAGACACAGTTTCAGATGTATGATTATCAAATTCAGCAGCAATAAGCAACATCAACTTTACCTGAAGTTGTTACACCCCAGCACCACCCCAACAATGTTCTTGCCAATATCATGGACGTCTCCTTTCACTGTAGCCAGAACGATGGTTGCCCGATAGGGACTCTGCAGACAACAGATAATATCAGAACAGTCAGAAAACTCCATGGTTTCTGGAGGATGAACATTAAATTTTTACTGCGCCGGCTTTGATGACGTCACTATTATGCGACACAATAAAAAGTAAATGTCAATAAATAAGGACGAATCACCATAAATTTAGGCCGCTTGGAGCTCACAGGGGAGGTCTGGCTAATGTTTTGTAACAAAACATTGGTGAAATTGGTGAAACTGTGGACCCCTGAGCAAGGTCCTTAGCCCCCCAACTGCTCCCCGGGCGCTTTAAGTAGCAGCCCACTGCTCTCTGATACTCACAGTACAGAGATGGTGAAAGCCGAGCCCTAATTTCCCCTCAGGGATCATACAAGTATAACAAAAACAAAAAAAAAATGAAGGAGATTGTGGCAGATAATGCCTTATTTAGAGGCGACGCACAGTTGCTCCATCACTTCCATTATATTGGACATACGCTGATCTCGAGTGGATCCAAATATCTCCCGAAGAAATTCAAGTTGGACCAAAACTGTCTGGGTGAGTAAATGAATGTATTTTATGCTAGAAAATAGGTCCAGATTGAAAAAAAACGAACTTCCCCTTTAACCCCCACAAACTGCTGCCCGGGTGCTGTAAGTAGCAGCCCACTGCTCTCTGATACATACAGAGATGGGTGAAAGCAGAGCCCTAATTTTCCCTCAGGGATCATAACAATAACAATAACAATAACAAATATATATATATATATATATATATATATATATATATATATATATATATATATATATAGGCTGAGACATGATAGATTATAACAGAAGAATCAGAATAAAAATTTGTCATCATGTGACAGTTAAAGGAGCAAGGGACAGGAATTGTGAAAGAATTCACATGCATGTCCAGTTTTTCAATGCTAATGGATGATAAAGCGTTAAAACTAGGGCTGTCAGAAGATAAATTCTGATGAATCACATTACTTTTTATCACTTCTAGAACATATTAAAAGGTGTCTCACCAGGAATTCTGCATATATCTTTAGTAGACTAGACTACTGAAACCCTGTCCTTACATGAGTTCTTCAAACGACGGCTGTTTAGTCCAGAATGCTGCTGATCCTCACAGGCTGACTTCACAACTGTCTTAATATGAAGCTCTGAGTCCTGGACTACTCCCAGATTTCAGGGTTGGTTTTAGCCTTAAGTTTGGAAAACAAAAGTTAATGTATTTTCTGTATTTAGCAGTACTAAAGAATAAGTTAATCTCTTGTTACCTCCACCAAGGAGGTAATGTTTTTGGTAGTGTTGGTTTGTCTGTCCGTCTGTCCGTCCGTCTCTCAGCAACTTTACAGAAAAAGTTCTGGACGGATTGACCTGAAATTTTCACCAACAGTGTGCCTCAGCCCCCATTAACTTTTGGTGGTGATCTGGATCATCTTCTGGAATGTTTTGAAGGATTCTTTATCATTGTGAGGTCAGCCATGTTAGAAAGGTGGTTGATGAGGCGTGAGTGCCCCCTTGTGGCAGAAGTGTGCAGCTGCTACTGAGCACATGATGTCAGGATGCAGAAATGAAACTTGTGAGCAGCAGTGAGCACGAGGAGAGAAGACTGTTGGACAGACTTCTAGCAGGTGAAGATGGTGAACCGTGTGCGTCTGTGAAGAACTGGAAGTAACTAGTTGTATTTCTGTCTGAACAGGATGTTTATTTAGCCTTTAATGTTATTTAGCTGATTTGCTTATTCTGAAGTTCTTCCTCTATTCAACATGTGCCTTTTTATACTATTAAGCTAGCTGACCTGTTACATGCCAGTTACTGTAACTGCTAGCCTTAAACACATGTGCATGTTTAGTCCCAACTGGAAGTGATTTATTAATGATAATTAATACCTTGAATGTGTTTATTTGCTGAACGAATGTTCCTCATGGCTTCTTTGTATTTCTGTGTTTATAGACCACACTCACTTCCATCCAGGCATTATGTTAACGAGCCTGGAATTCCTCACCTGTAAGCCTGTTATTTGTTACATTACGGTGCTGTTGAAATTAAGAGTGACCAGTAAAGACAGTTAACTGTACAAGTGAGTCCTGTGTGTTCTGACCGACACCCCATGGTGAACATCGAGTGTTTCGTAAAAAATAACAAGAAAGGATCTCAATCAGTTCTAGAATGTTTCCAAAGTTGATCCGGATCCAGAGAAAATTCAGGATACTATGATCCAGAACACAAAAAAGTGTGTTCTGGATCATGAGTCGAGCTGCTTGGCGGAGGTCTTCTGTCTCCGAGTGCTTTTCTAGTTTGACAATGGGATTCATTTAAGATTAATCTTTTGACAGCCCTAGTTAAAACCCAAAAAGAATTAGCCCACCCACGTCTCTGTCCATTGCCTTGAACAGGCTTTGTGCTGCGTAATGCGCTGCGATTCAGTGGCTGAATTTCCTGCGCAGTCCTACAGATGTGACGTCACTGATGCTGCATCCAGTGTCCTGACAGTTTTGATCCAGGAAAGAGACAGTCGAGGTGATTTAAACACTGTAAGGGATAGTCATGGATTCTGTAGCTGTCAGTAAACAACCCAGATCAACTGAAATACACTAAAAAGTGGCACTATGAAGAAAAAGACTTTATCAGCGTAGTAAACAACATGACAGCATCAGTTTGTACTCCCGTGCTGGCTTGGCTGGTGGCTGCAGTTACCCGCAGCATCAGTCGCGAGTCTCATATCTTTATCCTGCCCCTAGATCCTTTCACAACATAGTGGACCACCATGTATTCTTTTGCAACTCCTGCCCCAGCTCCTTTAACCAACAACTGTGAAAAAAGGATGTTTAGACAACATGTGTACACAGACCTTCTCCTGGGATGATTCTGGTGAGGCCATCATCTTTTTCCTCTCCTCCTCCATGAAAGGAATCAGATAACCAACCGCCTTCTTCATAACGCGGGCTGACTTAATGACCTGCAGATAAACGACATGGGAGTTTAACATTCCTGAATATAGAAGATCTGAAGACACATTAATTTAACCTGAGGCGCCTTATATATATATATATATATATATATTATATATGTGTGTATATATATATATATAAATATATATATACAGATACACACACACACACACATATAAATATATGTATATATATATATATATATATATATATATATATATATATATATATATATATATATATATATATATATATATATATATACAGGGGTTAGACAATGAAACTGAAACAGCTGTCATTTTAGTGTGGGAGGTTTCATGGCTAAATTAGACCAGCCTGGTGGCAAATATTCATTATTGCACATTGCACCAGTAAGAGCAGAGTGTGACGGTTCAATTAGCAGGTAAAAAGCACAGTATCCAGGGTAATGTCAGCATATCACCAAGAAGGACGAACCACATCCAACAGGATTAACTGTGGACGCAAGAGGAAGCTGTCTGAACGTGATGTTCAGGTGCTAACCCGGATTGTATCCAAAAAACGTAAAACCACAGCTGCCCAAATCACGGCACTCGCTTGGCCCAGGACTTGTGCTAGATGGGCCAAGGACTCCTGAACCATTCTGGAGGACCATGTGCATCCAAAGGTTCAAACATTGTATCCTGAAGGCGGTGCAGTGTATCAGGATGACAATGCCCAAATACACACAGCAAGACTGGTGAAAGATTGGTTTGATGAACATGAAAGTGAAGTTGAACATCTCCCATGGCCTGCAAAGTCACCAGATCTGAATATTATTGAGCGACTTTGGGGAGTTTTGGAGGAGCGAGTCAGGAAACGTTTTCCTCCACCAGCATCACGTAGTGACCTGCACTATCCTGCAAGAAGTATGGCTTAAAATCCCTCTGACCACTGTTCAGGACTTGTTCATGTCATTTCCAAGACGAATTGTCGCTGTGTTGGCCGTAAAAGGAGGCCCCCCCCCATACTAATAAATGATTGTGGTCTAAAACCAAGTGCTTCAGTTTCATTGTCTAACACCCCTGTAAATACACACACACACACACACACCCCCACACACACACACACACACACACATATATATATATATATATATATATATATATATATATATATAATATATATATATATATATATATATATATATATATATATATACATATATATATATATATTTATATATATGCCGTTTAGGAAATTATGTAGTGCATATACTGGTACTACCCCAAAAAATTAGGGTATATTACATATATATATATATATATATATATATATATATATGTACAAACAGGTACTACCCCATAAATTTAAATATCTTGTATTTCTGTAATTCAACTTAAAAGTCGCAATTTACATATTGTATAGATAAATGATATGCAAATCAATATATTTCAAGCTTTTATTTGTTTGGATGTTGCCGATTAGGACTTGCAGCTTAAGAAAACCTCAAATTCAAAAACTCAAAAAATTTGAATACTGTAAAAAGCTTCAGTATTGTAGGCTCAGACTGTCTTATTCTAATCAGGTAAGTAATTCAAAACACCTCCATAAGTACCCTGAGCCTTTAAAAAGTCCCTGTCTTGGTTAAGAAGACTTCACAATCATGGGGAAGATGCTGATCTGACAGCTGTTCAGAAAACCATCATTGTTGACTCCCTGCACAAGGTGGGAAAGACACAAAAAGTGATAGAAAAGAAGCTGGATGTTCTCAGAGTGTCTCAAAGCACATTAATGGACAGTTAAGTGGAAGGAAGAAGTGTGGAAGAAAACGGTGTAGAAGCAGCCTGGAGAAGATGGTCAGTGTTAAATTTCCCAGTCTGTGATGACCTGGGGTCTATGCCAGCTGCTGGTGTTGGTCCTCTGTGCTTCATCAAGTCCAGCATAAATGCAGCCAGGACATTTTGGAGCACTTCATGCTTGCTTCAGTGGACCAGCTGTATGGGGATGCAGACTTCATCTTGCCAAAAGATCAAAATCCTGGTTTAACAACGGTGGGATCACCACGCTTGATTGGCCCGCAAACCCACCTGACCTGAACCCCATCGATAATCTGTGGGGCATTGTCAAGAGAAAAGTTAACGGGAAGAGACCAAACAATAAAGAAGAGCTCAAGGCTGTGATGGAAGCATGTTGGTCTTCCATAATACCTGAAATATGCCACAAGCTGGTAGCATCCATGCCACGCCGGGCAAAGGCAGTCATCATGCAAAAGGGCCCAAACCAAGTATAAGTACAGATGCAAGATTTTATTTTAGAGGGCCTGACTTTTTTGCTTTTAAAATCCTTTTATAATTGATTTCATGCAATATTTTAATTTTTTAGTTTTTGAATTTGAGGTTATCTTAAGCTGCAAGTCCTATTCGGCAACATCCACACAAATAAAAGCTTGAAATATATTGATTTGCATATTATTTATCTATACAATATGTAAATTGTGACTTTTAAGTTGAAGTACAAAAATAAATTCACTTTTTCCCGATATTCTAATTTTTTGGGTAGTACCTGTGTATGGAATGATTCAAACTTTCATTCATTCATTTTCATTCCATTCATTATATACAGACTCCATCAGTCAGTCATTTTCTGTACCGCTTATCCAGTTCATGGTTTGCAGGGGTTGCTGGAGTCTATCCCAGCTATTATCAGGCAAGAGGCAGGTACACCATGGACAGGTCGCCAGTCTGTCACAGGGCCAACACAGAGAGACAGACAACCATTCACGCTCACATTCATTCCTAGGGGCAATTTAGAGTGATCAATTAACCTAACATGCATGTCTTTGGACGGTGGGAGGAAGCCGCAGTACCCGGAGAGAACCCACGCATACACGGGGAGAACATGCAAACTCCACACAGGAAGGCCACAGCTGGAATTGTCTGAACCCATCCCCAGCCAGGAATCGAGCTAGCGACCTTCTTACTGTGAGGCTGCGGTGCTAACCACCACCCTTCATTCAGACTTTCCTTCCATATATTCAAGTTTCATTCCATATATAACTTCCTAAACGGCATGCCATAATTTATATACATATATATATATACACACATATATACATATCTATATCTATCTATCTATCTAGATAGATAGATAGATTCAGAAGACTTTATTTTCATTGTACCGGCGTCCCAGTGCAATGAAATGTTTGTTTTCAGTACAACCCGTCCACCAGGTAGACTGAGGGTGCAGCCACATGAGCAGCGCACCTGTTATTGTACACTCAGCACTCCACCTTGACAGACAAAAACAGAAATGCAGAAGTTTTTGCAAATTTATTAAAAAGTAAAACCGAAATATCATCGGTCATAAGTATTAGAGCCTTTGCAGTGACATTCATATTTATCTCATATGCTGTCTATTTCTTCTGATCCTCCTTGAGATGATTCTGCTCCTTCATTGGAGTTCAGCTGTGTTTAATTAAACTGATTGGATTTGATTAGGAAAGGCTCACACCTGTCTATATAAGACCTTACAGCTCACAGTGCATGTTTAGTTTTGTTGTGATTTAGCTTGGGCAACCACAATATATATAGCGTCACTATGTATGATATTAATATTAATATTAATATTTCTATTAATATCAATACTAATACAGCCTCGGAGCACCACCTTACTTATTTGATATGTAATGGAAGCAAGGAAAACCATTAATGTCTTAAATCAACTCTTAGATTGATTTGATTAAGTGATCAGTCTCAGGACGCTTTCATGAGTTCTCGCTTGAAGTGACCTTTCATTATACATCAGAAAAACCACAAACAACGACTAGTTAAGATAATACGGAGTATTTATTTACTAGTCTACAAACTACATGAGATAATGTATGTACAAAATATATACAAGAAATATGTGAGCATGATGATCAACCAAAAGTTATCTTGTGAAAGAAATGTGAGATGGTATGAAAATGAAACATAAATTAATTAAGCCTCAGTTAATTAATAAATGTTCAAAGAAAAAGAAGGAAGGATTTCTTAATCCAACTAAACAAAGTTAAACTGGGTCTGGTAAACCGTAGGTCTGGATTAATTCACTATCACCAACTTCTTGTGACATCAGATCATATTTCATAGCAAATGATCAGGATTCTCCTCAGAGGTTCCGTCTGACTGAGGTGCTTCACTCACGTCCTGGTTCTGCTGGACTGTTCCTCAAATCCTTTGGAAGATTGTCGGGTGGATGGATCCCAAAAATCTTCCCGATCTCCTGGAAGTTCGTCCGGCTCTCTGCGGGCTGTCAGCTCAGTAGTGGTTCTGGTTCTTCCTCTCTCTCTCTCATCCGTCTCCCCAGAGACGTGCAGCTTCAGGACTGATGTCACGGGATGGTTGATAGTAAAGATGATTTGGGTTAAAGTCGTCTTCTCTCCATCACTCCTCCCTGAGTGATCCGTGGTTCTGAACTCTGCTGAGTTCAGAGCAGGTTTCGTCTCATTCTTTCCCCATTGTTCCAAGTTTCTTCAGTTCTGTCTCTCCTCCTTCCAGTTCTCCCAGATCAGTTCTCTTCCAGTTCTCCATCAGATCTGGTTCTCTTACCGATCTCTCCAATTCTGATTCTCACAGTTCAGAGCTTCGCGCTCTGCCTGGCAGTGGAATGTGGCTGCAGCTTGTCAGCCTATGGGAAGCTGACAGAGTCAGGTTTCATCCAACAGTCAGACACATCTCAAATGATCATTTGATTATCAGTTGAGCTTAATGGTTATAAGCATCTGTGAATTCTAAGTGAGGCATGTGTAAAATGGATCAATTATTCAGACATGATGAAATAAAGTGAACACAATAAAATAAAATAAAGCAAAGATCTGAATTATATGAATAAAGGAAGACATTGAATAAACAAATCAGCTAAACAGATAAAACAGGATTAATCTTGATGCCTTAAGATTCCTGTAAAGAAAATACATGTGTTAGACATCATTTGATATGAGGAAGTCCGTTTCTAACATAAAAGTGGATTTAGCAGTTGGGTAAAGTGTCTCTTTCTTCACCTTTATGCAGCAAATCCTGGAATGCATGTGATGTGAATTTGGGGAAGAAACATTTAGTTTCTAATCACCAAAGTATGTCATGTTGCATATCAAAAGAAAAGTCTTCATCATGAGATTAACATGAGCTTACTTTCCTGATAATATAAAACAGTTCTTGGATGTTAAGAACACATAACAAAATTGGCTATAAGGAACCAATTTATAGCAGGTCGTAAATACTGGGAAGGAGTATCTCCAAGCTTGGAGGATGGGTTCAAAGTTCAACAATTGGCCTTTGTTTGTTTTACCAAAATGCAGGTCCTCTCCTGAGTTGCTCTCAGGACGTAAATTAGTGATTACTCAGAGAAGGTCCTTCTCTGAGCAAAATTCCTCCTTGGGACGTCTGTTTAACATCCAAACGTGGCCTTTATCAATCAGTATGTGTCCCAAAGTATATTTGGTTAGATGTGTGTATCCTTTTGCTGAGACCTTTGGGCTTGAGATCACTACATATTCCCCACTTGATTCGATGTTCATTTAAGAAGGAGATCGTAATCACAGATGAAGTGGTCAGAGGGAGCAGCGATGATTCTTGCAGGTTCAATTAGCTTTTTCCATATGACTGATGTCATCAAGAAATGGATTCACTAAATCATAAGAAAACTAAATAAAAGTCGACAAAAGGATATGCATGCACTATTCGTACACCTAAAGTAACTTAAGAGTTAACATCTATTAAAAGGTTATAGTCTGAATTATCAAAATAATAATGAACAAATGGGTACTATAAAAAACTTTAAAAGGTTTTAATCTACAAAAGAAAAGTCAAAATACTGCTTAAGTGATTAAGAATTAAAACATTGCATAGAAAGAGGAAAGGAAAAGAAGTGTTCATTTCTAACTACACTACAGTATAATAACGATTAATATCCTCTAATAGGTCATGCATGGGTCATGTGTGAATAGAGCTTAAATTTGCAACTGGATGTGAGCACATTCCGTGAAATCGAACTTCTGCTGTTACATACAGTAAATTTTGCTCATTGTTCCCCCACTTGTTGAAATCCGTGTGTGAAGTCAGCTGTGGGTGAAGTCTGGATGGTAAACTTAGCTGTGAAAGCTTAAAGTTTGGTTTAAACCTGGAGAAAATTGTTCAATTTTCATTCAGGTACAGACTGTGAATGCTTAGCTGAGACTTAACTCTGAGATTAAGGCTCTTCCCCGTAATGTTAGCTTGTGAGTAAGATTGTTTCTTACTGGACTGACGGGACTTTGACTTAGGTCTGTAAGTGGCTGCATAGAGGCCTGTTTACCAGCTCACTGGAAGAAGACTCAGCAGTCAGTACAGTGTCAAGTTTGCAGTGTTTAGTTTGCAGGTGTTTCTGAAAACCTAAATCAGCCCACGTACGTAACTCTCGGATTGTAGCATTGTAAGGATTTGCGATGATGCCTAAGTGACGGCTGTGGCAGGATGCAGGTTATTGAGAAAAATTGTTTTGAAGTGTTGGTCTTCATCTATATTTTCCTCATTATGCAAACCAAAGTAAGCTCTGAGGAGTCTGTGGTAGAACCGGCTCGGTGGTTCTTGTCTGCCCTGTTTTGTGTTCAAGGCAAAACTCAAACCTGATTGAGTTGCTTCTTCAGAAAACCTCTCTCCAAAGCTTCACAGAGGAGGGAAAAGTTTTCTGACCGCTCTGTCTGGCGTTCAATGAACTCTTGACATCATTGCTCGCTGTTGTCTGATCAGGAAGATTTTGTCACTAACAGAAGCCTTTGGGACCGCAGGTAGAAGCTGATGTCATTCAGGTAGGTTCGGATGTTATTTAATTTGCCAAATGTGGTTTCCAATTTTGGCAAATTCTGAGCAATTCTGAAAAGATCTTTATCTGTGGGAGCCTGGTGAGTCCTGGCTCCTGCAGGCCCATCAGCCTGGTAGGTACCACCTGGATCTGGAGATGTTTTGGGATCTGGAGGAAGAATATGTGGTACAGGAGGTAAATGTGAACAAGAAGAATTCTCATGAGACTTCCTGTTACTGAGGAGATCCTCTCTGTCTCACAGAGGATGCTCTGACTTCCTGGTCCATGTTCAGCCTCAGAAGACTGAAACCGTCTCTTCTGGCTCTTATCAGTTCCTCTGATAAGTGGTCTTGGTCTTGATAAGCTGAGCTTAGCTCATCTCTGGCTTCAGTAGCTGTCTTTCCAGCAGCTGGATTCGTGACTGTTTATCATTGAGATGTTTGTCGTAAACAGAAATTTCCACTTTCAAGTCCTGGTTTCCTTCTGAGCTTCCTGAAGAGAGCTCTGTGATTCCTCGTGAATCTGGTTTAGCTCCTTCAGCTCAGTCTGAGTTTCTGCCAGTTCCTGTTGGCAGTTTGGAGCGATTGTTCAAGCTCCCTGTTTTCCTCTTTAAGTTCATTATTCTCTTTCTTAGTCTCAGTAAACTGATCTGTTAGTTAGTTATGAAGTCTGGTTTTGACTGACTACTTTTTCCAGAATTTCAAACTTGTGCTGGAGAGATGTATTCTCTTCCTTCAGCTGTGAAAATTTCTGGACTTGCGTAAATTTGCTTCTGCGTTCTCCCTGCATGGTGGATTGTTTAAACGCGCAGAAAAACAGATAAGCAACAGAGGTTTTGGTTAGACTTTTATCTGTGGGTCGTTTCTGATCCGTGATCAGATTTCGTTGTGTGGTAGTGTTGAGGATTTTACCTGCATAAACAGGTAACGTGTTCTTAGTGAAATAAGATGATTAAAGGATTTCCAGAATTGGTTTTCCAGTTTGGCAGGTGAAACCTTGTTGTTTAACACAACTGTGGTTGTTGAGAGGCTCCTTCAGCGACACTCAGTCTGTCTGATTGTCTAGGACACAAAAGTAGGCTAGCTTGCAAACTTTCTTGGAAGTTTCAAGATGCTCAAAGATAAACACTCTCTCTTCTCTGTGGGTAGAGAGCAGAAAACAATCTTCCAAAATGAAACTTTAGGTCAAACTTCTCAGAAAATCTTCATGTTCAAGGTAAGGTTTTTAATTGTTTGATCTGTTCATCAGCACTTTCCTCAGGTGTGTGAATTGAAAAAATTCTTCTAAATGCTTTTACAGCCAATAATCTCAGATTTAAATCTGCCCCTTGCTCCCTCTTTGGGTCTGTTAGGGATTAAAAGAAGCAACTTCTGCTTAAATGAATCACTTGCAGGAATAGCTGCAGTGGATTTTTATTGCACCTCCAACCGTCTCCTCTCTGTGGGAAGTCACGGCCTTAGCAAACCAAGGTAGCTAATCTTAGCAGCTAACGGAGGGTCTGGTGTAGTTTAATTTACTGGAATACGCAGTTAAATTATCTAACACTGTGCAGGTCAACTAATGTTGGAATACGCAACACTGTTGCCCACGAGGCTTTCAAAAATGAAGTTAGGTATTTATGATGAAAATAAATAAAATGTGAATGTGGGTAGAAGTAGTTGTTGTTTGTGTGGGGAGGTAATAAGGGGTGGGGTGTGGGTCCTTGCGGTGGGCCGTTTAAGAAATGTAGTTGTGGTGTTGGAGGTGGGTTGTTATGAAAAGTTTTAGCGGGGCTAATTGTTGTGTTTTTGGGGCAAATTTTGTGTAGATTTTATTTTTTTTTTATTATTTGGGGCCTTTTGATTGTATGGGAGGTGTTATTTGTGTTTGATGAGTGGGGGTGGTTGAGGCTGTGAAAAATGTTAGGGTTTGATGAGATAATGTGTAAAATTAAGAAATTGTGAAGTTGAAAGAAATAGAGTGGTGAGATGAAAAAATATTGTTTTATAATGTAAAGGAAAGAGGGTTTTTAAAAAAGTTTGGGGGTCGGGTGGTTTCCTTCCTTGGTGTTTGAAATGGGGGGGTGCTGGGTGTCCTGTTGGTGTGGTGTTTGGGCTGTCGGGTGGTGGCCAACTTCCCGTCTGGAGGGGCTTGGGGTGTGTGTGGTGGTGGTCGGTAGGCGGGTGGCTGTGTGGGTGGTTGATGTAAGATGATTTGGGTTGTTTTCTCCTCCCCGGGCGGGTGGCTGGTGGAGGTCTTTTCTTTGTTCAGCTCGCTGTCCTCTCTCCGCTCCCGCGCCTTCCGTCTCCTTCGTCTCCCGTTCGGCCCGCTCTGCCTGGAGGGAATGTGGCTGCAGCTCATCAGCCAAGGGGAAGCTGACAGAGTCAGGTTTCATCCAATAGTCAGACACATCTCAAATGATCATTTGACTATCAGTTAGCGTAATGGTTATAAGCATCTGTGAATTTAAGTGAGGCATGTGTAAAATGGATCAATTATTCAGACATGATGAAATAAAATGAACACAATAAAATAAAATAAAGCAAAGATCTGAATTATATGAATAAAGGAAGACATTGAATAAACAAATCAGCTAAACAGATAAAACAGGATTAATCTTGATGATGTAAGATTCCTGTAAAGAAAATACATGTGTTAGACATCATTTGATATGAGGAAGTCCGTTTCTAACATAAAAGTGGATTTCAGCAGTTGGGAAAGTGTCATTTTCCAAAATGTAGAAAAGGTCATTGTATTTCTCATGGTTCAGATTCAGAAGACTTTATTTTCATTGTACCGGCGTCCCAGTGCAATGAAATGTTTGTTTTCAGTACAACCCGTCCACCAGGTAGACTGAGGGTGCAGCCACATGAGCAGCGCACCTGTTATTGTACACTCAGCACTCCACCTTGACAGACAAAAACAGAAATGCAGAAGTTTTTGCAAATTTATTAAAAAAAAGTAAAACCGAAATATCACACGGTCATAAGTATTCAGAGTCCTTTGCAGTGACATTCATATTTATCTCATATGCTGTCCATTTCTTCTGATCCTCCTTGAGATGATTCTGCTCCTTCATTGGAGTCCAGCTGTGTTTAATTAAACTTATTGGATTTGATTAGGAAAGGCACACACCTGTCTATATAAGACCTTACAGCTCACAGTGCATGTTTAGTTTAGTTCAATTTATCTTTGAATGTGCTAAATCAACACAATACAGGGAGTGCAGAATTATTAGGCAAATGAGTATTTTGACCACATCATCCTCTTTATGCATGTTGTCTTACTCCAAGCTGTATAGGCCCAAAGCTACTACCAATTAAGCATATCAGGTGATGTGCATCTCTGTAATGACAAGGGGTGTGGTCTAATGACATCAACACCCCATATCAGGTTTATTAGGCAAACATAATTACTGGGCAACTTAACAATAAACAAATATATCCCCATTTCAATTATTTATTTTCACCAGGGAAACCAATATAACAGCTCAACATTCACAATTATACATTTCTGACATTCAAAAACAAATCAGTGAGCAATATAGCCACCTTTCTTTGCAAGGACACTCAAAAGCTGCCATCCATGGATCCTGTCAGTGTTTTGATCTGTTCACCATCAACATTGCGTGCAGCAGCAACCACAGCCTCCCAGACACTGTTCAGAGAGGTGGACTGTTTTCCCTCCTTGTAAATCTCACATTTGATGAGGGACCACAGGTTCTCTATGGGGTTCAGATCAGGTGAACAAGGAGGCCATGTCATTAGTTTTTCTTCTTTTAGACCCTTTCTTGCAGCCACGCTGTGGAGTACTTGGATGCGTGTGATGGAGCATTGTCCTGCATGAAAATCATGTTTTTCTTGAAGGATGCGGACTTCTTCCTGTACCACTGCTTGAAGAAGGTGTCTTCCAGAAACTGGCAGTAGGACTGGGAGTTGAGCTTGACTCCATCCTCAACCCGAAAAGGCCCCACAAGCTCATCTTTGATGATAGCAGCCCATACCAGTACTCCACCTCCACCTTGCTGGCATCTGAGTGGGACTGGAGCTCTCTGTCCTTTACTGATCCAGCCACGGGCCCATCCATCTGGCCCATACCAGTACCCCACCTCCACCTTGCTGGCGTCTGAGTGGGACTGGAGCTCTCTGGCCTTTACCGATCCAGCCACGGGCCCATCCATCTGGCCCATACCAGTACCCCACCTCCACCTTGCTGGCGTCTGAGTGGGACTGGAGCTCTCTGTCCTTTACTGATCCAGCCACGGGCCCATCCATCTGGCCCATACCAGTACCCCACCTCCACCTTCCTGGCGTCTGAGTGGGACTGGAGCTCTCTGCCCTTTACCGATCCAGTCACGGGCCCATCCATCTGAATCCAAGACTCACTCTCATTTCATCAGTCCATAAAACCTTAGAAAAATCAGTCTGAGATATTTCTTGGCCCAGTCTTGACGTTTCAGCTTGTGTGTCTTGTTCAGGTGGTGGTTTTTCAGCCTTTCTTACCTTGGCCATGTCTCTGAGTATTGCACACCTTGTGCTTTTGGGCACTCCAGTGATGTTGCAGCTCTGAAATATGGCAAAACTGCTGGCAAGTGGCATCTTGGCAGCTGCACGCTTGACTTTTCTCAGTTCATGGGCAGTTATTTTGTGCCTTGGTTTTTCCACGTTTCTTGTGACCCTGTTGACTATTTTGAATGAAACGCTTGATTGTTGGATGATCACGCTTCAGAAGCTTGGCAATTTTAAAGGGACATTGTGTAATCGCGAGCAGCTCCCTCATACTTTTCATGCTGCGTTCGCGTGAAACCGGGCAGACCGACGACATCCACTGCATGTAAAGTTATCACCGGCCTCTATGTGAAGACGTGGTCTGTCAGTTACAGTGACATCAGTCCACATCTGTTCGGTTGTCATGGCGATGTCGTATTGTTTTCCCTGACCCATGTTTTACCGTCTTTCGCTCGGCTTCATTAATTAAAATGACATCTGGTTTGTTACCAACGGCCGTCTGCCCGACTGCACGTGAACGCAGCATCAGTGAGACGCTGGTTTCTCCCACTGCAGCGCGGTGACTTTTCAAAGGCATTACCTCGAACTGAGCTGAAAACTCCGGTGTGTCCGGTGAGTTTCTGTGGTTTCCTGCTGTCACGCTTCTCCTGAACGCAAAAACATGGCGATACGACATGGCAGCCCCCACCGAGCCGCCCCGCTCGATGTGTAAATGAATGATACGAACGGCAAATTTAGAACTTAGAGGAGCACTTCAGTTTGTTGATGGGAGTGATTACTGATTAATGAAAAAACACTTTTGAACCAAATAATCAGTTTTTGTGAATAAAACACAGGAGAACTTACACAATATCCCTTTAAGAGTGCTGCATCCCTCTGCAAGATATATCACTACTTTTGACTTTTTGGAGCCCGTCAAGTCCCTCTTCTGACCCATTTTGCCAAAGGAAAGGAAGTTGCCTAATAATTCTGTTTGCCTAATACACCTGATATAGGGTGTTGATGTCATTAGACCACACCCCTTCTCATTACAGAGATGCACATGACCTGATATGCTTAATGGTAGTAGGCTTTCGGCCTGATACAGCTTGGAGTAAGACAACATGCATAAAGAGGATGATGTGGTCAAAATTAGGGATGGGTACGAGTACTTGAGTACTCGAGTAGTCGTTGCTGACGTCATTATTCGAGTAGAATTTTACTATTCGTGCACCTGCGCACGTCATGTTTTTGACAGTTCAACTCAGTTGACGTTACGTGCACCATGGCAGCTGCGACCAGGAAAAGTGATGTCTGGAAATACTTTGACAAAAAAGACGACGACAATGTACAGTGCAAGATAGGTGGCGTTAAACTTGCTTATCACAGAAATACTAGTTCCATGCTTAACCACATGCGCTTAAAGCACAAGGAGAAACCAGCGGAAACAGACAACAGGCAGTCCCGTATCACATCATTTGCTAGCCCCGTTAGCACACGTCGTTGTGATGATACCAGAGCAGAGAAGATTAGCCTGCTAATAATGAAAATGGTGACAAGAGACATGCTCCCATCAAGTTTTGTGGAAGGAAAAGGCTTCCACGAGTTAATGGCGTTTGTCGAGCCGGAACACAAGCCACCATCACGGCGAACAACAGCTACGAGAGTGGAAAAGATGTACGAGGAGAGTGCAACCGAATTGAGGGCTGATTTGTAGCGTGTTGACAAGGTAGCTGTCACCACAGATTCGTGGACAGCTCTGACCACAGAGTCGTATATTACCATCACTTGTCATTTCATCCAGAACTGGGAGCTGAAGACAGCTGAAGACAGCTGTCCAACAGACACGTCGTACTGATGAGCGGCACACCGCAGAAAACATAGCGGACCACCTTAAAGCAGCTGCCAGGGAGTGGAGCTTGGTGGGGAAGGTGTGCGCCTGTGTGCACGATATCGCCAGTAATATGGTTGTGGCAAACGAGCGTCTCCTTGAGTGGGAATCGGTCCCGTGCTTTGCACACACTCTCCAGCTTGCAATAAATGATGGCTTCAAGGTAGCAAGTGTGAATCGGCTCGTTGGCGCATGTAGCAGGCTAGTGGCTCATTTCCACCACAGTACAGTAGCAACAGCTGCCCTGAAGAGAAAGCAGGCGGAGCAGAACCTTCTGAACCACAAACTGATTCAGTACTGCCGCACTAGGTGGAACTCGGTGTATGAAATGTTTGAGCGGCTTTTGGAACAAAGATGGGCTGTGTCAGCAACCCTTTCTGACAGGCACACTACCAAGCTCGCCGATGCCAGAACCCTCGAATTGACCGACGACAGCTGGCAGACACTCGAGGATATCTTGCCTGCACTTCATTCTTTGCAGTGTGCAACAACAGCCATGTGTAGTGAATCCCATGTCTGCATCTCCATGGTGCATCCAGTCACCTCCAGCCTCCTGTCCAGGCATCTAAAGCCTCAAGATGGAGAGTCAGCCAAGGTGACTGAATTCAAAACCACAGTAGCCAACTCCCTGAGAAAGCGTGTGTCCCCCAACAGCACAACTAACCCTGGTAATAATTTGATCCCTTAAACACCCATAAATAACATTAATTATAATCTAATGGAATGACGGATATTTAGACACGAGCTTTAATAGCTACGATTATTTTTTGCAGGCAGCGCAGCGCTTATTGCCCCTGCTCTGGATCCCAGGCATAAGCATCTCCGTTTCCTCGAGCCAGCCATTCGTGTGTCCGTCCGGGAAAGACTGACTGAAATTTATGACAGCGTCCAAGAACAGCCCAGCTCCTCCGGTGATCTTGATGCCCTGCCTCACACAGAAGAACATCGCCCAGCATCCTCCCAGTCCCAAATCACAAGTGCCGCTGCGCTTGACACATTGTTAGGAGAGGATTACTGCACAGCCGGTCCTGAGGCCGATCACAACGAGTTGGATCAGTACTCCAAGGAGCCCTGCATCCCACCCGACCAAAACCCCCTGCAGTGGTGGCAATGCAACGAGACCAGGTACAGGAAACTCAGTGTGCTAGCCAAACAGTACCTGAGCATACCTGCTACCTCGGTACCAGTCGAAAGAGTGTTCTCCAAGGGGGAATACTTTTAAATCGCCTCCGCACTCGGCTGTCGCCTGAACATGTGGATATGCTCATCTTTTTAAACAAGAATAAGTAAATAAATCCACTTCATGTCTACTAAAAAGCCCTAAGGTATGGACGGTTACTTGTAGTATATTAACTCAGCCCATTTTTTAAATTATTTTTTTTAATCATCATTAAGTTGAGCTCATTATTCACGGCTTATTGCCGTGTGATATTATTTTCCAAGGTTAACTGCAGGCTTAAATGCCGTAATTTAAGTTTTATTTATTTATTTTAACGAGACATATTTATTTTAACTTTGAATTTATGATCTAGGCTGTTGATTTACAGTTACGTGCGTTAAGCAGCACAGTAGGCGACAGAAGTCCATACAGTCCGCTACAGCTGTGACGTTTGACAACTGAATGCTACAACAACGCAATTGAAGGGCCTGTTGTTCAATAAATGCATTTGAAATTGCACTTGATTTCCATTGTTGACTATTTATTTTATTTACATTGGAAGTATTAGACAGTAATGTTCTCCGACAGCCAAACAGTAGCCGGGTTGGGGAGGTGAGTGTCCGACAGGGGAGGTCCGTCTCTCTCTCTCTTTTCTACATTAAAATAAGCTATTTTTGCGAGTAATCGAGTACTCGTTCATAAAGTTATTGGAGTACTCGAACATTGAAATTACTGAAAATGCCCATCCCTAGTCAAAATACTCATTTGCCTAATAATTCTGCACTCCCTGTATAACACATATAAGAAATAATAAAGAAAATCAACAGATTCTTTGCACATTCAGAAAAGGAGTGGGAAGAAGTACAACTTATTTAATCCCACCCCTTATCCACCATGTGTCCTTCTGAAACTAAGTCCAGACCTCCCGGTCAGCTTACCTTCCTTGATACCAACACATAGAACATAATAAAAAACACTGAACAATCAACAATAACAAAACATAAGAGAACAATATCAACATATTAGTGATGAATGTTAATACGATAGGGCCCAACATGGACCAAGATGACGCAGAAAGAACAACATCACTTCAGGATACTGTACATTTGCATGTCAGAGCAAATGAGGATCATGAGGTGGAAGGAACTGTCCAAGGAGCTCAGAGACAGAATTGTGGCGAGACACAGATCTGGACAAGGTTACAAAAGAGTTTCTGCAGCACTAAAGGTTCCTAAGAGCACGGTGGCCTCCATAGTCCTTACATGGAAGAAGTTTGGGACGACCAGAACTCTTCCTAGACCCGGCCGTCCAGCCAAACTGAGCAATGGTGGGAGAAGAGCCTTGGTGAGAGAGTAAAGAAGAAGCCAAAGATCACTGTGGCTGAGCTCCAGAGATGCAGTAGGGAGATGGAGAAAGTTCCACAAAGTCAGTATCACTGCAGCCTCCACCAGTCGGGGCTTTATGGCAGAGCGGCCCGATGGAAGCCTCTCCTCAGTGCAGACATATGAAAGCCCGCATAGAGTTTTCCAAAAAACACATGAAGGACTCCCAGACTGAGAGAAATAAGATTCTCTGGTCTGATGAGACCAAGATTGAACTTTTTGGAGTTAATTCTAAGCGGTATTTGTGGAGAAAACCAGGCACTGCTCTTCACCTGCCCAATACCATCCCAACAGTGAAGCATGGTGGTGGCAGCATCATGCTATGGGGGTGTTTTTCAGCTGCAGGGACAGGACGACTGGTTGCAGTTGAAGGAAAGATGAATGCGGCCAAGTACAGAGATCCTGGAAGAAAAGCTCTTCCAGAGTTCAGGAGCTCAGACTGGACCGAAGGTTCACCTTCCAACAAGACAATGACCCTCACACACAGCTGAAATAACAAAGGAGTGGATCAGAACCACTCTGGACCATTCTGGACCGGCCCAGCCAGAACCCTGACTTAAACCCAACTGAGCATCTCTGGAGACCTGAAAATGGCTGAACACCACCGTTCACCATCCAACCTGACAGAACTGGAGAGGATCTGCAAGGAAGAACGCAGAAGATCCCCAAAGTTCATCAGAGGTCTCATTTGCTGCAGGACAAGTAAAGTGGAATCTGCTGTGAAACTGTGAGGACAAAGGCAGAGGAAAGCAGTACCTGTGGCAAGAACATCTTCCCATCTCCAAACAGATCTCCAACCACCTTCATGCCGTTCATCAGGGGGCCCTCGATGATCTGCAGGGGTCGTCGGTAGCGGTCAACCTTAGCGCGACACTCCTCCACATCCTCCACCACATATCTGTCTATTCCCTGGGAATGCCGACAGAACATGGAGCAACGATCAAAATTTCCTTTTCTACAAGACTCACATGATTGTGCGAAGCTTTAAAAAGCACAAAAATAAATCAGTTTGATCTGTAAGAATCTGGTTCCTGTAACCTCCTGGACCAGTTGCAGGCTGTGACCAGCTTCCCTCCAGACATCAGCTGGACCACAAGTCCCAGCTAACTAATGCAAATCAAGACATCTCTGATATCTTTACAGAAATGTAGGAGGGCAACCTGGAGAAAATGACTTACTGATAAGAAACACCGAGTGTTAAAATGGTTTTATATGACTGAAAACATTTTGTCATTTTTCTCCCCTCACAATCTTTAATTGAATTGAATTGAATTTAAATTTGCCATCAGAGCTTAGAGTGATGGTAGTGTCCCATCAGGAGCAGCCAAAGATCAACAGGTGAGCTTCAAGTGTCTGAGAAGAAGAACAATAATAGTTTTCTATGACTGATATAAAGTCAAGAAGTTTGTTGGTCAAGCATGAATGATTGTAAATAGCAATAAACAGCTGGAGAAAGAAGTTTTTGTTCAGCTATTTCAACCGCATCTATTTCAACTTCTGTTTGTTAAATTTCACTGCAATTCCTAAATGACATTATTTTCATTTTGCTCCTCAGAAACTATTTAAAAAAACTAAGATTAAAAAGACAAGAGTCGATTTAAAGGAGCCCTATCATGAAAAATGCACTTTAAGAGCTTTTCAGCATGTTACTGTGTTATTGCCTCATAAAAAACTTCATTTAAGTCGTTTTTTTCTGCATTTGTGCATATTTGAGTAATATATATGAATGTTCAGGCCAAGCTGTAGCTTTCTTAACATAACTGACTGACACCGGTATACGAAATGAGGTGGCACCAATCACGAAGTGACAAACACGCATGCGCAGCATCGTAGCAAGACGCCATCTTTGTTGAACAGAAACTCAAAGAGAATCCTAACCTATACACACTCTCTGAGGAAGAAACTAACAGCTGCAGGAAGATTTCCTCACAGACAAACAGCCATCAGCTAACAGACGTTTGCTCCAGAGTTCAGGAGAATTTTTTGTTTTGTTTGTTTGTTTGTTTAGGCTCTAGAGGACGGCAAGTTTGGAAAAATGCAGTTACGTTCAGCGTGGTTATGTTCAGCGTGGGAGTGTATTTGTTGTACTGGACGAATTGACTTGCCAGAAGTGGTTGGACTTTATAACTTTAGGAGCAGAAAAAAAACCTCAACTTTGTGTGTGAACTTCATTCCTGACAACTTCATGAATCTCGACAGTAAAGTGTTTTTTTCTCTGGGATTACTTCTGAAACCTGACGCAGTTCCTGCTATAAAAACGCGCATGGACAGACAACAACACTGGTGAGTCAACACATCTCTCAGCTCAATGCTAACTGTTAGCCTATGATTTGTTCGCTAATTTACTTACTTGTCAGGGGTCTCTGTGGTACTTCTGTGGTACTTCTGTGGTACTTCTGTGGTACTGCGTGTACTTCAAACTCCATATCAGACTCTGGGTCGAGCGCATACAGCTCCATAACAGGCTGGTCTGTTTTATCCCGTCGGTCAGAGTCCGATTATCCATCAATGTTTACAAATAACATCTATGTGAGCTGCTGGTACCGGTGCTACAAACAATTCTGTGACCCTTCAGAATAAGTGTCTCTTCCGGGGCGACGTCATGAAATGGGCGTAAAACATGTTGCAATTGGTCGAGAGCTCCGCGGTTCAGGACAGTCAGCCATCTTACTTCAGTGTTGGAAATTAGATGCATGGAAAACTAATATTTAACACCAAATTAGTTTCTATAGTAGCGATGGGAACATATTTAGCTTATAAATGCCTGTATTTGACTTTTGGAACGTTTGAAAAGCATGATACAGCTCCTTTAAGACTGCAGAGCAGATCTAGTGCAGTTTTAAGGGTTAACCAGATTTTGTCTTCCACAAAATGGGTTGAAAAGATTCTGATACCCAGCTGTGTTTCCTTTGTTTTTTTAATAAGTAAATACTTTGTTCATCCCGAGTTTGCAGGAAATTCTGGTCAATCGAAAGGCAGTTTCAGGTGTTTGAGGTTGTGACAGAGAAATAACATCTGACTGTACTTTACCTTGATGAGAGCATATTCCAGTCTCTCCTCTACACCAGCTTCTCTCCACTGGTCTGTTGGAGCCACCATCTTCTCTCCTTTCACTGCCTTCTGTTAACGAGAACCAAACTTCTGTTAACTAGAGAAACAACCACTCTGTACCTCAACTTGGAGTACTTGTGTATGTACCTTTGTGTACCTGTGCCTAACAGTGTAGTGTTTGCCCTGCAAAGGCTTGCTGTGGCGCTGCACCACGGCTGAATTTATTGTGCCACAGCAACAAAATGCAAACAATGACATCGTTTTTTGGGGACAACGTGATTTTTTTTTTCTATCGAACTGCCGCCCGAAGCAGCATCAGCAACTCTTGTCAGATATCTGCCTCGTACATGAACGCATCATGCAGAGAGCGGTGCATCCAAGAAGCTTTTTACATGTGGAGAAGAGTTGCTGCTGAAAGTTGCTCTACATGTTACAAGCTGACGCCAGTCACTGAGGTCAGGTGTGCATGACCTCAGGTGTGCCTGACCTCAGGTGTGCCTGACCTCAGGTGTGCCTGACCTCAGGTGTGCCTGACCTCAGGTGTGCCTGACCTCAGGTGTGCCTGACCTCAGGTGTGCCTGACCTCAGCTGTGCCTGACCTCAGGTGTGCCTGACCTCAGGTGTGCCTGACCTCAGGTGTGCCTGACCTCAGTGACTGGCCAGACACCTGGATTGATCAGTTTGTCCAGTAATGAAAGACAGGAGACGAAGGAGCTGCTTAAAGGGACACTGTGTAATCGGGAGCAGCTCCGTCGTACTTTTCATGCTGCATTCGCGTGAAACCGGGCAGACCGACGACATCCGCTGCATGTAAAGTTATCACCGGCCTCTATGTGAAGACGTGGTCCGTCAGTTACAGTGACATCAGTCCACATCTGATTTGTTGTCATGGCGATGTCGTATTGTTTTCCCTGACCCATGTTTTACCGTCTTTTGCTCGGCTTCATTAATTAAAATGACATCTGGTTTGTTACCGACGGCCGTCTGCCCGACTGCACGTGAACGCAGCATCAGTGAGACGCTGGTTTCTCCCACTGCAGCGCGGTGACTTTTCAAAGGCATTACCTCGAACTGAGCTGAAAACTCCGGTGTGTCCGGTGAGTTTCTGTGTTTTCCTGCTGTCACGCTTCTCCTGAACGCAAAAACATGGCGATACGACATGGCAGCCCCCACCGAGCCGCCCCGCTCGATGTGTAAATGAATGATACGGACGGCAAATTTAGAACTTAGAGGAGCACTTCATTTTGTTGATGGGAGTGATTACTGATTAATGAAAAAACACTTTTGAAACAAATAATCAGTTTTTGTGAATAAAACACAGGAGAACTTACACAATATCCCATTAAGTTCAGGAAGTAGCAAAGTTGTGCAGAGAGCACATTGTCTTGTAAATGAACTGTGCTTCACAAATAAACCTTCCTATCCTGTGAGTACCGTTTGCGTACCTGTGCATAGGCCAGGAGCTTGTCAGTAGCATCTGCATCTCTGTTCCAGATGAGGTTTTCACACAGCAACAGCAGCTCCTTATCGATGTCGTCATACACCGGCAGGTTCCCAGCATTTACGATCCCCAGGTCCATACCGTCCTGGAGGAATAAACGGAAAGCCTTGCTTAAGGCAGAACATAGATGCATAGATGGACAGGCACTTTGCCCATGTCCTGCATCAGTGAAATGTGTCATGTGACCTGAGCATTGCCCTCCAGTGGATGAATGATGTAACCATGGTAATGTCAAAGACAGTATGAGGGCGCTGATGTACAACAATGGCTGGAATCGTACCTGCTAGCATATGTAAGGAAGCAAGACACTCTGGACAAATATACTTATTACCCAGTATAGCTATATCCTTCAATATTTGGAGGTTTTCTGGCTCCTCTGGAAGAAACCTTTAGCCTAAACCAGTGGTTTTTAACCAAGCTCGGGCCTCCAGCGCCACCTAGAGGGCCATGAAAAAACTTTGCTTTTCCACATGTGGGCCACAAGGACCGTATATTTACAGTTATTTATGACTGGGTGAGTTGCAATGTAGCCTCCCCCTAACTGGTGGTGGTAGCTAACGCTGCAAAGAAGAATTAAAACTAAATAATGAAAACAAAAATGGTCCCAAACCGCCCCTAAAGAGGCAAAATCCACTCCAATTTATTAAATACGGATTAGTGAGAGGAGATAACAAAGCAGAGCTGAGGAGTCTGGATGAAGCACCAGCAAATGCTAATGCTAACGCGAACGTTAATGCTTACGCTAACATTAATGCTAACGGAAGCCGTGAAGCATCTGCAAGCTCCATCTAGAAACAAACATCTAACACTCGTTGGAAAAAAATGATTTTCAGGAAAAAAAAAGAGAAAATCAGCTATTGATGCAGAAAATGTCTGTTTGGAAGTTCTTTAAAAAAGTCTGTGAAAAGTTTAAATAAATAAATTGTTTACTAAAAGTTTGTGCTTTAATGGTCTGTCTAAACAAATAAAATACATGTTTTTACAGATTGTTTAAATTGAGCCTTTTTATTTTCAATGTGATCTATTACTGCACCATTTTTTCTCTTTTTTAAATGAATTTCCATCATTTTTTTCTGTTGTTCCTCTTTTTGTAGTAAAATGTTGTGGATTTTGTGTTTAAAATTCTGATTTGTTCTTGTAGGAGTCTGATTTTATTTCATGAATTATACGGTGATATATTTTTAAATTATGTTATTCATGTGTATCACGCCACATTCTACGAGGTTCAGTCTGTTAAAGGCAGGTGGATTTGGTTTAGTTATTAAATAAATAAACCAAAAATGACATCTTTACACTAATACAGTGTTATAATATGAATGGACCCTGGACCAGTTTGGACTGAAAAATTGGGCCCCGTCAGGAAAAAGGTTGAGAAGCCCTGGCCTAAACCAGCCATCCCCAAACTAGGGGGCCCTAGATAATTTCAGGGAGTTGTCAGACCATTGTAAAACAACTAAAATAAATAATATTAGGGTTGTCAAAATGAATGTGCTGATGCAGGGAGATTAATCTGTGAAATAAAGGCGTTCATTTTCTAAACAACTAAACTACAGTATTACTCTTGCCTTTTTAGAAATTCTAATTTATCATGATCTCATTGAGACAAGCTGATTTTGGGCACAGTTCATGATGTCTTTAAAGCCTTAAGGCCGATTCACAGCAGGTCCGTGTGCACCACAGTTTTGTTCCCAGCTCGGCAGTGCCTCAACTCTCACCAGGAGCATTTCAGACGTTTCATTATTTTTAAGCTAATAAAACGTCAGCTGGTAGATCAGCTGACATATGCTGGTGTTGAGATAATCGGCTGGTCAGCGTTGGTCAGTGAACACGTCAGACAGAATAGCAGCAAATGGTTCCCAGACTGCTGTCGCAGGTATGTGTGCGGACAGTGCGTAGCCATATTCACCTTAATAGCATGATAGAGAAATGCACCATGCATGGCTTCTCTGATGGCCTCCATACCTCTGAAGGAGAAGGATAGGTTGGACAGACCTCCACTCACCCTGGCTCCGGGTAAAGTCTCCTAAACACAATGAAAGACTTAGTCAGGTCTGGATTTCTGTTGGAAATGTTTATGACCCAAAATAACCAGAAAAGTTTTTTCCAAAATTAATAACTCAAGTCAAATAGAAAGATATAGTTAAAGGTGCATGGATATAATAATTTATTCATTAACTGTGATTTTATCATTAGTATGCAGTAGTTTACAAAGTACAGAAGAATGAATGTAACAATGTTCCATAGAAGCTTGCCAAGAATGAAATCTAACCAGTGAGACAAGTTCAAACTAGGGATGTAATGATTACCCACCCACTTTTTCAGATTAGCCTTTAACTCCATCTAGGTTAGCTTTTGAGTCAAGCATTTATTTATTTCTCTGTCTATTTTTAACCTATTTTATGCGTTTCCTACAGGCTCTTAGTACCCTGCAGCGCTGTGGCACTTCCCAGTTATTGCTTATTCCTTTTCTTGTCCTGTTTTATTAATTTTCTGTTTTATGTATTGATGTACTTTTTATGGCTTAATTGTGAAGCACTTTGAGTACCACTCTGGTTATTGTAAAGGGCTATTCAAATAAAAGTTGATTGATTGATTGATTGATTGATTGAAAATGGTTAACCGTGATAAAATTACCAAAGATTAGGAATACCGTTTCAAAATTTAATTATTGTTAAAATTGTGACTAATTACTGCACTTTGAAAAACTCCCAGGGATGCTGCTCATTGGCTGGAAAAGTAGTAGCAGTCCCAGTGTGCAATGATTAATTTATGAAAACATGGCAGAAGGCAACAAAGGCACCCATGTGTACAGTACTCATGAGATTTCCCCCCTTCATAAAAGACAAAGTAGACATTTAGACCCATGGGGGGTATTTCAATAATACCATAATAAAAATGATTACTGTGATAATTTTGGTCACAATAACCGTGATATGAAATTTTCATATCGTTACATCCTTAGTTCAAACTGGAGCAAGATCATTGTTTCAGCCTCCTGTCTGAAATGACACACCCAAAATAAAAGACGTATATCTTCACGACTGCAATCTTACACTCAAAATAAAGCTGAGACATGTGAGATTACTACCAAAGTGTCAGAATAAAGATATTGCCAAAAGTATTTGATAAGATGCCACCTGTGCAACAAATCCAGTGGGGAAATTTCCACGCTCCTAAATATTCCACGGTCAACTGTCAGCTGGGTTATAAGAAAATGTAAGAGTTTGGGAGTGACAGCAACTCAGCCACGAAGTGGTCGGCCATGCAAACTGACGGAGCAAGTCAGTGGATGCAAGCAGATAAAGCAGGACTGGACACTAGAGCAGTGGAGGCGTTCTCTGGAGGGACCAATCACACTTCTCCATCTGCAATCTGATGGAGGAGTCTGGGTTTGGCGGTTGCCAGGACAACGGCACTTGTCTGACTGCATAGTGCCAAGTGTAAAGTTTAGTGGAGGGGGTATTATGGTGTGGGGGTGTTTTCAGGAGCTGGGCTTGGCCCCTTAGTTCCAGTGAAAGGAACTCTGAATGCTTCAGCATACCAAGACATTCTGGACAATTCCATGTCCCAACTTTGTGGGACCAGTTTGGAGCTGGTCCCTTCCTCTTCCAACATGGCTGTGCACCAGTGCACAAAGCAGGTCCATGAAGACCTGGATGCAGAGTCTGGTGTGGAGGAACTGGACTGGCCTGCACAGAGTCCTGACCTCAACCCCATAGAACACCTTTGGGATGAATCAGAGCGGAGACTGAGAGCCAGGCCTTCTGGTCCAACATCAGTGTGACCTCACAAATGTGCTTCTGGAAGATGGTCAAAGATTCCCAGAAACACTCCTAAACCTTGTGGACAGCCTTCCCAGAAGATGAAGCTGTTCTAGCTGCAAACGTCAACCAACATCGTACTGAACCCTATGGATTAGGAATGTGATGTCACTGAAGCTCATATGTGAGTCAAGGCATGTGAGACAGTACTTTTGGCAATATCGTGTATGTTTGACTGTGTGAAAGAAAAGTCACCTGGGATACAGCAGAAATGTAAATGGTTACCCCCTACTAAAGTAAATACACACGACTACAGAGGATAGCAGCCCAATTTAGCCAGGAATAAGCAAAGTAGTCCTAGTAACTGGCAACATAGCCTTGGAAATCGGTAAAGTTGTCTTAGAATATAGTAAATAAGTCCATGAAATGCCTTGTGCAGAGTCACTCAATTTGGTCCTACGAGGGCCGCAGTCCAGCAGGTTTTCCATGTCTCCGTGCTCCAACACAAGTTAATGAGTCACTGTGCAGAGCCGGATTGGCTGTTGGATCTATTAAATTGGAGTCAGGTGTGTTGGAGCAGGGAGATGGAAAACCTGCTGGACTGCGGCCCTCGTAGCACTGACCTGAGTAACCCTGGCCTTGTGTGTGCCAACATCTGCTGCACTGCAGGATCTCATGTTGCCTCCCGTACAGGGAGAGCTGTTCAGGTACCTTGATGACCTTGGTGGCCCTGATGAAGTTCACTGCATACTCGTTGTGTTCCTTCATGCCTGTACCAATGGTCAGGATGTTGGGGTCAAAGATGATGTCATTGGGATCAAAGCCCACCTTGTTGACCATCAACCAGTACGCCCGAGTGCAGATCTCCACCTTGCGCTGTGTGTCTGTAGCCTGTAAATGACCACCCACCAGACAGTGAATATGTGTGGGTGTGATTGGATCACAGGTGTGTGTGAGCGAGCTCTCACCTGTCCCTCCTCATCGAAGGCCATGACCACCACAGCAGCTCCGTACCGCTTCACAGTGGCCACTCTACGCAGAAACTCCTCCTCTCCCTCTTTCAGACTGATGCTGTTGACGATGCACTTCCCCTGACAGCACTTCAGCCCGGCCTCGATCACCGAGAAGTTTGAGGAGTCGATGCACAGAGGAACCTGATTGTGGGTCAGAGGATCGTTTCATTTAGTAGAAAACTTTCAGCACCGGCACTCGATGTGTCAAGAACAAATAAAGATGAGCCCAATACATCTATCCCAGATTTGAGATGATTCACTACATTTTCTCTGCACACTAAAGGCGTCATGATGACTTTCACAATTAAAAACCATGACTAATTTCGCCTGAAGTTCATCATTATCGCCCGATATTTCTGTGTCAGAACCACATCATCAGCTGAGGAAGGGAGGCAGAGTTAGACATGATCAGTGTGTTACCGCTGGTGTTGCTTCGTTTGCCTTCTGTGAGAGTAGGAAAGTACGTTATTCCCTCCAAACTAGCCGATTAAATTGTTTTGGTTCTAAAGGTAGTGAAGGAGATGTCATTGTGGAGGACGGCTCACCAGTCTGTAACACAGGGCATAAAAAGGAAAACCAGCAGCTTAAGCAAAGCAACGGTAACTGCGATCAGTGACGCTAATGTTTATCCAAGACTAGCATTGAATGTTATCCTGTTACTGTCACCACTCTGGTAGACCACAATAAGAAAAAATGTTTTTGTTCCACAGACATTGAGAATAAACTCAACGTGAATGAACTTGTAATGTGTGTGAGTGTGGTTGGATCACAGGTGTGTGCGAGTTGTCATGGAAATACACAAGAGTGCAACACAGGTAAAGCTATAGGCTACACGTATACATGTAAACCTGTCACTGAGAAAACAAAGCTTTCTAGCCTAACTATGCTAGATTTCTATCTCAATGCTCGGCTTAACTGATGAATAGCATGATTTGTTATGAGGGAGAATGGAAGCTCTGTGTCTTTAATGTCGTGTCTCTCGGCATAAAAGCTGTCGTCAAGTCTAGGGAGACCAGATGCCCCTGATTTTCAAAGCTGAGGGAGAAAAAAGATGCACAGAGATGCAACTTCCAGTTACTGCAGTAGCCAGTTGAGATAACATGTTAATGCAGAGTTGTTTCCTCTTGGTCGCTGCGATACAGAACAGCAGAAGACAGTAGTAATGTGCGATACCACTGAATTTCCTTCTGATCCGATACGAAGTAAAATTCAAGCCAGTATTGGCGATACCAATCCAGTACCGATACTTTGAACAAAAACTTGATGTGTTTGGAAAATCGCTTGAAAACAGGATTCACTCAAGGAAAACTAATATAAAAAAAAAACAATCAAGCTTCAGACCCTTGTTGTTTTCCATCAGTTTAAAACTTCATGTTACAGACATGTTGATGGAGATATGGGATTGTGCAGGTGTTTTGCTGTATGATGCTTTGAGCTGCTAAATGCTAATATTGTTTTAATGTGCGCTTCAATGTGCATTACTGCGGCCATGGTGGCCCAGCTGTGCTTATAAAAGACATAATTTGACCTTATCTGCCTGGAAAAACAAAGGTTAAATTAAAATAAATGATAGTTTACATTTTTATAGAATACTTTGTGAATACATATATGTATATATATATATATATATATATATATATATATATATATATATATATATACACTGTATGTATATCGGGTATAATTTAGACATGGTTCTGATGGTATAGCTACTTTCCACTGTATTCTAGTTTGGGAAAAACTCCATATTTAGAAAAAAAGTAATAAAATATTGATATTCTGATATGAAAATAGATTCTAGATCATTGAAATCTGGTATCAGAAGGACAGATATTTCAGTATCTATTCAGTATCGCACATCACTAGAAGACAGAGTCCAGTGACAGTGCTGAACTAGACTTGACTTGTGTAAGAAAGTGAGGTAAACGTAAGGATGATTGTAGTACAGTACTGAAGCCCTGAACTGAAGCCGCATTGCTAATGCTAAACTGTCACTGGTGGTGGTTATTTGAGAAAACCATGAGATGACAATAATATGAACATTATTGCATCTATTTGTTCAGTTTTGCCCATGTTCTCATCTAGGAAATGAACCATGAGCAGGAGGACTCATGGTCTGGACACACATGCTTTTCCTGCACTTGGTCCAACCTTGTTTTACCTGATTACCAACAATGCATTGCGCCACAGGCATTCGGAGCCCCAGGCTGAGGCGCTGAGGAAGAGGGATGTAATTATAATAATAATAATAATGATAATAATAATAATACCTAACCTAACCTGAGAGAAGTGGGCAGCCAATTACAGCGCCTGGGGAGCAGTTGGTGGGGGTTAAGGACCTTGCTCAGGGGTCCAAAGTGGTTCACCTGAGTGCCGAGTCGGGGTTTGAACTGCAGCACTAAAGCCTGCACCACTAGGCTACCCCCTCCCAAATGTGGTGGTGATCTTATCTGCCTGGATACCCACATGAGGTGGACCTACTGAACCAGCTGGGGTTCAAGTGTCCAGACATTGAGATCCAAATACTGTTACTGAGAATTTAAAAGTTTGAGATGGATTAAATGAAAGGAGAATAGAGGAGGAATATTATGATGAGGGTGGAAGTATTGCCTGCTTCATTAAAAACTTCATTTAAACCCAGCGAGACGGCTGAGGTGCCAGAGTCGTTTCCAGTGATGTTGATAAGTACGTCCTGCGTCTCTGACGCATTAAAATCTGAAAGTAAACGCACCATCCGTGCATTCCAGGGACTCACCACACTTTCCCATGAGTCACGACACATTCTGAACAACTCCTGTTTAAAATCACAGTAACTACCGAAAGAAACTGTTTTCACACCCATGGACGTTATTTTAGAATATCATTATAGCTTTGTAACGAAGCCCGCGTGGACTCAGTAGTTATCCTTAAACATGCTGATGGTGAATATCCGAGATGTCCTTGAAGGCAGCACAGCTGCCGGTCTCACCTTAAGTTTCGTTTTTCTGTACCCAGTAACAAGGCCATTTTAAATCACCTTGTTCTGTCGGTTCGTGGACGTCGTTAGGCCTGTTTTGTTTCATGTTTGCTTGGAGCACCATGGACTACTGCAAATTCCAGCAGCTGGAGAAGTTGTTCATCCTGATGTGATACTACAGCTGCACATGTGGTTGAAATGGATTTAAGGAGTTTTTTTTTTTCCTCTCAGAAGAAAGTGAGTCATCTGTCCTGCTGGTTGTACAATTCAGATAAATCCAGCTACTAAACAAATGAAAACAAAGGCTGATTATTGATACAACTGGGTCCTTGTGATACATAAATCCTACCTATTCCTGCATGATGCTGAGTTCTGGTTGTGAAAACATGAACCTTTTTCAGCACGATGTTCTGTAAAACATATTCTTACTGAACCAAAACAAAGTGCAGTAACTGGTGAGAATATTAATATTCTAAAGGCCTCCAATTAGGCTGAATGATGGTGTAGTGTTTTTATTTTCTTTTATTCTTGGGTCAGTATGACTTTCTTTCACAAAACCAAATATACAAACACATTTTTATAAAGTTAATTTGGTTATTGTAAATTGACACAGTTAGTTATTGTGAAGAGAAAATTCATAGCTGGATAGATCTGCATCTATGTGATGGAATAACGTATGGCCTCCTGCAGTTCTGTTTAAAGTTTAGCAACATTATTGCATCCAGATTATTTCAGCAAGAGCACAGTGATGATGGTAATCCAGTAGGGTCCATGCCACACAGGCTTGAGGTGTTTAAAAGAACTTTAAAATAATGCTTTTTCAATTGAAAAGAATTGAAGGAGAAAGTCTTGCTTTTAACTGGCTTTTAGACTCCCCCACAACCTGATGGACAAAATATTGTATGTGATTTCATGAGAGCTAAGCTGCCCCTGGAATTTAATTGTAGAGGAATTTCAATTTTATGTCATGCCACTGAGTCATTTAGTAATAAACTTTACATATTTAATTTTTTGTTCAATTTCATTTACATACATGAAATTAAATTAAATCAATGAAAAATAATAATAATAATAATAATAATATTTTTTTTTTTTTTTTTTTTTTTTTAACTTGTCCTGTCCAGCATCGAAGCAAGCAGAATGGAAATCTGATTGCTTTATTCTGTTGAACAGTTTTGCTTTATCAAGCGGAGCTTTATGAACATAAGGCTCCACTTGATATCATGTTTATTCATTTTATTTCTTTATTTAAACATTTGTCTATTACACCATTCCATTTCATACTGCTGGGCCTGACAAGGGAGAAATGAAAGTTAACAGAGGTAATGATAGAAAGTGAAACAGAGAGAAAGGAGTGAGGAAGAGGAAGAGAGAGAGGAGAGAAAACATGAATCCACTTACACAGTTCACTGGTACATCTGTACCGCGATCCCTAAACAACCAAGGTCTCTGTTGAAAAACAAAACAAGCAATCCCCTACAGGAGGACCTGCAGGTGGCTTAAATATCCTCAGATCATACAAACACACACAGAACTACGCAGAGAAGAGGTACAACCTAGTCAGCGCAATGGGAAGTAGAGAAGAGGTACAACCTAGTCATCGCAATGGGAAGTAGAGAAGAGGTAAAACCTAGTCATCGCAATGGGAAGTAGAGAAGAGGTAAAACCTAGTCATCGCAATGGGAAGCAGTGTCACAGTGTCAACATGCATAATAAAGGGTCTCCGTGGTGATACAGTCATGCAGATGCAGCCTCGTCTCCGCAAGGAGGAGGAAGCCCGCAAGGCTCACGACCCAGGCCCCCAGCAGCCACCCAGAGGCCCAGATCCCAGCTACCCCCCCAAAGAGCGGACATGCATCCCCCGAAGGGCGGCAAAAGGCGGCCCCAGCCGGAGCCCCCCTGCAGTCTATAATAATAATAATATTAATAATAATAATGATAATAATAATAATAATAATAATAATAACAATAACTAGAACTACGAGTAGCAATCACGGGTTCCAGGCCCATTCCCGCACTGCCTCCACTGGCCCCGCCTCCACTGGCCCCGCCTCCACTGGCCCCGCCTCCACTGGCCACGCCTCCACTGGCCCCGCCTCCACTGACCCCGCCTCCACTGGCCACGCCTCCACTGGCCACGCCTCCACTGGCCACGCCTCAATGTAAACTGAGATGAATGTCCCTCTTTAAAAAATAGGTGATTTTTGTTGGTCTGCATCTAAACTTGTTGTCCTCAGTTACGCTATAGGATGAAGCTTGTGTGTAGGGGTGATGGTGACTCAGTTTTCTGGAAAATGTCTAATAACTGCAGGATTGTGTCTCTGGAGGACCAGAGTTGGACACTTCTGATGTAGACCAATATTCAAAGAAAATTGCCATCCACTGTCCAGATCCTCTACTCAAATTCCCTTTGTTTATCCATTAGGAACTGCACTTGGATGGATCACAGAGCAAACACAGCAAAAACAACAAAGAGGCTGTACACGTGGCAGTCACACATGCTATATGTAATAATAAATAAATGATAAATAAATAGCAAAATTGAAAACACTATTGAGAAAATTAAACTAACTCAAATCAGCTGTTCTGAAACCAAAAAGTCAGTGTTCCCTAACTCAGAGTGCATCGACTCTGACTTCAGGGTTAAACTCAGAGTTTGTTAAACCTGCTTTGTGAAACGGACCTTTGCTCTGTGTTTTAGCTTGAAGACTATTCTAGACGATTGAAGACTAAGTAATGTTCGCTGTGCATGAACAGCAGTTGTGTTCAGTCAGCATATACCTTAAATTCTGTTGCTTTATGGGTTGTTTTATGTAGAAATGTGTCATAGTAATCCAGTATAGCTTTACTTTCAATGCAATCTCTGCACATTTAAAAGTAAATGGTGTACTGTATGTTAAAAAGAGTGTAAAGGCTCTTTGCACACCTACTCCGAATATTTCGTCTGAAAGATTCGCACGAAAGCTTTAATGAAATTAATATCAAGTCAACGGGAGCGTTCACATCAGTGACAAAATTTTGTCTTGCGATTTTGCGACGTTTGTTTTTTCGAACTGGGGTTGATTTTCTTAAAATTCGCATCCGGCAGATACGCAATCCACCAATCAGAGAAGGCGCTCTGACGTCACAGAGCTGGTTGCAAGCAAAAAAGAGAAAGGAAAAAGAGAGACATGTCGCTTGGTCGCTGTTACTGCATCATTATGGCTCAGGTGTTATCACCTTCGTGTTGCAGCACTATTGTTTGGCAAACGGGGCTGTGGGGGTGTCACAGCTGAAGTAGCAGCGTTTTCCCGACATTTTGTAGCAATTCAAGGTTATTAGCTACAGGTTTGTATTTAAAATCCCAAATGCGTCGATATTTCTCCTCCGAATTATTCACAATTTCGTGCCGTTTATTCACATCGGCCCCAGTGTGAAAAGGCCTTAAGAAATAGATGGTTTTTTTTGTTTTTTTAATTCGGGGAACCATAGAATTTTCCCAGGGACCCACATCACCTGTGGGTCCCAGAGACTCACTACATTGATAACCTATCAACATCACTGGTTTCTGCGTAAGGTTTTGGTTGGTGTAACGCCGGTTGTATGTGCTTGTATGCTCGTGAGTGTCTAGTAGGGATGGTCGTGAGGGGCTGAAGAAGGAAGGGGAGGGAATGTGACAGGTCAGAGGGATGGGCGGGGCTGGACATGTAAGGGGGATTGTATGGGGTATTTGGGGTATAGGGAGGTGGGGGCGTATGTGTGGGGTGGAGGGAGGGGTTGGTGCAGTTATGTGGGGGGGGTGCATGTGTGTGTTTAGGTGGGGGTATGTGTGGAAGGTAGAGGGAGGAGGGTGTTGGGAGTGGAGGGAGGGAGTGAGTGTGGGTATGTAAGGTCGGAGAGCGGAGCGGGGGGTGCATGTGTGTGGGGGGAGTGCATGTGGGTGTTAGGGTATGTGTGTGGGGAGTGTGTGTGAGCGTGTGGTGGGGGGGTAGGGGGTGGTAGGGGTGGGGGGGCCTTGTGGTAGGGGGGGGGGGGGGGGGGGGTGGGGGGGGGGGTGGCCTGTCGTGGGGGGGGGTTGGGTGGGGGGATCCGGTCCTCCTGAGTTTCGGTTGGTCCGCCCGGGTTGGGTGGGGGGGGGGGGACTACTCCTTGGCGCTTGGACCCTGGGCCCGGCGCTGTCTCTGCCCCGGGGGGTGCCCGGCGCCCGGTGGGACGGCAGCTGCTGGTCTTGGTCCGCTGGGGCCTGGGCCCCCAGACCGCAGGGGGCACCGGCTGGGGCCGCCTTTTGCCGCCCTTTTGGGGATGCATGTCTGTTCTTTGTGGGGGTAGCTGGGATCTGGGCCTCTGGGTGGCTGCTGGGGGCCTGGGTCGTGAGCCTTGCGGGAGCGCTGCTCCGCGGGCTTGGAACCCTAATAATAATCATGAATGTTAACTATAACCATGTCATACCTTACCACCAGAAAGAAGAGTGTAAGAAATAGATAATTTTTTTTAGTTTTTTTAATTCGGAGAACCATCGAATTTCCCAGGGACCCACATCACCCCGGCTTTGTTTTTACGCTTGATCACGCGGGAAGTGAGATTTTTCAACAAATCAATGTATTGCTTTGTGTTAGCTCCGCCTCTTTGGTCCGGATCGGTTAGATCAGTACCCCTACCGAAGGGTGCCAAAAAAGTAGGCCGGGTCGGGTCGGATATAAGGGTACCCGTCCCAGTTTTTATCTGTGGAGACGCAAAAAAATGTGGACCGATCCGACCCAGACCCGCTGGTGGAAACGGGGCTAAAGATGAGCTTGTGGGGCCTTTTCAGGTTGAGGATGGAGTCAAGCTCAACTCCCAGTCCTACTGCCAGTTTCTGGAAGACACCTTCTTCAAGCAGTGGTACAGGAAGAAGTCCGCATCCTTCAAGAAAAACCTGATTTTCATGCAGGACAATGCTCCATCACACGCATCCAAGTACTCCACAGCGTGGCTGCAAGAAAGGGTCTAAAAGAAGAAAAACTAATGACATGGCCTCCTTGTTCACCTGATCTGAACCCCATAGAGAACCTGTGGTCCCTCATCAAATGTGAGATTTACAAGGAGGGAAAACAGTAGGGGTATCCCCAAATAGTCCACGATTCGTTTTCAGGACTAAGCTTCGACTGTGAGTCTCTAAGTCGAATAGTCGCAACATGTGGTTACCAAGCAAAAATCATACCATTCTGCAGTAGGAGGAGGCTGAACGTTTGATTTTTACACAATATTCATTTGTTCTTTAAATAATTCATGTTATAGGTCTATTAGCAGCTGAATAGTTCTGTTACTATCAGTGTGGCATAAAGCAAGATGTGCCGGGCAGGCGGGTTTAAACCGCAGTCTGCCGGTGAGTCGCGCACGCTGACCATTCAGCCAGAGATGTCTCCATGACCAAGTAGCCAGAGACATGATGAAGGACACTCACCTGTCACATCATCATTGTAGTTTCTTCCACTGATTTATAGCATCAGTCTGTGAAGGTGGAAACAGTCTGACAGACATGAACATCGCGTCTACTCCTGTGCGTAATGCGTAAAGCTCCAGATGGATGCGCTGGTGCTGCTGGAGGATTATTCAGATTGTATCAGGACAGGACGCATTTTAAGGACCATAATGCCCTGAATCATGAAGCCTGCGGCTGATATCAGACTCCCTGAGCAGCGCTTTTATCTTTGTCCTGAACTGGACCGCCGCCTCGCTGCGTCAGCTGTTGAGCGCACATGTGGAGCCGTTCCCCGTGAACGGGAGAGACCAGGAGAAGATGCTGCACCATCCAGCAAGTTGGGAATAATCATGACTGTGATGTTCAGTACATCCCCTCCACCTCCACTCCTCCATCCAGAGGAGATTCTCCTGTTGACTTTATTGTTAACGAAGCGAGGAGCGCCGTTTACTGCGCACTTTCTAACTTTTACTTTCCGTTTTACATGGATATAACTTTGTATGTCGTGATGAGCCTATTTTTGTTATTGTGTAATTCATTTATTCAGTGAAGGTTTTTCTTTTGGAATTCCGCTTAATATGTTTGTCATTTGGACCGTGCGCCGCGCAAAACGGCTGTTACGCCGTTTCAATTCTCTTTCCCGACTTTAAATTGTTAAGCAAAAAAAAAAGGAAACAAATAAAAAAATATTAGGTTTATGCCTGCAGTGTTAACTGAAAGATAGAAATCTAATTTCTGAACTGTTTTACACCAACATACCTTCAAATTTTCTTTTTGTTAAATATTTTAATGGTTTTAAACGAACAGACATGTTTTACAGCCTAATCAGTGATATAGAAAAATGAAAGTTCACGGAGACTGTCCTGTTGTCTTATGCCAAGTAAAAAATTCAATGTATTTAATGAGGTGTTAGAGCTCTTTCTCTGGAGCAGGAAAAGACGCTAATGAGATTATTGATCAATAGGGGGGAACAAAACATGATTCGACTATCGTCGACGAATGACATGATCTGACAAATCAGGTTCGACTATGAAAATTCTTAGTCGGGGACACCCCTAGACAACAGTCCACCTCTCTGAACAGTGTCTGGGAGGCTGTGGTTGCTGCTGCACGCAATGTTGATGGTGAACAGATCAAAACACTGACAGGATCCATGGATGGCAGCTTTTCAGTGTCCCTGCAAAGAAAGGTGGCTATATTGCTCACTGATTTGTTTTTGTTTTGTTTTTGAATGTCAGAAATGTATATTTGTGAATGTTGAGCTGTTATATTGGTTTTCCTGGTGAAAATAAATAATTGAAATGGTTATATATTTTTTTATTGTTAAGTTGCGTAATAATTATGTTTGCCTAATAAACCTGATATAGGGTGATGATGTCATTAGGCCACACCCCTTCTCATTGCAGAGATGCACATGACCTGATATGCTTAATTGGAAGTAGCTTTGGGCCTTTACAGCTTGGAGTAAGACAACATGCATAAAGAGGATGATGTGGTCAAAATACTCATTTGCCTAATAATTCTGCACTCCCTGTACAGTAGCTGGTAGCTACTGACAGGGGGCCTGTTGGCCCACACTCTTCTCACTTCACTGATGCCAAACCTCTCACAAACTCACAAACTACCTTTCCTGGATACCGAACGGGACTGTGAACCATGAACTTTCACTCTAACCCCCGTGGTTTATGGCATTAGTTGGAGAACCATTTAACACTCATGGCTGGTTGTGTGTTGATTTAAATGTTATTTTTGGTTGCTTCAATTACTCATTTGAGCAATAGTCTTTTAAGTGCACTTAGCTTATCTACTACTGCAGTCTGACAATACTTTGTGTTTTTCTATTTTTCCTTCTCTCTTTTTTTTTTTTTTTGTATTGTAAATATTATTTGTTAAATTTCACTACAATATAGTACCATTACCAAAAGCATTAACGGCTCTTGTTATTAATTACTGGCCACAGACTCCAGCAGATGACCCTAGGCTTTTGAAGTATATATTGATCAGGTAGTGTATGAAAGTACCCGCTACATTTGGTAGTAACTTACAACACTACAGAAGACACAAGCACTTAGAAAAGGAATTTTTGCATAGTCCTGTAGTTTTTCACAGAGTGAAAGACCCCACTAACTGAACTCACACCACTATTCCACAATTAATTATTAACTATTCAACTCATATTTAATATTCAATTATTCTTCAATTACACAGACTCAGGAACTTGCATATCATGAATGATGGGTCTGTTGGCTTTCCATGATTCGACTACAACCACTGGAAAATTCTTTGGTATGTAGTGATGTAAACAGTGACCTGGTCAGATATGCTGGACTGCTATTCTGAACACAACTGAGTCACAGAACTTTAGTTTTGAATTCCTACCCGTGCAATGTCTGGCTCAGAAGCGATGAAGTTACAGAAGCGGGCCATGGCCGGTTGCCCCTCCAGCATGCCTTCATCCATGTTTATATCCAGGACCTGGGCTCCCATCTGCACCTGGACTTTAGCGATGCTCAGAGCCTCCTGGAGAACAAACACAAAATCACCAATCAAATAAAGAAAAGTCTGGAAAAGGAGAAGGCTCTGAGACCAGAGGACAAGGACACCAATCATACGGCAACAAGGCCAGGGAACCCTGAAGGAATGACAACTGGTCTGCCTGGAGGACCACTATCAGCACAAGGGTTCAGTCTGAGATCGCTGCAGGTTTTAGATGTCTCCCTGTTCCCACACACCTGTTTTAAATTACTTCAGTCTGAGATCACTGCAGTGCTGCAGGTTTTAGATGTCTCCCTGTTCACACACACCTGATTAATAAGACTTCAGTCATCCTGCAGTCTGCAGGTTTTGATGCTCCCTGTTCCCACACACCGATTTATGCTTCAGTCTGAGATCCTGCAGTCCTGCAGGTTTTAGATGTCTCCCTGTTCCCACACACCTGATTTAAATGACTTCAGTCTGAGATCGCTGCAGTCCTGCAGGTTTTAGATGTCTCCCTGTTCCCACACACCTGATTTAAATTACTTCAGTCTGAGATCGCTGCAGTCCTGCAGGTTTTAGATCTCTCCCTGTTCCCACACACCTGATTTAAATGACTTCGGTCTGAGATCACTGCAGTGCTGCAGGTTTTAGATGTCTCCCTGTTCACACACACGTTCCCACTGTAGTGATTTAAATGACTGAGTCCCTGAGCGGAGCTCGATAAGCTGTTGGATCAGATTAATTTAAATGAAGTGTGTTGGAGCAGGGAAACACTGAAAACCTGCATGGTGCGGCTCTTCGGGACCGAACTTTCCATGAGCTAGACAGAGCTGGACTTGGCAGAGCTGCTTGGAAAAATGGACAGAAAATAAGATGTCCAGAAGACAAGAAGGAGACGGTCATCTGGTCAGAGGAGATGAAAGCTGAACTAACCACGGAGGCACCAGCGGGACAACTGGTCAGAGCTGAGGGAAAGACGGAGCCAGATAAATCCAGTCAAGTTCTGGAGGAAAACCTGTTGAGTCTTCCAGAGATCTGAGACGGGGACAGAGGTCTACCTTCCTGCAGGAAAATAACCTCATCATCCCGATGAAGAAACACTGACTCGGTTAAACGTGTTGGAATGACTGAGTCAAAGTCCAGATTTTAATCCAATACTTAAAGATGTACGAACAGAGCAGAACCAGAACCTGGAGGAGATGGAGGGGGCACACATCCCCAGTCTGGATGAGCTGGATCAGACATGTTCAAAGTTAAAAGTTGCTCTACAGGCCATGCAGGGTGATTACATGATGGTTTTCTTCTGTTTCTTTACTTCACTATTGTGTGTAGCTTCATTCCATCCGAGGATGTTCTGGAGGACTGCTCTGGGGGCTCTCTTGTTCCGGGGGGACGGCCCTCGGGTGTTTTAGTTTTTTTTCTCCCCCCAACCCACCTAAATAATTTATTTTTTCTAGTCTTGTTCTCCCCGCTCCCCTCAGTCATTTTCTGTACCGCTTATCCAGTTCAGGGTCGCGGGGGTTGCTGGAGCCTGTCCCTGCTATTTATCAGGCGAGAGGCGGGGTACACCCTGGACAGGTCGCCAGTCTGTCGCAGGACCAACACAGAGAGACAGACAACCATTTACGCTCACATTCATTCCTAGGGACAATTTAGAGTGATCAATTAACCCAACATGCATGTCTTTGGACGGTGGGAGGAAGCCGGAGAACCTGGAGAGAACCCACGCATACACGGGAGAACATGCAAACTCCACACAGGAAGGCCACAGTTGGAATTGTTCAAACCCTCCCCAGCCGAGAATTGAACTAGCGACCTTCTTACTGTGAGGCTGCAGTGCTAACCACCACACCACCGTGCAGCCCGGTGCATTGTGCCAAGTTCTGCACAATGATCCATTAATCTGAGTCAAGGAAACGTCTGCAGTGGTGTATGAAAGTTTCATCCACCCCATTAAAGAAAAGGCTACATTTACAACAGTAATTAAAATAACAAGAAACAAATCCAATTTAATAAACTACCATTTTGTAGAATAAAACATTGATTTTGAATTTTGGTTAAAAAAAAAACAGTCTCAGACACATTAGAGCAGGTTTGCCATTTACAGTGGACCAACATACAGGTACCTGTCAACAGGTGCAGACATCTGATTGGACGTTACAGAAAACACCTGATTGCAGTGTTGCTTAATAAAATTCTAGCTTCGGAGCCCCATCATGCTTGTTTACTTGTTTTACTTTTTGTTTGTTTTCAATATTTCTGTTGAACCACAGTCATAATTTTCATTTTTTTTCTTTATTTTTACTTTTGTCGATTTCAACTTATTTCACTAACAGCTGATTTTTTTTTCCATCTTTAATGGGAGTGTGTGTAAACTTCGATACGCCGCTTTAAAATCTGCAGGACATAACCTGGGGAACTGGATGTCTCCACATATATAAATACTTGCACATACAAATATCATTATATTCTTGGATTAATTAGGTTCTTTTTGTCTTTATAATTTCAGTATTACTACTGAGAGTAATAACAAGCACCTCATAGTAACCAGCCATGATCAGCTTGGCAAACTTGCGCGACCCCGCCACATTGCAGCGCTCGCCGATGTTTACAAAGTTGGTGTAAGGACCGATTCTGAACGGCTCCAAACCTGAAATGACAAGAACCTTTTGGTTTGCATCTTTAACCACATCAGTACAATATGACAGACAGTCCATCCACTTATATTTATGATCTGCAGACATTTACAGCCAAACACTGGGCTGACAGAGGACCTGGAGAGTGTCAGCAGTGTAAACAGATGGTTTAAATACCAGACAGCAGCAAGAAGTCCTGATAAATATCAGCAGCAGGAACCCTGGGACGGCAGCTTCTCACGGCTTCAGATATGGCTCTGTGTGGGGAGAAAGGCTTTCAGATTCAACCTGACAAATACTCCAAACAAATATTCAGCTTTTACAAACGTGATATTAACCTGATGTGTTGAGGAGTGGTCCCACAGCATCCCCCCACAATGTTCACCAGTCCATCCACAGCAAACTCCTGGAAGGAGAACGATCCGGGAGGTGAGTTCCCACAAGAAATCACCATGTTTACACGATGTTATCTGTTACTTGTTCCCTTTCTCAACTTCCGTACACATTTATATTTTCTGTGAACAAGCTTTTTGAATTTTGATCTTGAATTCAAATTGATATATATGTATATACAGGGGTTAGACAATGAAACTGAAACACTTGGTTTTAGACCACAATCATTTATTAGTATGGGGGGGGGGCCTCCTTTTGCGGCCAATACAGCGACAATTCGTCTTGGAAATGACACTACAAGTCCTGAACAGTGGTCAGAGGGATTTTAAGCCATACGTCTCGCTCTTGGACTGAAGACCAGACCAGCGATGCTGAACAGCCTTTCACCTGCTGCTGAGGCAGGTAAAGGTGTATTTAGCTTCAGAGACGCTGCACAAGGCTGCTACTGGTGGCTTCTTGTCCCACTACAGCAAAACACAGATTGTCCATTGGCTGTTATGTTCCTTATTTTGTAACGAGTAACTAAGATGCTCAGGTAAATGTAATGGAGTAAAAGTATTGATTTTTCTCTGAAAATGTAGTGAAGTAAAAGTAAAAGTCATCAGAAATAGACGTAGTAAAGTAAAGTACAAATATAAATTTAAAACACTACCTAATGTAAAGTAACATATATATTTTTATTTAGTTACTATACAACATCTGCATACAAACATATAAATGTGTGTGTATATATATATATATATATATATATATATATATATATATATATATATATATATATATATATATATATATATGTCGGGGAATCGAACCCGGGTTTGATTCCCCGACACGACCCCTGGGTGAACCACTGTGGACCCCTGAGCAAGGTCCTTAACCCCCCACCAACTGCTCCCCGGCGCTTTAAGTAGCAGCCCACTGCTCTCTGATACTCACAGTACAGAGATGGTGAAATGCAGAGCCCTCATTTCCCCTTGGGGATCATACAAGTATATAAAAAAAAACCTAAAAAAAAACACTGCATGCTCACATTGACTCCTACGGACAATATAGAGTGACCAATTAACCTAACATCAGGTCTTTGGACGGTGGGGGGAAGCCGGAGTACCTGCACAGAACCCACGCATACACGGGAGAACATGTAAACTCCACACAGGAAGGAACTGTTGGAACTGTTTGAACTCCCTCCCCAGTTAGGATACTTTTTCGATACAAATGAAAAACTTCATGCCTTTTTTTTTAGACCAATGTGTTTCAGACCACAACAGCTTACCATCAAGGTCATACTTAACATGAAGACCAAAGTAGCTCAAAACACCAGGTCTAAATGGAGTGGAATGCGTATCCACAACAGTGCAAAATGCAGAATGCCCCTGGTTTCAGAGAAATTTCACCAAATCCTGATGTTTAAACACAAACTCATTAAAATGCTTTCAGCCAAGTTAAGTACAGGCTTTACGTTTACACGACAGAAATTCTTTGAGTTTGGTGATCAACTGAATAAATTTCTGGCTAGGCAACTGCGTGAGCAAGAGGGCAAACGTGTGATCCACAGAATAAAATCAGGCGCGGGGGAGGTCTTCACGTCACATAAAGACATTAATGAGAGAAAATTTCCACCAGTTTTATGAGACCTTACATGGCTCACAGATGAATGCAATTCCAGCGGATGTGCAAACATTCCTGTGTAAACTCCCAACGTTAGACCAGGTGGACCGTGACTTCCTGGGAGCTGATGTTACATCACAGTAAATTTCAGAAACAACAAGGTCCCTTGAAAAGTTTAAACTCTGGACTGCATGGGTATGGTAATGTTTTTATATCAAATGTAACAAACGGCTGCTGCCTTACTTAAATACAATGTATGGACAGGCGTTTGAAAGTGGAGCACGACCACATGGACTGAATAAGGCGACTATCAAGGAGGGCGTTGGATCTTACAGACTCGTATCTCTATCACACACAGATCAAAGAGTTCTTACACAATCTTTGGCTAAATAATTAAGTTCGTGCACCCGGATCAGAGTGGATCTATACCTCAAAGACATTCATCTTTAAATCAACGTCCTCCATTCCCCGCGTAGAACCAAGCAAGACCTCTCAATCCTGTCTTTGGATCTGACCTGGTCAGATGGCTATACTTGTTTGAGTCCTTAAGAAATGTAAAACTACCAACAGGTTTATTTCTTGGATAAAATCATTATATAAGACTTAGACTTTCTTTATCGTCATTGCACAAAAACACAACAGTGAGATTAAAAATGTGGTTGCTTGACTCCAAATGCAGCATATAATAAATGTAGGCCTCTTATCTCAGAAAAGTCTCATTATCAGAGTGTGATGGAGGCTCTGTTGAAGCACAGCGTTGCTATAGTAACTGTATCCTGGAAGGTCCACTCAGCCTCAACCAGCATCTCTTACTACCTAGACAAGTCACTGACGTTGTTTCTCTACAGCGAAAACACATCTGAGTAAAGGTACGTCACGCACTGCTTCGAGTGTTTGGAACAAACAACTAAACGGCTGCTGCAGCATTTATTTATGGAGGTAAGCAGGAATAAATAATAGAAGAACGTGTAACCTTTAAGTGGGAGGCTGTTACTTCAGGAGTTTCATCATAATCTCCAAAGGTGTTAGGAAGACCTGAAAGTACATAAAACACAGAAGGAATGAAAACATAGGCTACTGCGTGCTGATTGGATGAAAGCAGCTGGGTCACAACTCGAGCTTAAACATAGTTGTTAATGTATTTGATGCGTTTACTCAGGCTGAGTGTTGTTTACCTGCGTTGGGGTAACAAATAATGAAAGCTGGACTGCTTTTCCCAATGGCCTCGATGAAAGGCCTCATTTCCGTGGCCCCCAGGGCACAGTTCAGGCCGATGCTGTGCCGCCATGAGGGACAAAGAGCTGCGTTAGGCAAAGCTCTCTCCTCAAGATTAGTTTCCTGCTGCTGGAGGCAGCATCTCTCACTCACCACAGAGGCTTAGCGTGGGACAGACTCACGACAAAAGCTTCTCCAGTCTGACCGGACAAAGTTCGTCCACTCCGATCCACTATGGTCCCCGAGACCTGCACAGTGGGACACACACACGCACACACACACACACACGCACACACACACACACACGCGTGTGCACACACCCGCACGCACACACACACACACACACACACACGCACAAACACACACACACACACGCGTGTGCACACACCCGCACGCACACACACACACGCGTGTGCACACACCCGCACGACACACACACACACACACACACACGCACACACACACACACGCGCGCGCACACACACACACACACACACACACGCACACACACACACACACACACAATGTGGATAAATAAAGGCTACATTACTTTTCCCTTGAACTTAAAAAACGATTAACTTATTATTAAATATTTCCAATCTAGTCCTGAAAACTTTGATTAGAACTACCGATGGTGAAAAGTTCAGTTATTATTGTTTTTATAATTTTTTAGGTTTTTGTGGCCTGAATTTGAGCTTAATGGCAGTAAAGTTCCCTCTGTTATTTAGTAAATATTTAAGTGGAACTGCATTATTACCTGCATATGCACAACAGATTTTGATGAATTCAAACCATCTAAAACTGGACAAACAACATATATTCTATTAGAATATTACAAATAAAACAGACGTACGAATATTGGCTTTCTTTCATAGCCGTTATCAAAAAGGATGCTGATGGCAAACAGGGCAGCCTGCAGACACACAAAGGAAGAAGGGAGACGTTAAAAATGAACTAAAAAGGCAATAAAACTAAGAGAAAGATGCATGTGGATCGTACTGTTGCATGTCATCTGGCAATACACATCAGAAAAACTCTGAAAATGAAAAGCACTCCATAAACTGCAGAAGATGCAAATGTTTTAGCACTTATTGTTAATAACCGTATTCTACCATATAAAAGTACACTGCACAGTTTATGGTAATTACCTGGGTCAGAAGAGACGTACCTTCGCATTAGCTGTGTCAAAAATGGTCTCAACGAGGAGGATGTCAGCTCCTCCATCCAGCAGACCTCTGATCTGCTCCGAGTACGCTTCCACAAGCTCATCAAACGCTGTTGAAGACACAAACAAACAATAACACCGGATCCCAATTCAGGTTTATATGAAACATTGCACATACTTGACTAATTATTACATTTTTTCCACATTACCACAAGTTACTTTCCCCGAACCAACAAGCCATGAATCCCTTCACTGCCCTTCAGTAAAACCATGCACGCTTTAAGCTTGAATTTGGGGTGTTCCTGGCACAAATGATCCTTTCTGGCTGATTCCGCTGACATTTGATTTGAAAAAAAAATCCTAAAATTAACTGGTACACCTAACTCATCTTGGGGGAAATACTTGTAAAAAATAAATCCCCCCTACACACCCCTCCCCACAAAAAAAAAAAAAAAAAAAAAAAAACAAAAAAATGTCATGGGTTGTCATGATGTTAAAATTTCATTCATGATAGCAATATTAAACATGGTGGTCGATACTCAATACTATTTTCGATACTAAAGGGGAGAAAAATCACCAAACCCCCTCAAAAAACAATACAAACAACAACAGTATATCAATAAATATGAGAAAAAAAACTTAGACTTACTTAGACTTCCTTTATTGTCATTGCACAAAAAAACACAACGGTGAATTTGACAACAAATGTCGTTGCTTGGCAACCTGACACAGAACCCTAGCAAAATCCATGAAATAAATACTTTAAACTATAAAAATATAAATACACGATATCATGGCTATAAGGGAAATATATAAAATATCACAATAAAAGTTACAGTAAACTAAAAAAAAAAGCACCTAAAAACCAGAGAAACAGAGACATTCCACTCAAAAAAGCTGCAGTGGTTTAAATATTGCAGATAATCATTGTGCTTTGCAAGCAGTTATATGGTGTTAAGCAGTCTGATGGCCAGAGGGAAGTAGCTGTTCCTGGAAAAAAATCTTAAAAATGGAAAATAAATACATTATTTTAAAGATCTAGTTCATGTAGAGATCCAGTCTCCAACATCTTCTCCAACTTCTCTCTGTGACACTAAAAAACTTCAGGCACTAGTTCGTGGACTTATTTACTGTCCTTTTCTTCGCAATACTTGAGAGCAAATCAAGTAAACAATAAAACAGACAAACTAGTTAGGGTGAACTTGTTCTTAAACTAGCTCCACTGACTAAACTTCCTAAAAGATTCATTCTTAAATGTCTTTGTCTACAATCTATATTAAAAGGTATGACTGTAAGCCAGGATGAGATCATCAGTAAAAGTTTCAGGTGTTTATGGAGCCCCCCCAGGGGTGGCTCAGGGCTATGTCGGGGGGGCCCAGCCAAGCTAAAAAAATACAGTTTTTGCACTTCTAACAAAAAATGGGCATATTTTTGAAAGTACTAATGAACAAATGATGATTGCCCCCGTGCATATTTTCACGTGTCTCATGGTAAATGTTTGGGTGCGTGTGGTAGCGGTGGTGGGATGGGGGGCCTGACATTATCATTGCCAATGAAAAAGGGGCCCTGCTGAAAAAGTTTGGGGACCACTGCTGTAAACAATGGGTCCTCCAGGGCGATGCTGTAGGGGAGGGGCTGCCCGCAGCAGTGCCTGTTTAAAAGGGCAGAGGCGACTGATACTTTCAGCAACTCAGCAGACGCAAAGCGGCATTTAAGCATCGATGCCCGGGCTGATCATATTTAACTAGATATTCATTTTTAGAATCGATTAGTATCTGAGAATTGATTTTTTCGACAACACTACTGAGGTGCAGAAGTTATTTTCCAGAACAGATTTTTCGGGGTTGCCCCCCGTCTTCTCAGTGTCATTATAGATTGTAAATATGACCCATTATTTCTGATCCTGCTCCAGTGAGTTTTAGGTAACTATACACCATCAACGCATGTCGAGACAACACTGACGACTGCTGCTAAAAGATGGAGAACAAGTGCCTCTTAAACTCTTCTTTTTCCCTTTTTTATTTTTTCCTTTGTATGTTCCGACCAAAAGCAGCAAGGACGCAGGAAGTTAGTACATTTCCAACCAGAGCAGCCGTCCTGAGCAGCAAAGCCGTCCTGAGCAGCAAAGCCGTCCTGAGCAGCAAAGCCGTCCTGAGCAGCAAAGCCGTCCTGAGCAGCAAAGCCGTCCTGAGCAGCAAAGCCGTCCTGAGCAGCAAAGCCGTCCTGAGCAGCAAAGCCGTCCTGAGCAGCAAAGCCGTCCTGAGCAGCAAAGCCGTCCTGAGCAGCAAAGCCGTCCTGAGCAGCAAAGCCGTCCTGAGCAGCAAAGCCGTCCTGAGCAGCAAAGCCGTCCTGAGCAGCAAAGCCGTCCTGAGCAGCAAAGCCGTCCTGAGCAGCAAAGCCGTCCTGAGCAGCAAAGCCGTCCTGAGCAGCAAAGCCGTCCTGAGCAGCAAAGCCGTCCTGAGCAGCAAAGCCGTCCTGAGCAGCAAAGCCGTCCTGAGCAGCAGAGCCGTCCTGAGCAGCAAAGCCGTCTGCCGCGTTCAGAGTGGCCAAAGTGCCACCAGATGACAAGCTGAGCTTCGGTTGACTTTAAGGTCATTAGCTACGACGCATCTTTCATCTTAAAGGGATACAAACACCCACAGAGTGATGCTCCTTCACCTCCTCCTCACCCTCACTTTTTTAACATCTGGAATGCAGCCGGAGATTCGGGGGGGGGGGTTCATTATTCACCAACTTTTCCATAATGTTGGTCACCGGCGCTTGAAACAAAAAGGTCCATAAAAAGTCCACAAAAACTTGTCAATATTCCTCCATACTGCTCGTCCAATGTAATCCAAGTCTCCTGAGTGGGTAGCGTCCAGAATTTACTGGAAACCATCATTTAGTAGATTTTTATAGCTTAAACAGTAGAACATCGCACTTTCGCGATGTGTGTCCATGCGAGTTCACAACACTACGGACACGCCTGTTCCTGGGAAAGAGAAACACTCTGGCCACTTGTTAAATTAAATTGATGCAGTAATTTTAAGGCAATCGTGGTCTCAGCCTGTGAATTTAGACATTTGAACTACAAGCCAGCGTTACCCTGTTGTTACCGTTAGCATACAGTTCGTCAGTTTACTCAATGATGAAACCGAAAACAACTTGCAGATTTATAACGTTATTTCTTCAGTAGACATCGTGTCTCTAACTCTGGGCTCAGACTGACTGTAATGTGGCTTAAATTAGAGACCAACGCAGTCCAAGCAGCTCATGCGTGCGTACAACATTAGCGTCACTTCCACTTGTTGCCAGAGGGAGCGAACGTCTGAATAAACCTGGAAATTGCGCTGTTCTCCTTTAAATGACAAGTATGATTTAAGTTTGACGTCAGTCAGTGTCCTGTTTGTCGCGCAGCCTCGGGCGTCCTTGCCGCTTTTGGTCTGAACGTACTTTTACTCAGACACCATGTAAGACAAGGAAAAGAAAACCTTTGTATAGTGTGACAAAAAGAGCCAAACTGGAGTCTGACTGGTGCCAGAGTCAGATACGGGTAATTTACAGTTCAATATATATATATATATATATATATACGCAGTATATATACATATATATATATATTAGGGCTGTGACGGTACATCTATTTGTGTCAAACCATTCGGTACACTGCTCTCGGTTTGGCACGACCCTGTACCAAACTGTTGGGCGCAGGATTTCTTTATTTAGCCGTTTTATTGTTTCATTAAGTTCTTGCGTGGAACCTGACATAACGGACCCGTGCAGCGCGCTCACCATCCTGTTTCTAACAGCTCGTAACAACATGGATGTGAGATTGTTGAGCTGCAGGAAGCTCCGCTGGTCAGTCTTCTGTCTGGGAGCACTTGGGTTTAAATGAAGAGAAAGCTGAATAAAAGTTGACTAAACGAAATCAGTGTGCCGACATTGCAGAACGGCGGTTGCAGTGTTTCCCCATCAGCTTCACAACATCGAGGGTGCGGGGGTCGGGGGGAATATGACCGGGGTGATAACCTATAACTACAGATCAGCTCTGCTGAATGGTGTATGATTCATAAACTGTGTAACTGCATTCCAGAGTTAATAATAACTAAATAATCATAAGCAGATACATGCTTGGAGGACCCACTTAAAAGTGTTTGCAGTCTTATGAAGGTAAAATTGGGTGGAAAACATCCTTCCTTGATCTTACTGATACTCCTGAAATCCGGTCTCTCCACACATGGTGATACAGAGAGGGTCTTATTGGTGGGACCCAACGCTCCGGCCACATAACGTTTACAACCTGGTAACACACAAACGTTACAGCTCATGTTACACTCAGGAGAAAGCTCCAGTAACAATAACTGGCAGTACTGGGAATAATTTCACCTACCAGACTGTTTGGTGATGTCATCAGCCGCCTTCCTCGCCAGCTCTGCTGACGTCCTGTTGAGACGATACGCCTGCAAACAAACACACCTCTTCATGATCCAACCTGAGACTGCTTACCACAACACCACTTTATCATACCAAACTGTAAATTACACGTAAACAAATACACAAATGCACAGACATCTGGCTGCCAGATGACAGATACTAGCACGTATTAGATAGTACCATATATCAGATACTGGCAGGTATTACATACTACCAGATATCAGATACGAGCAGGTATTAGATACTAGTATACAGTATATCAGATATTAGCAGGTATGAGATACTACCATATATCAGATACTAGCAGGTATTACATACTAGCATATATCAGATACTAACAGGTATTAGATACTACCATATATCAGATACTAGCAGGTATCAGATACTACCATATATCAGATACTAGCAGGTATCAGATACTACCATATATCAGATACTAGCAGGTATTAGATACTACCATATATCAGATACTAGCAGGTATCAGATACTACCATATATCAGATACTAGCAGGTATTAGATACTACCATATATCAGATACTAGCAGCAGGTATTAGATACTAGCATATATCAGATACTAGCAAAACAGGTATCAGATACTACCATATATCAGATACTAGCAGGTATCAGATACTACCATATATCAGATACTAGCAGGTATTAGATACTACCATATATCAGATACTAGCAGCTATTAGATACTACCATATATCAGATACTAGCAGGTATTAGATACTACCATATATCAGATACTAGCAGGTATTACATACTAGCATATATCAGATACTAACAGGTATTAGATACTACCATATATCAGATACTAGCAGGTATCAGATACTACCATATATCAGATACTAGCAGGTATCAGATACTACCATATATCAGATACTAGCAGGTATCAGATACTACCATATATCAGATACTAGCAGGTATTAGATACTACCATATATCAGATACTAGCAGGTATTAGATACTACCATATATCAGATACTAGCAGGTATCAGATACTACCATGTATCAGATACTAGCAGACATATTATCAGCAGCTTCAAAGCAAGTCAGTCTGTAGCAGCAGCAGCTGCACTGTGGTCACATGACTCTGAAAGGAATGCTGGGAAATGAAGTTCTTCCAGGATAACAGGGACTTTTATCAATGCTGGACCAACACTAATGGAACAAGATCTGGAGTAGGGCTGGACGATATAGAAAAAAGATTATCGATATGAAAAAGTCTTTATAGAACGATATCGATATTTATCCAAAAATAAAAAAAAAAAAAAAAAATAGCCATTATCAAATTCAAAGCTATTTTAGGTGCAGCCCTGGCCATTTAAGCTTTTGCTGAATGACCTACTCATAATAACGATCACACTAAGGCCTGGGATATACTTGCTGTGGACGCAAACGTTCACGCAAGCGGTCTGCGTCGTCTGTGAATATACTTGCTGCGGCACTTCGCGGCCGAAACGCTCAATACCGGAGGCCACCGCTAGGAGGAGTACACAGCACTTCATGAGAATGTAAAAAGGTCCGTCTGCCGGTCAGATTGTTTTTCCGGGGCATACGTGAACGACCCAGGTGTATGTGGAAAATGGACAATGTTATTGCTCTCGAAGAAGAAACGATCATTTTACTTTTGCTACTGCGAAAGAAAAAGAGGTCGCTGTGCAACGGGGAGGAAATATCATATAAGTGTCTGTAGTTTCGGACCAGGTCCGAGAGACGCTCTTTAAAACTACTCGCCGACGCCATTGTGTTCGCCATTGTGTTTACCTCTGACCTCGTGTTCACGCTTTTTGTACGCACGAGCACCTCTAGTGTTCAAGTCAATATTGCACCACGCGCATGCGGCACGTTACCTCGCGTCAACGCGAGCGACCTACGTGCCGTAGGTACGCTGGGAGCGCGTGGGCGCCATGATGCGTATGCGGACGCGTCGCCAACAGCAAGTATATCTCAGGCCTTAAGCTGTTTTCAGACCTGCATTGCGGAACATGAGCGGTAAAGTCCATCTGCTCTCCGGTACATGTCCACTACATCTCTGAGGTAAAAGACCGGTACGCATGTCTGAATGCAGCGTTATAAAGAACAGAGTTCACAATATTACCGCTTTCCAGTACAAGTCTGAAAGGAGCATAACACTGAATTCCAGTTCAGCCTCTGCCTGGTCTGCGTTTGTGATTGGTTTGGTGGAAGGAGTGACTGTAGGATCATGATACCTGATAGGCTACAGCAGAAAACTGTCCTATACTGAACTTTTATAGACCCTCTTTTTTTATATTGAAAAAACCTCTATCAATTGATATATATTGATATTGAATTATTGTCCAGCCCTAATCTCGAGAGATTTTGTTACAGGAAACAAAACTTAAATAACAAAATAATAATAATAATAATATTAATAATAATAATAATAATAATAATAACAATAATAACAACAATAATCATCTCATCATTATAATGTTTTTCATTGATACTTTATACAGAGACCTGTTGTAGTAAAAGAAAAAGTAAAGGTGTAGACGGCGTAGGATGTCAGATATGGGTGGAGAGAGCAGAATGCATGCAGACAGTTCCCAGTTCTGAGAAGCGTGTTATCAGTGGTTAATGTGTTACGCCGGCCGCTCTGTGGGCTGCAGACTGGGTGCAGGGGTCAGGCATGTACATCATACCATGTGTTGTAATCCATAATCTGCCTGAGCGATGGATGTGCTGCTGAATGTATTGGTCTCGACGATGTCGGCGCCAGCCAGTAGATACTCCTGAAAACACAGACCAGACTCAGAAAGCTGTGAGCTTAGCATCAGGCTGACAGACAGCAGCGGATGAACTACCTTGTGTATTTTATAAATGATGTCCGGCTGAGTGACACTGAGAAGGTCATTGTTGCCTTTTAGTGACAGAGGATGATCTTTAAACTCGTCTCCTCTGAAGTCCTCCTCCGACAGATTGTGCTGTTGGATCATGGTTCCCATCCCACCATCCAGGACCATGATCCTTTGCTGCAGCAAAGCTCGCAGCTCATGCTCCAATGGACTACTACATTCTGGGCAGAAAAATGTGATGAATACAGTTACAAACAAGATCACATTCAAACTAAATATGCACAAAACATATAGACCTTCCATTTCCATCAGATATTTGAATGAAAATGAAATGGAGATGTTCTCCAAGTCAAAGGCTGGACTAAAACCATGAGAAGAAAGCTGTCTGTAAATAAGAGAAAAACTACAGACATACATACATATACTGAAGGAAAATATAGACATCACAACTGTTTTTGCTCCCATTTTCACAAGCTAAACTCAAAGATGCAAGTTTTTTTCTACTGTATGTACACAAAAGGCCTATTTTCTTCTCAAATTTTGTTAACAAATTTGTGTTTGTGAGCACCTTTTCTCCTTTACAGAGAAAATTTGTCCACCTCATAGTATGAAAAGTGATGCATACGTAAATAACATTTGACTTGATGATGTGGTGTGATCTGCAGTTGCTAAGTCAGCTGGATGTACTGCCAAATTCCCTGAAACGCCTTTGTAGACAGCTTATGCTAAAGAAATGAACATTCATTTGACGGGTAACAGCTCTGGTGGACACGTCTGAAGTCAAAACATTCCCTCAAACCTGGTGACACCGGTGGCATTGTGATATGTGATACAAGTGCACATTTGAGTGGCCTGAGCTGTTTGGCAGAGCTCTGCGCTCTTCATTTAAAACTAGAAAAGCACTCAGACAGACCCTATCTCGCTATGTTTAGCAATCCTTCAGAAAATTCCTGGATCCAGATGAAGATCTGGATCAACAGCTAAATTTAATCAGCTCCTCCGTGTACCATTATCCAAATTTCATCCAAATTTCTTCACAACTTTTTGAGTTATTTTACTTACAGACAGACAGACAGACAAAAGGTGGCAATATTTTATAGGTCAATAACCATCAACAAAGTTGCACAGTTCTAACGTGTGCATCAGTGTAATCAAGTGTACACTGCAAAAACTCAAATCTTGGCAAGTATTTTTTTCTAATTTCTAGTCAAAATATCTCATCACACTCAAAATAAGACAAAATTACTTAAAGAGAAACATTTTAGTGAGATATGAGAACTTATTTTAAGACAAATGCATCTTATTTCAAGAAATCTTATCAAGAAAATTTGATAGATTTGAAGATTTTGGTTAGTTTGCAATAAGCAAAAAAAAAATTCTGCCAATGGAACAAGCAAAAATTTCTTGATAAGATTTCTTGAAATTAGATGCATTGCCATAAAAACAAGATTTTATATCACACTGAAATGTTTCTTTAATTTTGTAATTTTTGTAATTTTGTCTTACTTTTTGTGTGATGAGATATTTTGACTAGAAATTAGAAAAACATACTTGCTAGATTTGAGTTTTTGCAGTGTACCAGGAAATCATGCAGACGATTGTTTTACCTCTCTCTATGTTTTTATATATATATATATATATATATATATACACATATATGCATTTTATGTATATATGATTATTTCTTTATTACAGACACATTGGTCCATATCAACAACAACATCAATATATATACACACACACACACACACACACACACACACACACACAGTGGGTATGGAAACTATTCAGACCCCTTTAAACTTTCCACCCCGCCTTCAGGCCTGGCTCCAGAGGGGGGCCCCAGTGACCCACTTCCGGGTGAGGGACACATGGCTCCGATAATGTCTTTCTCCATGAGGGTGTTTGGGCTGAGCTTTGTCTGGTCCCTCCCCAGTAAGCGGCTTTCCATGGGTGACCCTGCCAGGAGCAGAATCTAGCCCCAGACAACATAGCGCCTAGGATCTTCAGAACCCGCAAACCCCTCCACCACCATAAGGTGGCAGCCCAGGGAGGGGCATCCTGTCCCTGCAGCTGAAAAACACCCCCATACCATGATGCTGCCACCTCCGTGCTTCACTGTTGGGATGGTATTGGGCAGGTGATGAGCAGTGCCTGGTTTTCTCCACACATACCGCTTAGAATGAACTCCAAAAAGTTCAATCTTGGTCTCATCAGACCAGAGAATCTTATTTCTCTCAGTCTGGGAGTCCTTCATGTGTTTTTGGCAAACTCTATGCGGGCTTTCATATGTCTGCGCTGAGGAGAGGCTTCCATCGGGCCGCTCTGCCATAAAGCCCCGACTGGTGGAGGCTGCAGTGATACTGACTTTGTGGAACTTTCTCCATCTCCCTACGGCATCTCTGGAGCTCAGCCACAGTGATCTTTGGCTTCTTCTTTACTCTCTCACCAAGGCTCTTCTCCCACCATTGCTCAGTTTGGCTGGACGGCCGGGTCTAGGAAGAGTTCTGCTCGTCCCCAAACTTCTTCCATGTAAGGACTATGGAGGCCACCGTGCTCTTAGGAACCTTTAGTGCTGCAGAAACTCTTTTGTAACCTTGTCCAGATCTGTGTCTCGCCACAATTCTGTCTCTGAGCTCCTTGGACAGTTCCTTCCACCTCATGATCCTCATTTGCTCTGACATGCACTGTGAGCTGGAAGCTCTGATATAGACAGGTGTGTGTCTTTCCTAATCACGTCCAATCAGTTTAATTAAACACAGCTGGACTCCAATGAAGGAGTAGAACCATCTCAAGGATCAGAAGAAATGGACAGCATGAGTTCAATATGAGTGTCACTGCAAAGATTCTGAATACTTATGACCATTTAATATTTCAATTCTTCTTTTTTAATAAATTTGCAAAAATTTCTACATTTCTGTTTTTTTTCTGTCAAGATGGGGTGCTGAGTGACATTAATGAGAAATAAAAAGAACTTTTTTGATTTTAGCAAATGGCTGCGATGAAACAAAGAGTGGAAAGTTTAAAAGGGTCTGAATACTTTCTGTACCCACTATATACAGCTGTGTGACAAGGTGTTTGCCCCCTTTCTGATGTCTTTATTTTTTTGCATGTTTGTCACACTAATATGTTTCAGATCATCATATGTTTTACATTCAAACCTTCATGGCACTGTGTGAAAAAGTGATTGCCCCCTAAACCGAATAACTGCTTGGGCCACTCTTAGCAATTAAGGGTTTGTGATAACTGGCAGTGCGTCTTCTACAGCGCTGTGGAGGAATTTTGTTCCACTCATCTTTGCAGAATTGTTGTAATTCAGCCACATTGGAGGCTTTTCCAGCATGAACCGCCTTTTTAAGGTCATGCCACAGCATCTCAATGGGATTCAGGTGGGGGCTTTGACTAGGCCACTCCAAAGTCTTCATGTTGTTGTTCTTAAGCCATTCAGAGGTGGACTTGCTGGTGTGTTCTGGATCATTGTTCTGCTGCAGAACCCAAGTGCGCTTCAGCTTGAGGTCACCAACAGATGGCCGGACGTTCTCCTTCAGGATTTTTTGGTAGAAGCAGAATTCATGGTTCCATTTACCACAGCAAGTCTTCCAGGTCCTGAAGCAGCAAAACAGCCCCAGACCATCACACTACCACCACCATATTTTCCTGTTGCTATGATGTTCCTTTTCTGAAATGCCGTGTTACTTTTACGCCAGATGTAATGGGACCTACACCTTCCAGAAAGTTCCACTTTTGTCTCGTCAGTCCACAGAGTATTTTCCCAAAAGTCTTGGGGATCATCAAGATGCTTTCTGGCTAAACTGAGACGAGCCTTTATGTTCTTTTTGCTCAGCAGTGGTTTTGGTCTTGGAACTCTGCCATGCAGCCATTTTTGCCCCCCAGTCTCTTTCTGATGGGGGAGTCATGAACACTGACCTTCATTGAGGCAAGTGAGGCCTGCAGTTCTTGGATGTTGTTCTGGGGTCTTTTGTGACCTCTTGGATGAGTCGTCGCTGTGCTCTTGGGGTCATTTTGGTCGGCCGGCCCCTCCTGGGAAGGTTCACCACTGTTCCATGTTTTCACCATTTGTGGATAATGGTTCTCACTGTGGTTCTCTGGAGTCCCAAAGCTTTAGAAATGGCTTTGGAACCTTTTCCAGACTGATAGATCTCAATGACTTTGTTTCTCATTTGTTCCTGAATTTCTTTGGATGGCAGCATGGTGTCTAGCTTTGGAGGATCTTTTGGTCTCCTTCACTTTGTCAGGCAGGTCCTATTTAAGGGATTTCTGATGGAGAACAGGTGTGGCAGTAATCCAGCCTTGGTGTGGCCAGAGAAATTGAACTCAGCTTTCCAAAGATGTGATAATCCACAGTTAACAGAGGGGGCTATGACTTTTTCACACAAGGCCGTGAAGTCCCCCCCCCCCCCCCCCCCCACCCCCTGACACACATACACACACACAAACACACACACAAATAAAAATCTTCATTCAAAAACTGCATTTTCTGTTTACTTGTTATCTTTGTTTGATGATCTGAAACATTTAAGTGTGACTAACATGCAAAAAAGTAAGAAATCAGGAAGGGGGCAAACACTTTTTCACACAACTGTACACACACACACATTATATATATATATATATATATATATATATATACACATACACACTCATATACATATACACACATACATATATATATGTGTGTAAATATATATTTATACATATATATTTACACACATATGTATATGTATGGGTGTGTGTGTGTGTGTGTGTGTGTGTGTATACACACACATACATACATTATATATATATATATATATATATATATATATATATATATATATATTAGGGCTGTCAAAAAAATTAATCCTAAATTAATCCTATTGTCAAACAAGAGATGTCCTTTTTAATTACTACTGCTATATGCAGAAAATATATTAACTTTTTGCTTTACAACTTAAAGGCTAAAACCAAGCTACACATCCGGGAGTAGTGCAGGACTCAGACCTGAATTTCAGCTTCACATTAGGACAGGTGTGAAGTCAGCGTGTGAGGACGTATCAGCAACATTCTGGACTAAACTGCAGCTGTCTGAAGGACTTTAGGGAGACATGTAAGGACAGGGTTTCAGTAGTCTAGTCTACTAAAGATAAATGCAGAATTCCTGGTGACACACATTTAATCCTAAATGTGTTCTAGAAGTGAAAAAAGCAATGTGATTAATCAGGATTAATTTTTTGACAGCTCTAATATATATATATATATATATATATATATATATATATATATATATATATATATATATATATATATATATCTCAACACATTACACAAATACACAAAAGAGCACATAAATCAAAAGTCTTAAGGCTTTCACATTCGTGGAATGGTTTTCATATATTTGACTTCATTATCAATGGGAGTGACTTTATAGTCCAAGACAGTGAAGAGTATTCTTTTATTTGTGTGCCACATTTGTGGATATGCCATTTTGCTAAACATATAACAAGATTAGAGACAAAATTTTTTTCTCAGATGGAACGTTAGTGAAGCCAAACAACATATTTTCAAACAAAGGGAAAAGGTTGGTTCAATGAAAGAAAAAAATATAATTGCAAAAGTCTTGATGGTGCAGTAGGGGCACAACTAGTGTTGTATAAAGTACCCAAAAGCCATACTTGAGTAAAAGTAAAAGTACCTTACTGGAAAATGACTCAAGTAAAAGTGAAAGTCGCCTGCTAGAATATTACTTGAGTAAAATTGAAAAAGTAGCTAGTATTTACTGTACTTAAGTATCAAAAGTAAAAAGTACTGTTGAGAAAACACAATCTGAAATTTGAGTTTAACATTTTCTTTATTTCTGTTTAATTTAGTTTTTAAGTTTTAATTTGCGAAGTGTAAAGAAGCTTCAATACCTTCTTACAACCCAACCTTATAGAAAAATACACACAAAAATATCCTTACAGACCTGCGTGCATGCCTACCAACATTCATACCCACGTGCATTCAATACAAACTCTTGGTGCTCGGAGGTGATGCAAACAAACAAAAACACTTGATTGGTTAAACTTTAACATGACAGCAGTGCGACAGCACTTGATTTGTCCATCTAGTCGTTACTGAACCCAGAAAAACATTTTGTTCAACCTCAAAAGAAGCTGTTTTCTCAAAATGGCGAGAACTCAGTTGCTCTTGTTAGGCAGAAGACCAGACCAGCGATGCTGAACAGCCGTTCACCTGCTGCTGAGGCAGGTAAAGGTGTGTTTAGCTTCAGAGACGCTGCACACGGCTGCTACTAGTCCCACTACAACAAAACAAAGACTGTCCATTGGCTGTTACGTTCTATGTTATTTTGTAACGAGTAACTGAGATGCTAAAGTAAATGTGATGGAGTAAAAGTATTGATTTTTCTTGGAAAATGTAGTGAAGTAAAAGTAAAAGTCATCAGAAATAGAAGTAGTAAAGTAAAGTACAGATATAAAAAAAAATACAACTTAAGCAAAGTAACGAAGTATTTTTACTTAGTAACTATAAAACACTGGGCACAACCAAGTAAATGAAATACATCTTCAGGGTGTCCTTCACAGCATAAGCAATGAATATCCATACCTTAAATGTAGACATAGAGATATAACGATGCACTCTGAATCTAAGTAGAAAGCCTTTTGATGGATAAAACCTGTGAATTATTTTTAAAGTCTTCTTTTACTTTATTTATTGTGTGTCTAGCTGGCAAGTTTTCCTATTCTTGATTATCAATAAAGGTTTTGAAATTAAATATTTATGAAATATATATATATTATGATTACACAAAAAAAGTTCAAAGTTCAGGTCTCCTAATTTAGAGAAGATAAATTCTGGTGTAAAGTTGCAAATTAAAGATGGACTATTGATGAACTGTTTGAGTTGGGTTATTGCTGGGTTGTTGTTGTTTTTTCTGAGTATAGTGGTTTTTGTTCCTCCTTGTAAAGCTGAACACCATCCTGCAACTTGTGTTGAGACCTTTCTGAGAGCATGGAGACATGGAGCAGCATGTGTACGAGCAGAACACGGCTTTCATCAGCAGGATTCTACCTGTCCATGATAAATCTCTTTCATTAAATTCTCCTGGGTTTTTCATTCATCTGGTCTCTAACATCTCTGCTAACGTGAACCAAAACCAAACTTCTGTCAAGGATGGGATAGGATTGTGTGGAAAGCCTTGTAAAACTGTAAAACAACTTTTACCAGAGCATAAATCTGAATTATCAATAAAGCTGAGAACTGATCTGATATTGCTGGAAATATAGCTCTTCTCATGAATCCGGATTTAATCTGATCCATTATGTGGTCAGACAGTGTTTATTCTTTAACAGAAACCAATGCAGATGTTGTGATCATCTGTGACCACGTTGCTGCGCGCGAGCTCCGGGTTTACCTGTGTCTGCGGAGATCTGCTGACAGACGTTAGTTGGAGTCATCTGCTTCACAAATCTAGAAATTAATCCCACAGATCGTCTGAAGACCGAGCTGACAGCACCGACTGTCATTTACTATAAGTACTACTCGGTACTCCTGCAACTCCTGCTGCCAGGCTACTTCTTCTTGATGTTTGATGACGGGTGGCAAACAGCGGGATTGCACATCAGCGCCCTCCGCTGGTAGCTTTGCGGTATTAACAAAATAAAATCACTTTCAGATACTTCACTGCCACATATAGGAATTTTACCTTACACATAGTAAAAAAAACTACAGGTATCGACAAGCATGTACAGATTATAAAAAAAATACGTTGACTTTGGAACGTGAGGACGTACCTTTACACCTGGATTAATCAGTTCATCCAATCATGAAACACAGGAAACAAAGGTGCAGTATTATATATATATATATATATATATATATATATATATATATATATATATATATATATATATATATATATATATATATATATGAATGTTTATATATATATATATATATATATATATATATATATATATATATATATATATGTGTGTGTGTGTGTGTATTGTGTGTGTGTGTATATACTATATATATATATATATATATATATATGGACCCTATATATATATACTATATAGGGTCATAGATATAGGTATATATATATATATATTATTTTTTTTTATATATATATATATTGTGTGTGGGATTGAGGTTAGGTTTTGGTTAGGATTAGGACAAGGGTTAGGTGTCGGCAATCAGTTATGGACGTTAGGTTTAGGGTAAGGGGCTAGTGAATGCATTATACCCCACGGGGATATAAAAACAAACGTGTGTGTGTGTGTGTGTGCGTGTGTGTGTGTATGCGTGTGCGTGCGTGTGTGCGTGCGTGCGTGTGTGTGTGTGCGTGTTGAACGTCCTCTGCACGCTGCAGCTGGCTCCGCGCAGGTAGGGGGCAGTATTAATCCTTCCAGTTGCTTCTACTACCGCATCAGAAACCGCAGCTAAAGCGAAGAAGAAGCAACCTGGAAGAAGCTGAAGTTCCGTCATTGGAGCCAAGTGTAGCTGCTGTTCGGGAAGCCGAAGCAGGTCATAAGTACCGGGGGAAATACTGACATTCGGGGGGATATGAAGCTCGTACAGGTGAGTTATCTGTGACGTAGCTGTGTGACATGTAGAAGAGGACGCTGTAGACTGTGCAGGTGGATGTAGCCTCCCCGTTAGCATGAAGAGGACATCCAGCCTCTAGAGGAGAGAAAACACCTCAAACTGCTCCAGAAACTCTCATCTGGTTGCTGTTATGTCCGCAGGTTGATATGAACTGTTGACTTTTGAGCTACAAGACGCGGTTATTGGTCGCACGGTGCGGACATGGCTGCTCTCCGTCCTTCATGTGATGGTGATGGAACCAGAACTGGATCCAGATTCACATGTGAAGATCAGCTCAGATCCTCCAGGTCTGATGGAACCAGGACTGGATCCAGATTCACATGTGAAGATCAGCACAGATCCTCCAGGTCTGATGGAACCAGAACTGGATCCAGATTCACATGTATGTGAAGATCAGCACAGATCCTCCAGGTCTGATGGAACCAGAACTGGATCCAGATTCACATGTGAAGATCAGCACAGATCCTCCAGGTCTGATGGAACCAGAACTGGATCCAGATTCACATGTGAAGATCAGCACAGATCCTCCAGGTCTGATGGAACCAGAACTGGATCCAGATTCACATGTGAAGATCAGCACAGATCCTCCAGGTCTGATGGAACCAGAACTGGATCCAGATTCACATGAGAAGATCAGCACAGATCCTCCAGGTCTGATGGAACCAGAACTGGATCCAGATTCACATGTGAAGATCAGCACAGATCCTCCAGGTCTGATGGAACCAGAACTGGATCCAGATTCACATGTGAAGATCAGCACAGATCCTCCAGGTCTGATGGAACCAGGACTGGATTCGGGTTCACATGTATGTGAAGATCAGCACAGATCCTCCAGGTCTGATGGAACCAGAACTGGATCCAGATTCACATGTGAAGATCAGCTCAGATCCTCCAGGTCTGATGGAACCAGAACTGGATCCAGATTCACATGTGAAGATCAGCACAGATCCTCCAGGTCTGATGGAACCAGAACTGGATCCAGATTCACATGTGAAGATCAGCACAGATCCTCCAGGTCTGATGGAACCAGAACTGGATCCAGATTCACATGTGAAGATCAGCACAGATCCTCCAGGTTTGATGGAACCAGAACTGGATCCAGATTCACATGTATGTGAAGATCAGCACAGATCCTCCAGGTCTGATGGAATCAGAACTGGATTCGGATTCACATGTATGTGAAGATCAGCTCAGATCCTCCAGGTCTGATGGAACCAGAACTGGATCCAGATTCACATGTATGTGAAGATCAGCTCAGATCCTCCAGGTCTGATGGAACCAGAACTGGATCCAGATTCACATGTGAAGATCAGCACAGATCCTCCAGGTCTGATGGAACCAGGACTGGATTCGGGTTCACATGTATGTGAAGATCAGCACAGATCCTCCAGGTCTGATGGAACCAGAACTGGATCCAGATTCACATGTGAAGATCAGCACAGATCCTCCAGGTCTGATGGAACCAGAACTGGATCCAGATTCACATGTGAAGATCAGCACAGATCCTCCAGGTCTGATGGAACCAGAACTGGATCCAGATTCACATGTATGTGAAGATCAGCACAGATCCTCCAGGTCTGATGGAACCAGAACTGGATCCAGATTCACATGTGAAGATCAGCACAGATCCTCCAGGTCTGATGGAACCAGAACTGGATCCAGATTCACATGTGAAGATCAGCACAGATCCTCCAGGTCTGATGGAACCAGAACTGGATCCAGATTCACATGTATGTGAAGATCAGCACAGATCCTCCAGGTCTGATGGAACCAGAACTGGATCCAGATTCACATGTGAAGATCAGCACAGATCCTCCAGGTCTGATGGAACCAGAACTGGATCCAGATTCACATGTGAAGATCAGCACAGATCCTCCAGGTCTGATGGAACCAGAACTGGATCCAGATTCACATGTGAAGATCAGCACAGATCCTCCAGGTCTGATGGAACCAGGACTGGATCCAGATTCACATGTGAAGATCAGCACAGATCCTCCAGGTCTGATGGAACCAGAACTGGATCCAGATTCACATGTGAAGATCAGCACAGATCCTCCAGGTCTGATTGAACCAGGACTGGATCCAGATTCACATGTATGTGAAGATCAGCACAGATCCTCCAGGTCTGATGGAACCAGAACTGGATCCAGATTCACATGTGAAGATCAGCACAGATCCTCCAGGTCTGATGGAACCAGAACTGGATCCAGATTCACATGTATGTGAAGATCAGCACAGATCCTCCAGGTCTGATGGAACCAGAACTGGATCCAGATTCACATATGTGAAGATCAGCACAGATCCTCCAGGTCTGATGGAACCAGAACTGGATCCAGATTCACATGTGAAGATCAGCACAGATCCTCCAGGTCTGATGGAACCAGAACTGGATCCAGATTCACATGTGAAGATCAGCACAGATCCTCCAGGTCTGATGGAACCAGAACTGGATCCAGATTCACATGTGAAGATCAGCACAGATCCCTCCAGGTCTGATGGAACCAGAACTGGATCCAGATTCACATGTGAAGATCAGCACAGATCCTCCAGGTCTGATGGAACCAGAACTGGATCCAGATTCACATGTGAAGATCAGCACAGATCCTCCAGGTCTGATGGAACCAGGACTGGATCCAGATTCACATGTGAAGATCAGCACAGATCCTCCAGGTCTGATGGAACCAGAACTGGATCCAGATTCACATGTGAAGATCAGCACAGATCCTCCAGGTCTGATGGAACCAGAACTGGATCCAGATTCACATGTATGTGAAGATCAGCACAGATCCTCCAGGTCTGATGGAACCAGAACTGGATCCAGATTCACATGTGAAGATCAGCACAGATCCTCCAGGTCTGATGGAACCAGAACTGGATCCAGATTCACTTATGTGAAGATCAGCACAGATCCTCCAGGTCTGATGGAACCAGAACTGGATCCAGATTCACATGTGAAGATCAGCACAGATCCTCCAGGTCTGATGGAACCAGAACTGGATCCAGATTCACATGTGAAGATCAGCACAGATCCTCCAGGTCTGATGGAACCAGAACTGGATCCAGATTCACATGTGAAGATCAGCACAGATCCTCCAGGTCTGATGGAACCAGAACTGGATCCAGATTCACATGTGAAGATCAGCACAGATCCTCCAGGTCTGATGGAACCAGAACTGGATCCAGATTCACATGTGAAGATCAGCACAGATCCTCCAGGTCTGATGGAACCAGGACTGGATCCAGATTCACATGTGAAGATCAGCACAGATCCTCCAGGTCTGATTGAACCAGGACTGGATCCAGGTTCACATGTATGTGAAGATCAGCACAGATCCTCCAGGTCTGATGGAACCAGAACTGGATCCAGATTCACATGTGAAGATCAGCACAGATCCTCCAGGTCTGATGGAACCAGAACTGGATCCAGATTCACATTATGTGAAGATCAGCACAGATCCTCCAGGTCTGATGGAACCAGGACTGGATCCAGATTCACATGTGAAGATCAGCACAGATCCTCCAGGTCTGATGGAACCAGAACTGGATCCAGATTCACATGTGAAGATCAGCACAGATCCTCCAGGTCTGATGGAACCAGAACTGGATCCAGATTCACATGTATGTGAAGATCAGCACAGATCCTCCAGGTCTGATGGAACCAGGACTGGATCCAGATTCACATGTATGTGAAGATCAGCTCAGATCCTCCAGGTCTGATGGAACCAGAACTGGATCCAGATTCACATGTGAAGATCAGCTCAGATCCTCCAGGTCTGATGGAACCAGAACTGGATCCAGATTCACATGTGAAGATCAGCACAGATCCTCCAGGTCTGATGGAACCAGAACTGGATCCAGATTCACATGTGAAGATCAGCACAGATCCTCCAGGTCTGATGGAACCAGAACTGGATCCAGATTCACATGTGAAGATCAGCACAGATCCTCCAGGTCTGATGGAACCAGAACTGGATCCAGATTCACATGTGAAGATCAGCACAGATCCTCCAGGTCTGATGGAACCAGAACTGGATCCAGATTCACATGTATGTGAAGATCAGCACAGATCCTCCAGGTCTGATGGAACCAGGACTGGATCCAGATTCACATGTATGTGAAGATCAGCTCAGATCCTCCAGGTCTGATGGAACCAGAACTGGATCCAGATTCACATGTGAAGATCAGCACAGATCCTCCAGGTCTGATGGAACCAGAACTGGATCCAGATTCACATGTGAAGATCAGCACAGATCCTCCAGGTCTGATGGAACCAGAACTGGATCCAGATTCACATGTGAAGATCAGCACAGATCCTCCAGGTCTGATGGAACCAGAACTGGATCCAGATTCACATGTGAAGATCAGCACAGATCCTCCAGGTTTGATGGAACCAGAACTGGATCCAGATTCACATGTATGTGAAGATCAGCACAGATCCTCCAGGTCTGATGGAACCAGAACTGGATCCAGATTCACATGTATGTGAAGATCAGCACAGATCCTCCAGGTCTGATGGAACCAGGACTGTGGAGAGTACAGATGAAGCCGGCTGGCCGATATGTTCTGTAACTGATATCGCAATAATATTTAGGCTTCATACCGATCCACGATACTGATACACATTTTTTTGATCCTCTGATTGTTGAATGCAGCATCATCATGCATGAAAACTACAATTATCACAATGAAGTTAACATTCATATTTTACTATCATTTTTTATCTTGATTTTTTTATAGTTAACATTTTTAATTTTCTTAAAAGGCACCAAACTGGTTTGCTCCTCATTCCTGTGCAGACTGCTTTCTGTCACCTTTTCTTCATTTAACCTGTGTTTACACAGTGAAACCGGCTGGGAACTTCCATAACTTTTTCTCATGACATCAGTGTTAATGTTTAAACCCAGGGATGAATTATTACCGGTTTCCCACATGACAGATTAACAGCGTTAACCGTCATAGCAACGTGACAGACATCTTGAGGCCATCCCCTTCAGTCAGAAAACCCCCTATATTATGATGATGATGATGATGATGATGATAAATTAAAAAATGCTTTTCAGTTCCCAAAAGGAAACTTTAGGATATTAAAAATAGACTAGATGAGATGTCATTTCATTATTTTTTATTGTTCATGTCATTTCATTTCACATTACCCAGCTGACTACTGATGCATTTTCATAAACAAAAAGCAACAGCTGTATCTGTTTATTTGTGGGGGTGTTGAGTTTCCTCTCTGAGCGGACACATGCTTTTCCTGCACTTGTTCTTTTTTATTTTTATTTACACAAAGTATATACACATACAAAAATCAAGTATCGTAACAAATTAGTCAGAGGAACACAATCCAACATAAGAAAGAAAAAAAATGAGGATTTCAAATAAAAGAGAACGGGGGGGGGGGGGTCAATAGGGATACGCTAGTCAACCAGTCCTTTTCCTGCGCTTGGTCACAACTTTGCTTTAGTTGATGTGACCTGATTACCAACAATGCATTGTGCCACAGGCAGCATGCATGTCATACACGTTAGCTAGCAAGTGTACACGTTAGCTAGCAAGTGTACAAGTTAGCTAGCAAGTGTACACGTTAGCTAGCTAAGTGGTACACGTTAGGCTAGCAAGTGTACACGTTAGCTAGCAAGTATGTACACACACCCAGATGCTAACGTGAAATGGGGCGTGGTTTGTAGTGATGTGGGAGGGCTGTTGTTAGGGGAGGGGCTAGGGTTCCTCTCATTCATATGGTGGGTGTGGTTTGTAGTGATGTGGGAGGGCTGTTGTTAGGGGAGGGGTTAGGTTCCTCTCATTCATATGGTGGGCGTGGTTTGTAGTGATGTGGGAGGGTTGTTGTTAGGGGAGGGGTTAGGTTCCTCTCATTCATATGGTGGGTGTGGTTTGTAGTGATGTGGGAGGGTTGTTGTTAGGGGAGGGGTTAGGTTCCTCTCATTCATACGGTGGGCGTGGTTTGTAGTGATGTGGGAGGGCTGTCGTTAGGGGAGGGGTTAGGTTCCTCTCATTCATATGGTGGGTGTGGTTTGCAGTGATGTGGGAGGGCTGTTGTTAGGGGAGGGGTTAGGTTCCTCTCATTCATATGGTGGGTGTGGTTTGTAGTGATGTGGGAGGGTTGTTGTTAGGGGAGGGGTTAGGTTCCTCTTATTCATACGGTGGGTGTGGTTTGTAGTGATGTGGGAGGGCTGTTGTTAGGGGAGGGGTTAGGTTCCTCTCATTCATATGGTGGGCGTGGTTTGTAGTGATGTGGGAGGGCTGTTGTTAGGGGGAGGGGCTAGGTTCCTCTCATTCATATGGTGGGTGTGGTTTGTAGTGATGTGGGAGGGTTGTTGTTAGGGGGAGGGGTTAGGTTCCTCTCATTCATATGGTGGGTGTGGTTTGTAGTGATGTGGGAGGGCTGTTGTTAGGGGAGGGGCTAGGTTCCTCTCATTCATACGGTGGGCGTGGTTTGTAGTGATGTGGGAGGGCTGTTGTTAGGGGAGGGGTTAGGTTCCTCTCATTCATACGGTGGGAGTGGTTTGTAGTGATGTGGGAGGGCTGTCGTTAGGGGAGGGGTTAGGTTCCTCTCATTCATATGGTGGGCGTGGTTTGTAGTGATGTGGGAGGGCTGTTGTTAGGGGAGGGGCTAGGTTCCTCTCATTCATACGGTGGGAGGGGTTTGTAGTGATGTGGGAGGGCTGTCGTTAGGGGAGGGGTTAGGTTCCTCTCATTCATATGGTGGGCGTGGTTTGCAGTGATGTGGGAGGGCTGTTGTTAGGGGAGGGGTTAGGTTCCTCTCATTCATATGGTGGGTGTGGTTTGTAGTGATGTGGGAGGGGTGTTGTTAGGGGAGGGGTTAGGTTCCTCTCATTCATATGGTGGGTGTGGTTTGTAGTGATGTGGGAGGGGTGTTGTTAGGTGGGAGGGGTTAGGTTCCTCTCATTCATACGGTGGGCGTGGTTTGTAGTTACTCCAGCTGCAGCTAGGTGCTACTCTGAGCTGGTGTTTGTTCACAGGAAAATGGTGACAACTGATTCCCCGTTTACCGAAGTTCTCCCCTCAGTGACTCATGCAGGTGTTACGTCTGGCATAGTTTAAATTTGCTCGAATAACAGAACCCCCCTGGTCCGTTTGGATGGACAGCCAAACTGCGGAACCGCAGCTATGAGCATGCATGAGTTATGTATGCATATATTAGGAAAAGTGTATGTTGGGTCACGTGACCGTGGCGAAGGATGCAGTAGTTTACTATCATCGCTCCGCAGCTGTCCCCTGAATACCTGAAATATCGCAATATTTTCATCTGCTGATATCTTATCATTATGTAAAAATGTGGTATGGATGGGTATGGATCTCTTTTTTGGTTGTTACTTTTGAGATGTTGCTTCTTTGTATTGCTGCATCTTTTATCACTAACTACTTTGTTTTTGTTTCTCTATTTGTGAGCAATAATATGCTCACAGGAGGCCTAGTATGATGAAGCTCCATGTGATAAGTTGGAATGTTAATGGACTTAATGGTAGGCTTTCCACCGATCGGATCGCTTTGATCGGATCGGCCGATATTTCACTTTTTTTTTTTAATTTTCTGATCGGTCCTTAATGGAGCCCTATCATGTAAAATGGACTTTTAAGAGCTTTTCAGCATGTCAGTGTGTTATTTCCTCATCAAGAAATGATTTAAATCGTTATTTTTCTTCATTCATGCATATTTGAGTAATCTACATGAATATTTAAACCAAGCGCTACCTCCCTGCAAACGACTGACTACCCACCCTGTTACGTATGAACGTGGCACCAATCACGAAAGTCCAAATGCGCACGCTCAGTATCGTAGCAAGACGCCCTCTGTTGAACAGAAACTCAGAGAATCATATACACACTCTCTGAGGAAGAAACTAACACCTGCAGGAAGATTTCCTCAGAGACAAGCAGCCATGAGCTAACAGACGTTTGATCCAGATTCAGGAGAATTTTCTTCCTTTTTTTTAAGCTCTAGAGGACAGCAAGTTGGGAAAAATGCAGTTACGTTCAGCGTGGATATGTTCAGCATGGGCGTGTATTTGTTGTACTGGATGAATGGACTTGCCAGAAGTGGTTGGATTTTAACTTCAGGAGCAGGGAAAAAAAAACTCAACTTTGTGTGTGAACTTCACTCCTGACAACTTCATGAATCTCGGGCAGTAAAGTGTTTTTTTCTCTGGGATTACTTCTGAAACCTGACGCAGTTCCTACTATAAAAACGTGCATGGACAGTAGGGCTGCAACGATTACTCGAGTAACTCGATTCATAAAATTGCGCGAGGCAAAATAACTGCCTCGAGGATTCGTTAAATTCACTCTTGGCATTTTGCGCATCCGCCCGGATGGTTTTTCTGTTGCACAACGTTAACGCAAGGGACGTTCCGCCCGGACTGGTATTTCTGTTGCACATAACAGCTTTATGGTGATAACGTAACTAAAGTGGAGGGAGGAAAAACTGTATGGGACCCTACAAACTGGACCGAAAGAGAGAGGAAACACAGTACTCTCTCCGCGGTTTGGTACGCACGTGATCCATGACGTAGAAATAATATAAGTCCTTTATTTATTTGTATAATCGGTGGATTTGGCTGCGCCTGCTCAGTAAAGGCAGTTCAGAGTGGGTCCGTCTGCTCTGCGATCCGTGTGCTGCGCGGCCTCCGAAACTTAACAAGACCGTTTTAATCAATGGTTTAGTCGCCATCGGGGACCCGCAGCTCGAGCCAGAAGCACGCTGTCACAGCTCTTCTATAAATATGGGAGTCGAGTCTGTTTGTGACAGAGCAGCTTCCAGAAGGAAGGAAATCAGACGTAGAAGTAGCAGAAAGCATCCGGTGACTTTCAATATAAAAGCCCCTTCAAGTTTACAGTCGCTGAACTACATCAAACGTTACATTACCAGTGATACCAGGTTAAAAGTCTATCAGAGGGTCTCAGCAGGTTTTTTTTTAAATTTTCATAACAATAAATAAATGATTTTTTTTAAACTGCTGGAGTCGGCTCAGCAGGTGCTGATCATCCTTTCTTGTTAATACATTTATACTGCAAGTGTTGTGGACTTGAATATGTATTTAGGTCCTCTAATGAATAGGGATGTATATCGTTATGATTTTATCGATACCGATACCAATATCGATACTCCTTATCGATACCGGTATTTATCGATTCTCTTATTGATACTATAACATAATTTAAAGTAAATAATAAAGACATTACAAGATGTTACAAGATCCAGTGGTGGAGAATATTTGTTCAGATGATGTTGAAGAAGCCTGGACATAAAAGTGGGTGAAGGACAGATGGGAGAATAAGGGAATTGTGTCTGTCTTAGTCCATCATTGTGATTATTTGACTGCGTAATGATAACTTGATGGTTAGGTAGATGTACAAAAAGTATCAATAAGAGTATCGTTAGTCCAGAATCTTAACGGTACCCTGGTATCGTTAAGATTAGGAACCGGTACCAAACGATACCGGTACTCGGTATACATCCCTACTAATGAACGGCCAATTGTTTCCATTTCAGTAAAGCTGAATTAAATGAGCAGATGTGGAAGCAACAATTAAGTTTTTGGCTGAGAAGCGGAAGGGGGGCATCAGTGCTGCATTCAGGGAAAACTCAGCACTGTAGAACTCTGAAAGCTAGAAATTCTAGCTCTTACAATCAATTTAAGTTGTGAAACTTAAAAAACTTGCAAAATGTCCAATTTATCAGATTACTCGATTAATCGTCAGAAGAATCGCTAGATTACTCGATTACAAAAATAATCGATAGTTGCAGCCCTAATGGACAGACAACAACACTGGTGAGTCAACACATCTCTCAGCTCAGCGCTAACTGTTAGCCTATGATTTGTTCGCTAAATTACTTGCTTGTCAGGGGTCTCTGTGGTACTTCTGTGGTACTGCGTGTACTTCAAACTCCATATCAGACTCTGGGTCGAGCGCATACAGCTCCATAACAGGCTGCTCTGTTTTATCCCGCCGATCGGAGTAATTATCCATCAATGTTTACTACTAACATCCACATGAGAGCTGCCAGTGCCGGTGCTACGGACAATTCTGTGACCCTTCAGAATAAGTGTCTCGTCCGGGGCGACGTCATGAAATGGGCGTAAAACATGCTGCGATTGGTCGAGAGCTCCGCGGTTCAGTACAGTCAGCCATCTTACTTCCGTGTTGGAAATTAGATGCACCGAAAAACTAATATTTAACACCAAATTAGTTTCTATAGTTACGATGGGAAGATATCTAGCTTATAAATGCCTGTATTTGACTTTTGGAACATCTGAAAAGCTGATACAGCTCCTTTAACTTTTCATTCACTGATCCGATCAATGACGTCATTGTCATTTTGAATCTGCTCTGGTAAAACTCTCATTTACACCAATTAAACTTAGAAAACAAACAAACAAAGCAGAATAGACACGTACTCACGAGTATGTTTCATGTCTTCGTGGCGTTTTTGTCGTGAGTTCTGTCACTATGTGCTGGACAATAAAGTTTTTACAATCCTGAATACACCACACGTAAAGGATGGCGATGCCGGTTGCGGAGAAGGGTCTATCTGCGGCTCGCAAGACGGGGGGGTGTCGTAGAGTGACGTTACTCGCTGACGCGCCCACCAGGCCAATGAGAGCACGGTAAAATCTAGCCCTACCCCTGACCCTTCCCCTAAACCTAACCAGACCCACCCACAATGCGACACGCTCACTATAGGACACGCCCACTGGGTTGCAAGCCGCAGATTGATACATTTGGGGTTGCAAACATGTCAGCTCTTATGCTGCGTTCCATTTTCCTCGGAACTGGGAAGTGGGAACTGGGGGGTGACGTCACACCCGACCAACTTGTGTTCCAGTTCCCTGGTCGAAAAACCAGTTAGCAGCCTAGCAAAACAACGTGTTTGCTAAGGCTATTGCTATTATCCGTTGTTGGCACAGCTGGCGTTGTAGTTCACATATACCACATGAAAAAAGTAAATTACACGACAGCAGCTTCCCCCTACATCTGTATAAACTAATACTACATGTACGACTGATTTAATGCAACAAAACATTCATACGAAGTGTAAATAAATGTAACATTACAGGAGCTTCTAAAACTGCTAACACAGGGCGCGGCCATCTTTAAATCTAAACTCGGAGTTGTGAGAGTTGTCCGACTATTCGAGTGGGAAATCCGACTTCAGGGGGGCGATCCAGTTGAAACTTCCTAATCGGAACTGGGAATTTCCGACTTCCGAGTTGAAATGGAACGCAGCAATAGACTGAAAGGACACGGCGCATTTCCGCAAACAGTTTACCTTAAACTGTTGCAGCACAAGTGTTTGTGTCCGTGTCACCACCAGAGACTGTAAATAACAGGTCTCCAGACCGCAGAGACCTCCAGTGTCGAGCGCTTTGGCCGCCGCGTGCTCCTCATGTGCTTCAGCAAGTATGTACACAAACGCTCCTTGTGATGACGCTGACGCATCCGTCCACAGCAAATATATTCCAGCCCTGCGGTGGTGATACCGGACTAATGAGCTGCAGCGGGTTGTTCATTCTCACGTCGAGGTTCTTCTGAGTAAAACAATCACTCCATTAGTTTGACCACTGATGTGATGCCATCAGATGTGAGTCCCAACTTTTGAAGCAGCATTACTGCCTCCATTTGCACTGTAACTGTAAATAATTTCAGTTATGACCATTTAAGTTGTTCCTATGATTTGTGCCACTGGCTCAAATGATTTTGGTTTGTCCTGATTAAACCTGACTGTGGGCGGGCCTCTCTGCGGCTAAGAAGATGCTGGCACTGCAATGGCAGCCACATTTATTGCCTTGGCAACAATGGGCCAACTGTTTCTTAGATATCATAATGATGGAGAGATCAGTAGCCAGGATGCATGCAGCTAGCCGGAAAACTTTGAGAGCATGGGATGCAGCTTACCTTTTAGTCAAAGAAACAGTGCAATAATAGTCTCTTCAATCTTTTTATTTAGTGACTGCATGTGATATCTTTATCTTCTTTACTGAATCTTTATTTCCCTGACTGCTATTGTTTTTAGGTCCGGGGTGGGTGGGGCAGGGGGTCGCCATGGGGTTTGGGGGGGTATAAACCTATAATTCATGTTTACACGTTTCACTCCACCTCTTTACATGATGTTGCATTGCATTTTGTTTTGTACAATAATAATAAAAACAAAGTGTCTGTTGGCAGCAGCTCTAGAGATCAGGACGATGCCTCCCTGCTGTTTTGTAACTCATTTCCTGGATCATTGCTTGAGCTAGGAATTGTTGGGAATTGTTTGGTTTTGGTGTTTTGAACCTCACGATTCAGTTCCATTTCTATTCAGTATTGTTTTAGTGCTTTGATGTTGATTTAGTAATACACAAATTTTAAAGTTTCTGTGTGAGGTCAGTGAAGAAGTGGTTGCCATTTTTCATCGTTGTATGCTGTTATGTGACAACCATCCATACAATGCACAGCGCCCCCCATGGATCAGGAGGTGAATCCATTCAGAGGATTTGCTGAATATGTCAATGCATGAATTAGTGAGTATCTACCCCTGTAGTGTTTTAGCTGATTACGTTCCCCTGTTATTTTGGCATGCTGCAGACTGCTGCTTATCACTGCTGCTCCTCAGCAAACCTTTGTCCTCGTGAATGAAATGATTGAATCCCGTTTGACCTGTTAGTATTGATTCCACTCTAAAATAGAAGCCTCATCCATCTCAGACCCCCCCCCCACCCCACCCCACCCCCAGTTTGTTTTCCTGAACACTGTGGGCCAGCTGTCCATGGAGACTGCTGTCTCTGGACTTTAGCAGGTTTTTGTTCCACACAAAGCTGCTGCTGTGTCTGCGTCAGTATGTTCTGGGCTTCAGGCTCTTCCACTCCTGCCGACTGTCAACAGCATCAGTGGAAAACTTACTCCAGTGGAACTTTACGTGTTTGCTTTTTGTCCACAGATGTCTCCATGGATGTAATAAAGAGGATCTCTGAGCAGCCCCAGAGCACCAGTTAAGCCCGTGTGTGTGCCGGGTCCTGCAGGTGTTACCCTGGCGGAGGGGGGAGGTCAGGAAGTGCAGTATCACCTGCCCATCCTCTCGGGTTCTTCCAGCCCCACCTGCAGCTCTTCAGGCAGCCGAAGGGATCCAGTGGAGAGCGGAGACTTCAGCTTTGGACTTTTCAGGGTGTCGTTGACACACGGCATCCAGGTGGCATTGGCTGGAGGAGGAGCAGAGCATGTGGAGTGGCAGTGGTTGCTATGGAGACGCAGGATAACAAGGTCAGTCTGAGCACAGGGCTCAGCTTAAATGGTATTTCCTTGTATGTCACAATTAATTAAACAATTAAACAATTAATTGAATTATTAAAATTTTTTGATTAGAAAAATTATCGATTAATATTTCAGTAATTGATGCATCGTTTAAAGGGACTTGAGGCAGGAATTTGAAAAAAAAACAAACATGAATGTCCCTTTTTTTCATACTAACGGGTGATGAAGGGCTAAATACAAAAATAACGTTTCCACCCACGTTTCTCTCCGTTGCCTTGAACAGGCTGTGTGCTGCAAAATGCGCTGCAATTCGGTGTCTGAATTTCCTGCGCTGCCCTGCGGACGTGACGTCAAATGACGCTACATCCGCAGTTTTGATGCAGGAAAAAGATGGTCACGTTGAATAAAAACACTGTAAGCGATAGTTATGGATTCTTCTGCCGTCAGAATACGATCTAGATCAACTGAAAGACACTAAAAAGTGGAACTACGAAGAAAAAGATTAGTAAACAACATTATAGTTTTCCAGCTCTACCATGCGGACATGATGTCACATGACGCTACATCCGCTGTTTAGATATAGGACGAAGCTGGTCGCGGTAAATTCAAACCCTGTAAGTGATTGTTATGGATTATTCTGCCGTCAACAAACGATCTAGACCGACTGAAAGACACTAAAAAGTGTAACTACTGAGAAAAAAGGTGAGTAAACAACATTATAGCTTCAGTTTGTGCTCCCGTGACGGCTTGGCTCGTGGCTGCAGTTACCTGAAGCGCCAGTTGCGGCAGTCGCGAGTTTCGTTTCTTAATCTTGCCTCAAGTCCCTTTAACTTTTTAAAGTCCCGCTTTACGCATTGCTTCCGGTCTGTAAAAAACTGCTTCTGTTTAGGATAGACAGGTGCTCCTAGTTGCATACATCACGTGTGCTACGTGCTACGTCATGTGCCCGGCAGTAGCAGCTTCTCTGGTAGAGAACTCAGGTTGCTGCAGCAACGCAAGTTCTAAAGAAATGGAGGATGAAGGATTTAAGCCAACTAACTACGTACACAGCACAATCCTTACAAAGACTGAAAGGGGAACTTCATTTTTTTCAAACTGGACCTATTTTTTTGCATGAAATTTGTTCATTTACTCACCCAGACAGTTTTGGTGCAACTTGAATTCCTTCGGGAGATATTTAGATCCACTCCAGATCAGCGCATGTCCAATACAATGGAAGTGATGGGGCAACCGCGTCCAGCCTCCAAATAAGGCATTGCCTGCCACAAACTCCTTCATTTCACCAATGTTTTGTTACGAAACATTAGTTGGACCCCCCCCCCCCCCCGTGACCTTAAAGCGGCTTTTTCATGGTGATTTGTCCCTATTTACAGACATTTACTTGTTATGGTGTCGCATAATAGTGACGTCATAAAAGCCACCGCAGTAAAAAGTTTGTAAATAAAGGAGGAATCACCACGAAAAAGCTGCTTTGAGCTCACGGGGGGGTCCGACTAATGTTTCGTAACAAAACATTGGTAAAATGAAGGGTTTGTGGCAGATAATGCCTTATTTAGGGGCTGGACGCGGTTGCCCCATCACTGCCATTATAATAAGCATACGCTGATCTATTATCTATCGATCGATATTAAAAAAAAGAGGGTCAATAAAAGTTCAATATAGAAGCACAGTTTTCTGCTGTAGCCTATCTGTAGCATGATCCTACAGTCACTCCTTCATCCAAACCAATCACAAACGCAGACCAGGCAAAGGCTGAACTGGAATTTAGTGTTATGCTCCTTCCAGACTTGCACTGGAAAGCGGTAATATTGTGAACTCAGCAGTGCTTTCCACAAGCGCCGGCTGCCGGCTATATAGCCGACTACTCCACTAAGTCCAGCCGGCTACCGTTTGGGATTCCGTGCAATGGCGCGTGACGTTTACGCGCTCTGTGGCGCATGCAGCCAAAATGCAGCTTCCACATTCAGGCTTCCCCTCCGTAGTTTCCCTCATAGCTACGTCGGTGAGTCCCGCTGTGACGCCGTTCTTTTCTCCACCACAATGCTAAGGAGCATCTGTGGTGAAATGATCTCCAACTCGTTAGTTTCACTTTCAAACTCCGCTGCTCCGTCGCAGAGTAAACTATCAATCCATTCATCCGCTTTGAAACCAGTGGTATCGTGGGGCTCTTGTCCCGTGCCTCGCATATTTATTCGTATATTTATGCATGCTTCGTATTATAAGGTGACGAAACGTCCTCTTTTACCCGGACATGTCGTCCCTTTGAAAGGTAGAAAATGCGCCGTGTTTTTCAAAATCATCTGGGAAGGAGCCGCAGCGCAGACAAGCCAGTTTAGGTGCTCACGTCACCTGTTAGCGGCTGCACGGGACAACGGGAACACACTATAACCGTGTTAGTGCAAAATACAGAGTTTGCACCAAACTCGAATTGGAAGGTTTTCCCATGAAGGATGCGAAGCTTTTCAGACTATGGAGAGATCACATCTCCATCACCTCCACTGTTTAGCAAAAACACCGTCAGACGAGGTGAAGCTGGAGGTTCATGTTCTGATGCTTTGATGGTTTGGGGAAGAAGAAAATGCAGAAACATAAATGTAAATGAAAATAAATCCCGTTTTCATCTTTGTGGTGAACATGAGAAGCTCCGTGCATGATGGGAAGCAGAGCTGGAAGTTCTCATCAGTTCTGCATAAACACACTTCTTTTTTTTCCTTCATGTCTGCTGTTTCTATGTTTATTACATTATTACATTCTGAAGAGAAAAACACCAGCAGAAAGACAGTATTTTTTTCACTTGGTCCTAAACTTTATGTGATCTTTGGTCCCCCAAAACACCAAAATATTGTCTTATGTAGACACATAACAACACGTCCTCAAAATTATTCATACCCTCCAATGAAATATGAAAAAATCAGCTGTAAGTGAAATAAGATGAAATTGACAAAAGTAATAACAAATACAAATTCTATGAAAATCATGAGATTGATTTTGAATCGTGGCTCAACAAAAACATTAAAAATAAACTCTCAAAAAATAAAACAAGTGAACAAGCATGATGGGGCTCCAAAGCTAGAATTTTATTGAGCAACACTTTGAGACAATCACTGCAATCAGGTGTTTCTCTAATGTTCAAAAAGATTTCTGCACCTGTTGACAGCTGTGTTGGTCCACTGTTCATTGGAAAAGTGCTCTAATGTGTCTGGGATTATTTTGTTTGTTTGTTTATTATTTTCAACTACAATTCAAAAGCAATGTTTTATTTCACTAAATTCTAATTTACTAAATTCTAATTTTGTAAATTTTTTAGTTATCATTAGTTTCTTGTTGAATTGATATTGTGAATTTAGCCTTTTCTGTAATTGGAGGGTATGAATAATTTCAAGGATGAGTCTGTGTGTGTGGGCATTATATATATATGTATATGTGTATATGTCAGCTGAAGGGAGAGTGGGGCTGTGCTGACTTTTCCGCAACATTTCCTGATGTCTGAAAGCACCGGGACACGATAAGTCCACAAGGAAGCAGTTTATTTGAAAAGACGAGTCTGTTTAAAGAGCAGACAGACTTTACCGCTCATATTCTGCAATGCAAGTCTGAAAACGGCTTTAGTGTGATTATATTATGAGTTGGTTATTCAGCAAAAGCTGAAAAGCTGTTATGCCTTTTACCCAAAGGCATAACAGTAGTCATAGGGCGCATTCAGAAAGCGTAGTCCACGAGTCTCTGTCCATTTGGGGACTCGGTTCGGTTGGGAGTGGGGGTGGTCTTCTGGACCGAGATCGCGTTCAAGTTACACTATTGCCAAACGGGCCAAGAATGAGAATCTCAGGTGGCGCTGCTTTCAGGTTCACCGTAGGAGAGGACAAGACGCACGAACAAGCAGGTTCTCACAACTTCTGTTTCCTCCACAAAGCGACATTATTTCTGTACGAGGAGCTGATATGATGTCATCAGACCAAATATCGATTAAAGCTTTTACTTCCTCGTAACTCCACGTCTGACCACGAGCTATCTTTATAAGTACTGCAGTCCCACACGTGTTTGTTGTCGTAGCATTTACCCACGTTGTCCAACGTTTGACCCACAATGCAATGCAGTCCACTTCCTGTCTTTGGTTCACTTGAATTGACCTATGGCTAAGCCACGCCCCCTCCACTCACTCGGACAAACAACATTCGGTGACAGACGCTATGTGACATCTTGGGAGATGACAGCTGTCAACACGGACAGCAGACGCGTGATCAGACAGAGAGATCATGACAAGATAAATTAAAAAACATAAAAACAAACAAACAAAAAGAAATTGTTCAGAAGTCTTAAACTGGGAGTAGAAATCGGCCTGTGAATCTCTGAATGTGACTCGTGTCACTCCCTCAGTGTCTTGCACAAACTCCTGTACCGCTGCTGTTGTTGTGCCAAAAAGTGATCATCTGACAAAAACTGATCATCTGACAAAAACTGATCAAACAGCCACGGAAGCGGAGCAGTCTGGCTGCAGCTTGGAAGCCAGAGGGGTGTCGTTATCGACGTTACTACACCACACCTGTACTACAAGACAGCGTCTTATGTACCGTTACCACGTACCAAAACTAGCATGTTTAGCTAGCGTTAGCCAACTTAAACTAACATTAGGGAAGGTAACTTCATATTTCTTTTAAGCAAAGTGACAACATGTTTCCTCAAATACGATGTTCCCTTACCTTAGAACAGATGTAGACATCCTTGTTCATTTTATCCACGTTCAGTTGATGTTGTGGTCTGCTGCATAACTTTGGCTTGATGTGACTTGGTAAAAGGCAAAAAAATACACCCAGTCGCCCAGCCTCTCAGGATACCTAGTATCGGAGTTGCATGTACCCCATGCACACGTTTGACCATTTTAAACTAAAAAGAACACATAAAAACAGACAAAAACGGACTAACTTCAATGCATTTCAATGGACGTTCAAGCAGAGAATGTCCGAGTGTATGGGATAGCTGTGCGCACTGTGATTGGCTTATAGCGTTTGGGGGCGTGGTTTAGCCATAGGTCAATTGGACTGAGACCTGCGTTTGCTGGCGGACCGAGTCCAGTTGTTTGTTCCGGATCAGAGTCCGTTTGCACATTCACAACTCCCCTAAATGAAGCGGACTTTCGGAGCAAACGGACTCTGATTCGAATGAAAAAAGCTTTGTGAATGCGCCCATAGGCACTTTTTTTTGTTTTTTTAATAACATGATGTTTATTGCACTGCTTTAACTGTTCAATACAGTTTTTAACAGTTTGTTTAGTGATGATTTCACCCTTTTGGCATGAATGTTTAAAATCAGCAAATATTAATGCAGTATGAACAGTAATGTAGACACAGAATCATCTTACAAATGTGATTATGCATCAAAGCATTAATTCAAGGCTAAGGTAAAATATTGAGATATACAGGTACTACCCAAAAAATTAGAATATCCTGAAAAAGTTCATTTATTTCTGTAATTCAACTTTACCCCGTGTTCACACTGGATGCGAATAAAATTATTCGCGCGAATGAATTACATGTTAAGTCAATGTACAGGCTGCTTGGCGCAGCGCGTTTGACGCAAATTCGCGGCGCGATGAGCCCCAAACGTGCGTCTTACTCGCGCGAATGAGGCGTCCTATTCGTGCAAATAGAGCGTATTTCGCCTATTCGGTCGAGTTGAAAAAATTGAACTCGAGCGTTTTTGACGCGCGAACAAACCAGCCCCGTCATTGAAAATGAATGAGACCAGATGTGAACGGACTGGCGCTCTGCAGCTCGCTGCTGTCTTCAATCGTAAAGAAGGGAAAAGCGCTTTTCACAGATAAAATCACAAAGTGCTGCACACAAACACGGTGGAATACCATAAATTAAGGTCTGAAAACCCGGTCAAACAAAACCTCACTAACCAAAAGCTGCAGATCTCTGCAGGCGGTGTTCGACGGGGTGAAACGTCACAACGCGACACTCCCGGAGGAATATGCAGCTCTGTCCTCGCTACATAAATAAATTGAGGTTGTTTGTTATAAAACGTCAATATAATTCAATATGAAATTGTAGTCAGACTAGTGTAGTATTCAGTTTGGTCAGAAGATGACGCTGCAGTACCAGCAGTTCAGCTTCAGCAGATGTAAACAAACACACGCTGTGTGTGTTGTGTTTGTGAACCGGAAGAAAGCGGACAGTTAAGAGTTGCATTTAATCAGCTGGTTAAATGTTGAGAGGTGGAGGCGAGGAGACAGCAGAGACTCGTTAAACTGAGCTACAATAGCTAGCGACAACACGTTTTTTTGCTGGAAGTTGTTGGACATTTTGGCGAAAGCGCTTGCTAGCTGCGGCTAGCTTCATGTGTATCTATCTGCGGCTTGCAACCCAGTGGGCGTGTCATATAGTGGGCGTGTCCTATAGTCGGCGTGTCGCATTGTGGGTGGGTCTGGTTAGGTTTAGCAGAAGGGTCAGGGGTAGGGCTAGATTTTACGGTGCTCTCATTGGCCTGGTGGGCGTGTCGTCGAGTAACGTCACACTACGACACGCCCACACTATGACACGCCCCTGTCTTGCGTGCCGCAGATAGACCCTTCTCGCTAGCTTACTCACCGAAGGCAGGTGGACCGACGCCCAGCAGCCGGAATACAGCGCCTGTAGTTTGCATCCTGGAGGGATATGCTGCACCGATCCTCCCCGACAGAAGCCCATCAAACTGGGCTGGGAAAGCCCCCTGGAAGCGGCCGTCATCCAGACGTAACTCCTGGATCAGCTGATGAAATTCACCGAGCTCCGAGCGCCTCTGGAGAAACTGGTGGGTCCAAAAACGGCGTCTTCTCTTTTCCATCTTCCAGAGCAGGTAGAATGCCACAACTCGCTCAAAATAACCGGAATCTGCCACGTTCATCTGACTGAACTAAATGACTACATGACAAACTACTGTTTTCTCTAGAAAGTTCAACTTGATGCACGAATGAAGCGTTTTATTTGCGCGTACAATACGCCCCATTCGCGCGAAAAAAACGCCTGAATGAAGCGAGTAAACTTCCAGCATTCGCGCGTTGAAATCTAGGCGCGTACGTGAATGGAGGCGTCCGGTGTGAACACGGGGTTAAAGGTGCAATTTACAGATTGCATAGATAAATAATATGCAAATCAATATATTTCAAGCTTTTATTTGTGTGGATGTTGCTGATTAGGATTTGCAGCTTAAGATAACCTCAAATTCAAAAACTCAAAAAATTTGAATATTGCATGAAATCAATTATAAAAGGATTTTAAAAGCAAAAAAGTCAGGCCCTCTAAAATAAAATCTTGCATCTGTTCTTATACTTGGTTTGGGCTCTTTTGCTTGAATGACTCCTTAACCCGGCGTGGCATGGATGCTAGCAGCTTTAACCCGGCGTGGCATAGATGCTAGCAGCTTGTGGCATTTCTCAGCTGTTATGGAGACCAACATGCTTCCATCACAGCCTTGAGCTCTTCTTTATTGTTTGCTCTCTTCCCGTTCAGCTTTCTCTGACGATGCCCCACATGTTTTCAATGGGGTTCAGGTCAGGTGGGTTTGCGGGCCAATCCAGCATGGTGATCCATGGTTGTTGAACCAGGATTTTGTAGTTTTGGCAGTGGGGGCAGGTGCATCCCCATACAGCTGGTCCACTGAAGCAAGCATGAAGGTCTCCAAAATGTCCTGGTAGACGGCTGCATTTATGCTGGACTTGATGAAGCACAGAGCACCAACACCAGCAGCTGACATGGACCCCAGGTCATCACAGACTGGGAAACTTGACACTGACCATCTTCTCCAGGCTGCTGTCAGCCCTCCGGCTTCTACACCGTTTTCTTCCACACTTCTTCCTTCCACTTAACTGTCCATTAATGTGCTTTGAGACTCTGAGAACATCCAGCTTCTTTTGCTATCACTTTTTGTGTCTTTCCCACCTTGTGCAGGTAGTCAATGATGGTTTTCTGAACAGCTGTCAGATCAGCATCTTCCCCATGATTGTGAATTCTTCTTAAAGCAACCTTTACCGATGTTGCATTCTTACACTATTTTTCTAACAGGGTAAAATGCTATGAATGAGGTAATGGAACTCTGAAATACAAGACAGACCCACCATTAATCAAAGTAAAATATTATTCCAATCTCTAAATATTCAATGAAAAGTCCAACCAATCCTTGAAGTGGGGTGCACCTCTAGGATTGTCCAACGGACCTGCCTGTCAGACCTTTGATTCTGCATTGGGAGGTGGAGGGAATGAAGGGGTGTGTCTTAGGAGTGAGGCGGGACTGTTTATATTCAAATAATCTTGCTGTGCTTTCTGAAATGCAAGATTGGTAAAGGTTGCTTTAACCAAGACAGAGACTTTTTAAAGGCTCAGGGTACTTATGGAGGTGTTTTGGATTACTTACTTGATTAGACTGTGACACTCTGAGCTACAATACTGGAGCTTTTCACAATATTCTATTTTTTTGAGTTTTTGAATTTGAGGTTTTCTTCAGCTGCAAGTCCTAATCAGCAACATCCAAACAAATAAAAGCTGAAATATATTGATTTGCATATTATTTATCTATACAATATGTAAATTGCGACTTTTAAGTTGAATTACAAAATAAATAAACTTTTTCCAGATATTCAAATTTTTTGGGGTGGTACCTGTATATCGTGTATTGTGATATGCCTTAAAAATATGGGGATATTACTAAAAGGTAATATCGCCGAACCCTACTTCCAGTCTGTATAAACTATTTCTGGACACTCCCTACCTGTGGGTGGCAGTAATGCACCTACCTTGTTGCGAATCAACCACAGTTTTTGTGCCAATTTGGACTCATTATTACTCCACTGCATCTCAGTCAGATCTTTAAAAACATCGAGCTTATTCGATTAATCGATCGATTACAGGAGTAGATTAATCGACAATTAAAATAATCACTAGCTGCAGTTCTACATACAAGCTTGTTTTCCATCACCATTTCTGATTGGCCTGCAAGCCAGGAACACGGGGCTCGATCATTTTGATTGGCGAATACTTTTCACTCAAATTTCAGAGACAGGAAAAAAAAACCTCAGACTCGTGAGGTTAGGTTATTGCAGTAGTTTAAACCTCAATATTGATGCGGTTAAGGTTAACTGTGCAGCCCTCATCAGTAGCAGCGTTGCGTGGACGAATAATTCATCTGTACAACTGAAATATTTCCCATCAGCTGACGGGTTTACGTGGATGCTGGAGATGATGCCATGTTGCTGCGTTCATGATGCCATTTCAGAGAGGGAAGGACGTTTGTCGTGGCCTTGATTTTGATATCGGGGATTATTTTAACAAAGAGCTGCGCACCACTTCGGGAGAGAATGCATTCAGGTTTATGTGATCCTTCACGAGGCGATTTGGAGCGTGCAACAAACTATGGACACGGACTGACTATGTAGAAAGATTAGTATCTTGCTTCTGTGATCTGAATGACATTTTCTTCATTGGCAGAGAAATGTCTGCCTCTTTTTCCTTGAAGTGAAAGATTGTTTGCTTATCAATACTTTCTGTGTCCTGTGTGTTCTGTTACTGAGGGTTTGCTCGACTGTAAGACAAGATGAGCTAGGGGGCGCAAGAGTGTGAAGAGAATGGGGAAGGATGGAGGGACTGAGAGATGTGGAAGAGTGTGAAGAGATCGGGGGAGGATTAAGAGAGTGTGGATGGAGAGAGGATGAGGAAGAGTGTGAAGAGATCGGGGAAGGATTAAGAGAGTGTGGATGGAGAGAGGATGAGGAAGAGGGTGAAGAGAACAGGGAAGGATGGAGAGACTGTGGATGGAGAGAGGATGAGGAAGAGTGGGAAGAGATCAAGGAAGGATGGAGAGACTGTGGATGGAGAGAGGATGAGGAAGAGTGGGAAAGAGAACGGGGAAGGATGGAGAGACTGGATGGAGAGAGGATGAGGAAGAGTGGGAAGAGAACAGGGAAGGGTGGAGAGACTGTGGATGGAGAGAGGATGATGAAGAGTGGGAAGAGAACGGGGGAAGGATGGAGAGACTGGGGGATGAGGAAGAGTGTGAAGAGAACGGGGGAAGGATGGAGAGACCGGGGGACGAGGAAGAGTGGGAATAGAACGGGGAAGGATAGGGAGACTGAATGGAGAGAGGATGATGAAGAGTGGGAAGAGAACGGGGAAGGATGGAGAGACTGGGGGATGAGGGAAGAGTGGGAAGAGAACGGAGAAGGATGGAATGACCGGGGGATGAGGAAGAGTGTGAAGAGAACGGGGAAGGATGGGGAGACTGGGGGATGAGGAAGAGTGTGAAGAGAACGGGGAAGGGATGGAGAGACTGGGGGATGAGGAAGAGTGTGAAGAGAACGGGGAAGGATGGGGGAGACTGGGGGGATGAGGAAGAGTGTGAAGAGAACGGGGAAGGATGGAGAGACTGGGGGGATGAGGAGAGAGTGTGAAGAGAACGGGGGAAGGATAGAGAGACTGGGGGATAAGGAAGAGTGTGAAGAGAACGGGGAAGGATGGAGAGACTGGGGGATGAGGAAGAGTGTGAAGAGAACGGGGAAGGATGGGGAGACTGGGGGATGAGGAAGAGTGTGAAGAGAACGGGGAAGGATGGAGAGACTGGGGGATGAGGAAGAGTGTGAAGAGAACGGGGAAGGATGGGGAGACTGGGGGGATGAGGAAGAGTGTGAAGAGAACGGGGGAAGGATGGGGAGACTGGGGGATGAGGAAGAGTGTGAAGAGAACGGGGAAGGATGGGGAGACTGGGGGGATGAGGAAGAGTGTGAAGAGAACGGGGAAGGATGGGGAGACTGGGGGATGAGGAAGAGTGTGAAGAGAACGGGGAAGGATGGAGAGACTGGGGGATGAGGAAGAGTGTGAAGAGAACGGGGAAGGATGGAGAGACTGGGGGATGAGGAAGAGTGTGAAGAGAACGGGGGAAGGATGGAGAGACTGGGGGATGAGGAAGAGTGTGAAGAGAACGGGGGAAGGATGGAGAGACTGGGGGATGAGGAAGAGTGTGAAGAGAATGGGGAAGGACAGAGAGACTGGGGGATGAGGAAGAGTGTGAAGAGAACGGGGGAAGGATGGGGAGACTGGGGGATGAGGAAGAGTGTGAAGAGAACGGGGAAGGATGGGGAGACTGGGGGATGAGGAAGAGTGTGAAGAGAACGGGGAAGGATGGAGAGACTGGGGGATGAGGAAGAGTGTGAAGAGAACGGGGAAGGATGGAGAGACTGGGGGGATGAGGAAGAGTGTGAAGAGAACGGGGAAGGATGGAGAGACTGGGGGATGAGGAAGAGTGTGAAGAGAACGGGGAAGGATGGAGAGACTGGGGGATGAGGGAAGAGTGTGAAGAGAATGGGGAAGGACAGAGAGACTGGGGGATGAGGAAGAGTGTGTTGTGGCTAACAGCACCCCGTGTCTTCCTCACAGCAATAAGGAGACACAGACTTACAACATCACTTTTTGCAATACCAGAAGTAAACAAAATGGGGAATTGTGGGATACATTGGTGCTAACCAGTGGTGCTAACCACATGGTTAACCTTTGACGGTGCCGTTAGCTGACGGCATGACTAACCATGCTTAAAACAACACATATTTAACGATCGGTTAGTTAATGGCAGGTTAAGGATTTAACCGACCGTTAGGGGCTAACCAGTGGTTAAAATAACCCAGAATTGAACAACCGGGCCCTGATGGTAAAAAAGTTTAAACCACCCCTCTCCATCAGACTGGAAATTCTTTCTGATTGGAGCCGATCGGATCAGCTGACTGTTAACATGACATTTTATTCTGACTGGAGTTCAATCGGATCAAAAGTGCTCCATGTAAACACAGCTCGTGTTACTGGAGGGTCAGTGTCTACCAGAGGCCTGTATGTGGACCCGGGGCCCCAACCAGGTCCGCTCTACTCTGACTCTAGTAATAAAAATTGCATTGAGTTGTTTGTTACCTTTTTATCTGACAAGCAGCAGGGAGTTGAACACTTTATTTTTACCGCAACAAATGCTCGTCAATAGATTCTCACAAAGATTGTGCAAAGCATGGTAAGTCCCTGCCGTAGTTCTTTGTCACGGCCATGCATTTTCATCCGACAATGCCATGGCAAAAAAAAGACAAAGCCACCTCACCTCCAGTCTCCCAAGGACATTTCTACTACCACTCGGACCCTGGAGACCTTCTTGTACATATGTTCAGCTTTACGCCGGCCATTTTCAAGGAAAGGTTTCATGAGCCAGCTCTGTTTAGGATATGTAGGCCCAATCCCAAACCGGCCCCTAAACATTACCCCTCCGTTTAAGCGTTCCTGCGTAGTGCTGGATCAAATCGTATATTGGCAATTGGAAGGTTGCCAGGCAATTTGCTGTTTATCAAGGCGATTTTGAAAAGAAAAAAATCTTGTCAGCAGTCCTGTGACAGACATGGCGCATCTCTTTGATTGGAACTGACTCACCTGTTTGCTCATGCTTCGGGGTCGTTCAACAGAGTAGACTAATTGCAAATAAATAGTTTTATGTATAACTACTGAAATGTTCACACAAGGGCTTTCATAAATTCCTACAGTGTTGTGGCACCGCCGCCTTTGCAGGTTAAAAGTTAATGACAGACTTGAAGTGAGGAGCAGCACGTCTCAGGCTTGTCAGTGCGCTGAACTGAGCCGCTTTTAGAAAGTTTGATCTATTTGTCAAAGCATACAACAATAAACTCAACAGAATATATAACACACCGTTCATATTTAAAGACGCAAGTGACGATGTGCTGGTATATCGTTATCGGGACAGCACGTGCACCTGTGCAGGTTTCACAGGGCTGCCGTGACGTGATGCGACAGGCTCCAAGTGACAGAAAAAACAAGACTGTTAGAGTAGTTAAACTTTGTTTTTCATTACTTAGTGGGTAAAACCGAAGTACACATTACATTATTTGCTGTATCATAGTTTATTTAAAATCTACTGTGTTGTTTTTATTTGCTGTCCAACAGATAAAGAACCGTACGTTCCCATAATTCAGAGAAATGGAGAAATAACCAAATTTCCTATTAAACATTCATAAATGATCAATTCCTCATGAATTTGGTGTTAGTTTGGTGTACAAATGTATGCTAAATATCTTATTTTTAATGTGACTGGAAGAATATTATTGATGAGGTTTCAGAAGAATGTAAAATAAGAAGAAATAGAAGAAATAAAAGGGAAAAAAAACAATAATGTTGCAACTCCTGACTCCCCCTAAAAAACCTGATCGGGACATCTGTAGTGTTTTATGAGCACTAAAAATCAGTCCCTCCAGAAAGTTGCAATGTTGAAATTTTAAATATTAACAAAAATTCATCCAAAGACAAATTATTCAAGCAACAAATCATGTTTTCCTGGTAATATGAGAAATTTGGATTGCTACATTTTTCATTGTTTATATTTCACCCCTTTGTGTTTGTTTTGATAGTTAAAATTGCAGCATTGCAACTTTCTGGAGGGACTGAAAAATACTTAAGTGCAGATTGATACCTCTAGATAAATATGCACTCTAAATGCCGTGCGCGCGCCTGACGCAGCTTGCTACCCAGACATCAACAAACTGCAAAGGAAGGAGAGGCGACTCAACTAAATATCTGTTGAAGGAGTCAAAATGATGCAGAAATTTTACCGGTGAGTAAATTCACATATGAACTCCTAGAAATAAGGTCCAGGAAAAAAATAAATTATCTTTAAGTTCTTGCCTTCTGGAAGGATTCATTCGCTTAATTATGTTTTTGTTACACTGAACTGATTGCTTCCCTGTATTTCATAGGGAAATACTGCATAGAAAACATGTGAAAAAAAAACGCATCTTAAATCGCAATTGCAATATTAATGAAAAAAATCGCAATTAAATTTTTTTCCAAAATCATCCAGCCCTAATTCACACCAGGATAGTCCGGAGACTGTCTAATTGGGCGGGTATTTCAGGAAAATTTAGCACCTTTCTTTGCTTCGGTTCACGTTCAGACTGCATCAACTGAAGCGGAACAAACAGCCAGAGTGTGAACGTACCCTCTGGCTGTTTGGTCCACTCCCACGGACAGTTCGCTTTGTTTGGTGCATCGTGAACACCAGCTGCATCCTAGTGTGCACCAAAGAAGTGGACTCTGGTCCACCTGAAAGCTGGGGGTCTCGGTCCACTGGCAAACTGACGATTGGACTATCCAGCATAGACATCCAGTGCACCTAATGGAAGTGATGTTTGTCGACCACAATAAAGAATCAAGAAGAAGAAGTAGGAGGAAGTCCTACTTATGGTTTGTGTTGGAGGGAAAACAAAGCAAACAGCGTGTTGGAAGAAGCCGAGGTCAAAACAACAACGATAAACAACTGGAACATGTAGACAGAGATGGAGGAAGAAGAAGCAGAAAGATTTCCACTTTAATCCCAGAGTCCGGTTTTCTTCTTCTACCTGCTTCTTCATCATCATCAGTGGGTGTATTGGGGAGCGTTGCCCCCTAGCGAGCAGGTGTTGTAACCACTGTGGTTAACCAGGCAGTTTGGTCAATTGTTGCAGTTTGAATGCAAACCCAACCAAAGAAAGATGGGAATGTTTCAGAGGTCCCACCCAGTCGGACTGAGTCCTGGACCATCCTGGTGTGAACGCACCCAAAATGTATATTATCTTATAAACGTTGAAATAAATGTCTTCTCAACCATGAAGACGCCATCTTATAATGAAATGTGTGAGTGTTTTTTCTGGTTTCTGCATGAGAAGTGAAATGATGGCATCGATGTGCTGTTGCAGGGGGACAACTGTGTGTCTCTGGGCCTTTCAACGGGCCAGGCGCTGGTGAAGCTCCGGGACCAGCTCAGCAGTCTGCTGGATCAGCACCAGAGGACTGCACTTCGACGAGCATCGGTACCTAAGTCTTCTTTTCATATCGTAAATGATCATTTCCTCGTATGTGTTTCAGTCAGATGTAGCTGAACGCAAAATATGGAAAGTAATTTAGTTTTTTCTTACTTGTGCTGCGCTGTAAAAACGGTGTGTCCTGATTTCATCCAATAATGGCCACGAGTTATTGGATGATTCTTTAGATGAGGTCATGTGATTGATGATGTTCTGCTTCCTCCTTGTTGTTTTCCTGGTTTAACAGGAGCATTGGTTGAATAACTTCCTTTACCATGGCAACCGCCAGTCTTGTCTCCATTGGCCAGGAGGTGCCCTTACTCTGCTGGTGGTCGTGGGATTCATCTGTTGTCATGGTAGCCAGCCCAAGGGCAGGTAAGTGTTCATAGGTTAGCTGTGTGATGGCACAAGTGTAGAACTGTTCCAGATCACCCTGGTACGGTTCCAGCTTTTTTCCAGAAGTTCGCCTCCTCTGGTGACAAGTGGAAATGACGCTAATGTCGTGCACACCCATGAGCTGCTTGGGGTGAATCCCATTTCACCCCTTAGCCCTTCCCCTCCGTTTTGCGCATTCATGTGTAGGGGTAGGGGTGTCCCAATACCTGTTAGGACGGAGGGGAAGGGCTAAGGGGGAGGGCTATACACCCCTTCATACGAAGATTTTTTGGGAGCACACTTCAAACGAAGGGGTATGAAAATCACTGGGACGATGGCTGCTACTGAGTCCAAAAACATCCACAAATATAAATTTTTCTCCATGAATAAAGTTTAAAAAGTGTGAAAACCATTATATAGTCTAGTTTAATGCTGTTTAAATGTTTAACGGTAATTTTCTTTGCAAAATGCACATGAAGAAAATTGCGAGTACTACATTGATGATTCAGTTACATAAACGCTACCAGGCAGAAAACCAGCGGTGCTCTGCAGCCCTGATGATTTACAGTGATAGATGATCAATAAAAAATTCGGCACCATCGCTGATGGTCTCCATTTACATGGAGGTCCTTCGTGGGATACAACACAAGCAGGGATGTTATGCACAAATCGAATTTGCTTGTTAACGTTAATCCACAGCTGTAGACGGCTGTGGATTCTGGCCGAACAAGCGGCCAGAATGTCTCTCTTCCCCAGGAACAGTCATATGTCTGTCATACTGCTACATTTACATGCTAAAAACTTAGCATTGCAACATTCTGCATCCTTATTTCCGTCATTCATCACATTTACCTTGTTAGTGAGAAGAAAGCAACTGTGGGTCCGTTCCATTCCCAGATTGGATTAGAGCTCCCTCCAATTAAAAAAAGAAAGAAATAAAGCTGCTTGGTTATTTACTCCCATCTTGCTTTGGTGCTGAAATACACCCCCTTGCCGTGAGGAAGAGTCAGACTTCAGTTTGGTTTTCTTCGTCCCAGAAGACAAAACTTTTCTTCTTCATCTTCCTGGAGTCTGAGTTGGGGTTTGAGAGGCACCTGTTCTCCATCTGTTAGCAGCAGCAGCGTTGTCTCAACACGCGCGAACCTGCGCTGGTGGAATATACCACACCGGTGCAGCCAGACGAACGAGAACGCGCAGCTTGTCTTCCCCACAAGCCCTCCCTAGAAGATTCGTACCCGCAACTCTCACATTGAGCAGAAACAGTATCAGAGACCACCGCAGTGAAGAAAGATCAGCTCATTCTACACATCAGGCAGCTGTTAGAGCATGTGGAGGAAAGAAAAGGTGATAGTTAACATTTAAACTGAAGCAATGCACCCTTAACTCCATGTCTTTTTCCTTTTTTGTCTTTGTCCTTTTATTAATTGACAGATTAGATGTTGTGTTGTCCATATACAGTATTATGATGCTGATGCTACCTACTATAGAAACATTGTGCATTCACTTTAAAAGCAAGTTAGAAACAGCTTTTTTTCTGAATAAACAAGATATTTTTTTATGAAGAAATAAATGGAGTTTTTCTTTTTTACAAAAAAAAAACTTAAAAAAACACACACATGCATTCACACACACACCCACAGAGTTGACATGAAGGTAGCCTATCGATGGGTTTCCGAGCAACGTCATAGAAGAGATGCGTCACCAGTTTCAATACAGACGCGTCATGATATGAGGTGAAAATGTTTGGAAATATAATGTTTGAGTCCAGGGGGGTATTCCACATACGTAGCTAAAGAAAGCCAGGCTAAAAGGAGTGATCACCTGGTCTGTTAATCTGTCCACTCTCCTTACAATGTCTTGAAATAATATCTAGAAACTTGTTAGAAAAAAAAATCTAACAAAGGTCATATTCTGACCCTTTGCTCAAACCACCACTTTCTCTGTGATCGTTCATATGAGGTTTTGACTGACATGAATGTTCATTTAAATAATGTAAATGAGGCGCGCACTGATTGGCCGCAGGAAGGACAGAGCTGGAATCACGACCCCCCAGTTCATGCATCATTACCCGACTCTGTACCTGACGGGGCTGCAGCTTTTTGGATTCAACCGTACATGTTTGAACCAGTCTGATCCTGAGGATGAGGATGAAGCACATCTTGCTTCTTTTTTTTCTAGGTGAGCTGCATCCTAGAAAAAGACGTGGGTCTGAGAAAAGCACCGTCCTCGCCGCACAGCCTGCACCTCACCACCTTATTAACTTTTATAAACTCCCCATTGTTCTTCGCCGCTGCAGCCCTGCTCTCTGTCGCCTGTCACGCGCACACGCTCCCGTCACGTGTGAAGCTGCATGAGTCACGTTTAGAAAAAGTGGGATAGTTTTAGGGACGTCCCGATACCACTTTCTTACCAACAAAGTACAAGTATTGACATTTGAGTACTTGTCGATACCGAGGAGCGCAGATACGAGTAATGAACAGAGAAAAGTCCAAACAGCTGCATTTTAGAGGCTGTCAGCCTGATGCTGCGGGTGGGGGGAGACGGCCAACACACCTCAAGCTGGGAGGTGTTTGAAGGTGGATGCAGACGCACCTGTGATGCGTTTGATATTCTGTTCATCAATATTTTTGCAAAATAAAATTGATTTGTGGCGGTGTGTGTGGTCTGGTTCCAGTACTACCGGTAAACCCACGTTACGTTCGGCCCTGCAGACGGATACAGGCTCCATGAAGGGATTAAAACAACTAAACCAAAAAAAATTAAAAAATGGGACGATGCCGCTATCTGGATCGGACATCCCTAATTTTTATTTAAAATGTTTTATATCATAATGGTAAAGGCACTTTGTGTATTTGAACAGGAAATGTAATGATTTTAAAGCTGAAAAAATGCAAACTGGAAATCCCACAAGCCCCGCCCCCTCGACGTGTTGTGGAGTGGAGCATGTGGTCCAGTGTGGACAGAAGTCCGTAGGCGTGTCAGAGAGAGGCTGGCCGATGCTAACAGCCTCTGTTAGTTACCAAATTGAAGGAGCCAATCAAAATCTCACAATTTCGGGATTTAGCTCTTGTGGGCTGTTCTGGTGTGAGGAAAGAGCCCAAATGAAAAAACTGGACTGTGTAAAAAATGGGGGGTTTCAGGCAAGTTTACATTTCACTCCAACACCAATAAACATGTTTTAACTAGAAAAATGCAATTTCCAGGTGATTACTCCTTTAAGCAGGAAAGCCTTGCTTGGATGAACTCCATGTTTCAAAGTGGTTCCACCAACTCATTTCAGCTGCATCTAATCAAGGCTATACAAGCCTCGCTTGTATAGCCTGGCTATGTGTGAAAGTCTGAGGAACGTAGGAAGCCCTGGCGAGTAGAGCTTGGAAAAAAGGATCCGATTATGAAAGAGAGCAAGACGAGAGCCGTCATCTTCTCAGTTGCAGAGCAACCACTGCTAATGGAACTATATGAGGGATTCAGAAGTGTCATCACCCAAAAGGGTAACACAGCTGTGATTAATTTAGCAGGGAAATGGCAAAAAATTACAGACAGATTAAATGCGTACGTTAAACAAGTTTCATACTACTGTCACTGTTTGAAAAAAACGTTTGAAAAGCATCATACAGCTCCTTTAACTGAGCGATCGGTACGACTGGAGAAGTACTGTCTGTTTCCCATTTAACCTTATATAATTAGTTTACATTATACTTTATGACTTGTGTGTGATCTAGCCTACATATTTTTCACTTTCATCTCAACAGGAGCAATCCTAGCCGTCGGAAGCGTACCTGGCAATAGGTTAAAATAAAATAAAGTATTTCAGAGTGGTAAACTGTAGCCTATAAAGAAATATAGTTGTGCATAAAATATGTTGAGCTTCAAATATGTTGCACTGCAGCTACCATAAAAACAAAAGACAGTGGCCAATGCCTCTGCCACAAGGTCATCAATAAAAGAACAAGCCATCGTATTATATATATTTATAAACAGTATATATATATACTTTTAAATACTCTAGGCCTATTAATGGGCTCAGCTAATCCCACTGAAAAAAGAAATCATTGAACTAACTTAAAAATATTTCTTCAAGAGGTGACATCTAATAAAATTAAGTTGAGTAAACTAAATAAAATGGAATTGAATAACATTGTTTTAATTCAATCCAACTAATTTGTTTTAGTCATTGAAAATTGGAAATTTATCTTCAGGTAAACTTGATTAAAATAAGTTGATGTGTTCTATCCATCTGATGCTGCGATTTTGGGCAATTTACTGTTTTTTTATGCTCTTCATGCATACTAGTTCAATTAAAGTATTTCTAGCAGAGGAAATACAAAATCTGTGACGGCAGAGCAACACAAATTATGAGTGGATGAAGTTAGTTTCTACCATGTAAAAGAAAACAATCAGTGGATATGGTGCTGAGTTTATCTCCTTGAACTGTCCTTTACACTCATGGTGCAACTTTAACATCCAACCTTGACAGAAACTCTCAGAATGTGAACACAACAAAGGCAATAGGGCACATAACTCAAATTTATAGGATAACAATCATAAAAGGCTAATTTCCTGTTGAATTTGCTTTTCCCATGAGCCTTTGTGGTTCAGATATAAAAATAGCCCCGCCCCCTCTGTTGTTCATGCGTGCTGAAGCTGAAACAACTTAATTAATTTACTTTGAGTGAAAGTAAAAGTTTATGTCAGATTAGAGAGTGTTTTTTTTTCTTAGTGGATTTGAATTTAGAAAATGATTTTATCACCAAACCAAAATAATTAAGTTACTGTGGATCAATGTAAATAAGTCTTTAATATCATTTACAGCGCATATACTCTTTTAAGAGGGTGTTCATGAAATGTGGGAAAGAGATGTGATAGCCTAAAAGGTAGGCTATTAATTAGTTTAATGAATGCCATAGTCTTTTTCATTTAATTTTAATTTCATGGTCAGTACTTGTTCAGTTTTGTTTCTTTACACTGACTGCTTTATTTTTTATTGATTTTTCAAGACGGTAAAAGTGGTGACATAATCACTTTTTTAAAATCACCTTTTTAACAACAACGTCTCCCTCTCTGCTACGTTGCCAATTTTCCAGCAGTTTGTCAGCTGCTCCACCAGAGAAAATAAGATGTTGGACTTATTTTATGCAAATACAAAGAATGCATACAGCTCCTCCGCCCTGCCTCCTCTAGGAAGATCTGATCATAATCTGGTTCTTCTCACCTCCACCTACAAGCCCATCGTTCAGCAGCAACCAGTCATTAGGAGGACGATTAAAACCTGGTCTACTGAGGCTGAAGATGCTCTGAGAGGGTGCTTTGAGGCCACAGACTGGAATGTCCTCTGTGAACCTCATGGAGATGACATCAACACCATGACTGAGTGTGTGACAGATTTCACAAACTTCTGTGTGGACAACATCGTTCCAACAAGAACAGTGAGGTGCTTCCCCAAAAACAAACCCTGGATCACCAGTGACCTGAAAAAGCTGCTGAACATCAAAAAGAAAGCTTTCAGGGATGGAGACAGGGAGTTACTGAAGACCACACAAAAACAACTGAAAACACAGACTAAGAAGTGAAGGAGGACGACAGGAAGAAGTTGGAGAGCAGCTCCAGCAGAACAACGTGAGGGATGTGTGGTCGGGAATGAAGAAGATCACTGGCTTCAAGCTAAAGGGGGACCAGACTGACGGAGGTCTGGACAGAGCTAACGAACTGAACATGTTCTTCAATAGGTTCAGTTCCCCCCTGCCGACAACCCAACACTCCACACACCCTCCATGAGCCCACAGCTTTCCTGTCCCACCTCCACTCTGTCACCCTGCACCTCAGTCATGGACCTGAACACAGCCTCCTCTCCCTCCACATCAGGACATCCTGAGACCTCCTCTGTCTCCACATCAGGACATCCTGAGACCTCTTTGCCTCCACCTCCAGCCTGACTGTCTCCTGTGACCAGGTCAAGAAACAACTAGAGAAACTGAACCGGAACAAGGCTGCAGGTCCAGATGGTGTCAGTCCCAGAGTTCTCAAGACCTGCTCAGAACAACTATGTCCGGTTCTCCAGCACCTTTTTAACACCAGCCTGAGACAGAACAGAGTTCCTGTGCTGTGGAAAACATCCTGTCTTGTTCCAGTCCCTAAAAACCACAACCAGCTGAACAAAATTACTACAGACCAGAACCAGGACCAGAACCAGATGACTACAGACCAGAACCAGAACCAGGACCAGAACCAAATGACAGACCAGTTGCTCTGACATCTCACATCATGAAAGTCCTGGAGAGACTCTTACTGGCTCACCTCAACAAGCAAGTGAACACCTTTCAGGACCCATTACAGTTCGCATATCGTAATGGGCTTGGGGTTGAAGACGCCATCATCTTCCTGCTTCAGAGAGCCCACTCTCATCTGGACCAGTCAGGCAGCACTTTGAGGGTCATGTTCTTTGATTTTTCAAGTTTAATACTATTAGCTGCTTTTTTGAATAAACCAGTGGACTCCACAACACGGATTTAAATTACAAAAAAAAAAGTAAAGGGGTTGGGGGGAAAGGAGACTTCCCTTCCTTTACACCACCAAACTGCTTTTGAAAAATTACTTTTTGGTAAGAAAGAACAAGGGAATTTAATAGTTGAAGGAAAAATTAAAACAAAAAGGATAGGGGAAAAAACGAGAGGGGGGGGGGGGAAGAAATAAATGAGTAGAAACAGACTGAGAAAAATAAAAAAAGAAGGGAGCTTTAAAGAAAATAATTATAAAATATAGTGAGGAGAAAGCACTGGAGAAAAAAAAAAAAAAAAAAAAAAAAAAGTGGGGGGAAGGGGGTTAAAAAAAAAGAGAGAGAGGAAACCTTCCTCCACGAAGAAAAGGGGGGGGGGGGTGTGGAGGAGAAATCGCCACACACAAAAAAAAAAATTTTAAAAAAAAAAAAAAAAAAAGATATTTTTTTTTTTTTTTCCCAACCCGGGGGACGCCCCGCCCAAGTGCCTTTAATACTATTCAGCTGCTTTGCTATGTCAGAAGCTCCATAACTTCCAGGTGGATCCTCCACAACCACCTGGATTTACGACTACCTAACAAACAGACCACAGTTTGTGAGACTGAAAGGTTGTGTGTCTGAGATGGTGGTCAGCAGCACCGGAGCACCACAAGGAACTGTACTCTCACCATTCCTCTTTACACTGTACACCTCAGACTTCCAGTACAACTCTGATCCTGTCATCTGCAGAAATACTCTGATGACTCTGCAGTTGTGGGGTGTATCAGTGATGGACAAGAAGCCGAGTACAGGGAACTGGTCAGTCAGTTTGTGAAATGGTAACAATCAGCTCATCTTAAATACCAGCAAGACTAAAGAGATGATTGTTGACTTCAGGAGGAGCAAGAATAAGCAGCATAGTCCTGTCTACATCCTGGAAGAGGAGGTGGAGGTGGTGGAGAACTACAAATACCTTGGAGTTCAGCTGGACAACAGACTCGACTGGAAATGCAACACTGACTACATCTACAAGAAAGGTCAGAGCAGACTCTACTTCTTAAGGAAGCTGAGATCATTCAACATCTGCACCAAGATGTTGCAGATCTTCTACAAGTCTGTTGTGGAAAGTGACATTAGCTTTGCAGCATCTGCTGGGGAAGCAGCATCAGAACCAGAGACTTGAAGAAACTAAACAAGCTGATCAAGAAAGCTGGTTCTGTGCTTGGGGAGAACTGTGGAGCCGCTGGAGCCGATTGTTCAAAAAAGAATGCTGCACAAGCTGATGAAGATGATGGAGGACACTTCCCATCCTCTCCACAACACGGTGAAGAATCAACAGAGTGTGTTCAGTGGGAGGCTGCGTCAGGTTTGCTGTAGGATTGAGAGATACAGAAATTCATTTCTGCCTGCAAGCATCACCCTAAAGAACAAGACTGACTGACTTTTTTGTTAATTTAAAAAAAAAAAAAAAAAGAGTGAGCTTTTACAATACTGAATTTCCCTTCTGGGATGAATAAAGTATTTTTCATTTCATTTTCATTTCATTTGTTAATACAAGACATGAGCGACTGGAGTGCAGAATTCTACCAAGCGGAACTTTCTTTTGTTGGTCTGTTTCAGCCCGTCAGACATTCCTTGAGACTCAGCTAAGCTAAGCTTGAACGTTAGCCTGCCCCAGACCAGGCTAGTTCTGGAGCATAAGTTACCATGGTTACTCAGTGGGCATTCCGGTAAGCCACGTTGATGCAACAGAACTCTCCTAAATAAGCCAGACTAATGAAGAAAAGGTAGGCTTTCCCTTAATCCACCTTCGTGGAATACCCCCCTGGTAATTGTTGGGTAACAAAAATCAAAACGTTAATGCATGTAAACAGTTAAAATGTTAATGATAAGACAGTAGGAGTGACTGGTCTTCAGAAAAACCTCCCGGATAACGTTATGCAGACTTCATGATTTAGTTACTCTTTCACCATGGTCACCATGTCAGATTAAACCACTGCGTCGGTAGAGATTACTGCCGCGTTCTAGTCAGGAGACTGGTAACAAAACCAGTATCACCATCGCGACCAGTCACTGATCAGGACCCTACTGAGTCTAGTAACAAGACCAGTGTCACCACCGTGGCCAGTCACTGATCAGGACCCTGCTGAGACTGGTAACAAAACCAGTACCACCACCGTGACCAGTCATTGATCAGGACCCTGCTGAGACTGGTAACAAAACCAGTACCACCACCGTGACCAGTCATTGATCAGGACCCTGCTGAGACTGGTAACAAAACCAGTACCACCACCGTGACCAGTCATTGATCAGGACCCTGCTGAGACTGGTAACAAAACCAGTACCACCACCGTGACCAGTCATTGATCAGGACCCTGCTGACTGACCCTGTTGTCTTGGAACTCGTTTTTCCAAAGTAATTTTCCAAGGAAGTGATGTCATGCGCTTGTTTTTCCGAGATACGACCTGGTAATTTGCAGAGGACCCGAGATTGTAGATTTAAAGATGGCTGCATCCAGTATCGTTGTTGTCATAATTAGTTTTAAGTGTAAACAGCACCGAGTTGTTATTGAATTTTACGGTCTCTCGGCAGAATTTTTACTTTTTTAAATGTAGTGCGAATATGTGTTATTAAACACACACACTGAAATTGGCTGTTGTTGTCATGGTAACATTGTTATAATGTCTGTTATTTTTCTAGGGAGAAATTTGTTAATTTTTAGCTGTTCTACTCACAAATGGGCTGTTTTGGAGATGTCTATTTTTTCCCCGAGTTGGTGCAACAGGACTAACTCAGGGAACTGGTAATGGACCAACTGGTAGTGACGTCACCAACTCGCATCTGCTCAGAATCCCGAGACAACTGGAAGGCACCATCAATTCCTAGTTTACGTACCACGTACTCGAGAACTTGAGTACTAGGGATGTAACAATATTAAAATGTCATATCACGGTTATTGTGACCAAAATGATCACGGTTATCATTTTTATCACGGTATTATTCAAACACCCCCGGCATCTTTGAATATATCCAAAATGAGTCTAAATATCTACTTTGGCCTTTTTTGAAGGGGGAAAAATCTCAAGATTACTGTACACATGGGTGCCTTTGTTGCCTTCAGCCATGTTTTCATAAATTAAACAATGCAAACTGGAACTGCTGCTTCTTTTCCAGCCAATGAGCAGCATCACTGGGAGTTTTTCAGAGTGGAGTCATCAGTCACGGTTTTCACGATAATTAAATTTTGAAATGGTATTACTAATCGTTCGTAATTTTATCATGATAAACCATTTTACTGGGAATCATTACATCCCTATTGAGTACAGACTTGTGGGTACAGATTTGGAGTCCGCACTGGCAGAGTTCACAAGAGATTCTGCGCACTTTATGATTTGGGACAATGAAACTTGTGACATCACCACATGCGGTGCAGCAGAGCACAGCTGCCTGTCAACATGAAAAAAATGTGTTATTCCACAGCTGCTGGAGATGTTGAAATTGTACCAAGACAAATAAAAACAATGAAAACTAGAAAAGCACTCGGAGAGCGCAGACCTCCACCAAGCAGCTCAACTCTCTTATCTTTGTGTGTTCTGGATCATAGAATCCTGAATTTTCTCTGGATCTGGATCAACTTTGGAAACATTCTAGAGCTCATTGAGATCCTTTCCTGTTATTTTTTACGAAACACTCGGGCCATTTGTACGGAGTTATATGGAACAATTCCAGAAATGTGTCCTATTAGGGTGATGTTGATGTAAGACTGTTTGGTTGGTAAGGAGGTTTGATGGTCACTATGGGGTGTCGGTCAGGACACACAGGACTCACTTGTACAGTTAACTGTAACTGTCTTTACTGGTCACTCTGAATCACAACAGCACAGTAATGCAACAAAAGACAGGCTTCCAGGTGAGGAATTCCAGGTAGTTAAGATGATTGCTGGATGGAAGTGAGTGTGGTCTACAAACACAGAAATACAAAGAAGCCATGAGTAACATTCCTTCAGCACATAAACACATTCAAGGTATTAATTATTACTAATAAATCACTTCCAGTTAGGACTAAACATGCATATGTGTTTAAGGCTAGCAGTTACAGTAACTGGCATGTAACAGGTCAGCTAGCTTAATAGTATAAAAAGGCACATGTTGAATAGAGGAAGAACTTCAGAATAAGCAAATCAGCTAAATAACATTAAAGGCTAAATAAACATCCTGTTTAGACAGAAATACAACGAGTTACTTCCAGTTCTACACAGTTCACCATATTCACCTGTTAGAAGTCTGTCCAACAGTCTTCTCTCCTCGTGCTCACTGCTGCTCACAAGTTTCATTTCTGCATCCTGACATCATGTGCTCAGTAGTGCAGCTGCACACTTCTGCCACAAGGGGGCGCTCACGCCTCATCAACAGTCTTTCCAACATGCCCAACCTCATAATGATAGAGAATCCTTCAAAACATTCCAGAAGGTGATCCAGATCACCACATTTTTAAGTTCTTCCCTGGACTGAGACACACAGCTGGTGAAAATTTCAGGTCAATCCGTCCAGAACTTTTTCTGTAAAGTTGCTGACAGACAGACGGATGGATGGACAAACCAACGCTACCGAAAACATTACCTTCTTGGCGGAGGTAACAATTGCTGCAAAAAAAATTATGTTTGTGGATGTTTTTGTGGAGTTGATGTATTTGTTTCCAACATGTAAGTTATATTTATTTCTGATATGTAAACACATTAATGCAATCGGGTTATGATTATGTGATCGAAAACAGCTGTGAGAGGAAAGCAGGAGGAAGAGGTGCAGATAAAAGACCAAGAGCAGCAGTAGAGACCAGAAATGATCGCTCAGGTCTGGCTGTTGGAGGCGGAGGTGGGAGGAGGCTAGAAATGCTGCGCGTGTGCAGGTGCATGCTGGGATTTATCTGGCCGAGTATGCATAAGTCTCCTCTGATGCGTGCTGGGTAAAACCGGCGGAGGAAGTTCTTATCCGGGGATTTACAGTGTACTTGCCGAGAAGCAAACTTTGAAATGGAACATGACCGGGACTGCAGGTGATGATGTTTCACGAGTTCACGAGCACGCAACTATGCAGATTAAGAAGTGGCCAATGTTTTGAAAATAACAGGAAGTGATGTCAGCACGCATGTGCTCACTCCAAGACGGATTATGATAACGGACCAGCAGTGTTTCCATGATATCAGGAGAGCGCCCTCCAAGTCACAAAAGAAGTCATTTAAAGTGAGATTTCCTCTAGAACAGGTTCAGGCTTCGTCCCAGAGAACAGAACAAAACAGGCGTTGTTTACCACAGACAGATGAAGAGGTCCAACTGTGCAGACTGGTTCAGATTCCCCGGAGCTCCTCATGTAAACAGAAATGTGCTTTTAAATGCTACAGAATCTGTTTCCATCGTGAGATAAATAATGTGAAATTCTGATCCATGGGCGATAACCTTTTATTTGAATTTGCGATCATGCAGTGGTTGGACATTTCTCCCTTCATTTGTGGCATTTCTGCTTCTCATTTTTCCTTTCCAGTTCCGGTGTGGAGCTGGTAAATGCTGCAGCTCTACTCCTGCTGCTGCTGTTGAACCTGCTGTTGGTGAGGCACCAGGAGAGGCTGAGGAGGAGCGAGATGGTCCAGCGCCTCAGAGGCATCGTCGCACAGCTTAGCGGTGAGTCACAGCTGCAAATGAAGCACAATCATTGTACTTGTGTTCCAGCTGTGATGATGGGGGCCGATCTACTCTTGGTTGGATCAATCCCAATCTTCTCCCACTGACATGCAGAAAAGGTCTGATCACAGCCAAACTCTGTTTTATATCTACATGTGCTTGTTTTTACTACAGTGGTGACAGGATTTGATGTTAGAATGAGACAGAGCTGTTGATGTGTCTGTCAACCCATATTTAGTTGGTTATACACTCAACTATCCCAAGACACTTTTTCCAAAATTGCCACAAATGTATGAAACCCAGTGTGGTTGAATGAAATGAATTCTACCACGAAGGTGGTCTGTACATGAGTTTTGTGCTCAGGTAATCTGCAGGCCAGCTATTTAAAACTCACTGTTGTCTTTATGGATGGATTTGGGAACATCTTTTTGATCGATTGTCGGGAGAATTAACGACCAGTTAATTTAATCATTAAGAAATGCGTGTTAAAAAATTATTCCACTTATTCCACAGGCGTATTTTTTTCTCATATACTGTACGTATTTATTTAAACTCCCCACTGCTCTACGGCCTCAATTGTCATCTCGGCGAGCAGGTCGGCAGTGGTGGTACATGATGGTGAGGTAGCTCTGCTGTTAAAGCGTTCCAGTTTGTTGTTATGACAACGCTAGCTGCTGTGGCTAACTTGTTTAGCAGCTCCTGCTTTCGCTTCTTGTATTTCAATGAACCTGGTGATGTTTTGCCGCGAAGGAAACTGATAGACTGTCAGTCTGTCATTTTCTGTACCGTTTATCCAGTTCAGGGTTGCGGCTATATCCCAGCTATTATCCGGCGAGAGGCGGGGGTACACCCTGGACAGGTCGCCAGTCTGTCACAGGGCCAACACAGAGAGACAAACGACATTCATACCTAGGGACGATTTAGAGTGATCAATTAACCTGACATGCATGTGTTTGGATTGTGGGAGGAAGCCGGAGTACCCGGAGAGAACCCACGCATACACGGGGAGAACATGCAAACTCCACACAGGAAGGAACTGTTGGAAGTGCTTGAACCCCCTCCCCAGCCGGGAATCGAACATGCGACCTTCTTACTGTGAGACTGCGGTGTTAACCACCACACCACCGTGCACTAAAATCATTTTAGAGATCGCAGACAGTCTGCCTGGTTTGCATCACAGCTCCTCCGGCTTCACACTGAGACAACGGTGGCTGAACGGAGGATTCATCACCTTTAAGCTCGGTCGGATCAGCATTTTTTAAATGGTGCATCATGAGAGCTGTTGTCAAGTTGCTTTTATAAAACATGTTGCAGCATTGTAACAATGTGAGGTGTCATTTTCTAACGTAAAATGGTCCCACACCAGACTTCGTCGTGCTTGCTTCATGTTTAGACCAGCCTTCTTTCAGCTGCTGTGACGGGGATGACGGCAGCTCGCAGGCGGCTTTCTCTGCTGTCTTTAGGCTACATCGCCCCCCGCTGGTAGGATATTTTATTACGGCCACATAGTGACATTTATTACACAGCTCCAAGATGTACACTACATGAATGAACTCTGTTTTATAACACCGTCGGATAATCCAGAAAAAATGATGTGATCGAAAAAATTCTTAAGGATCAATTATCAGGAGCCAGGCTTCTGAATTATCTGTCATTAATTAATTGTGCCCATCTCTAGTTGTCTTGTTTCAGCTTTTATGTCCACTACTACTGATCAGATCAGTGACATGTGACCTCTGTCTTGATGAGTTATGTCTTCATTCATGTTAGTCCTTTGTACTATCATCCCAGATTACCTGTCAGGATGTGTTGGGGAAGTGCGGTGGGCTCCATCTCTTTACCCTGACCTGTACACACCCTCATCCCCGTCGTGGTCCCTTCACTGGACCTACCGGGACTCTCAGCTGGTTAACCTGCCTGTCAGTCTGCTGGTGGAGGGAGACATCATCGCTCTGAGACCTGGACAGGAGGCCTTTGCGTCACTCAGAGGAATCAAGGTGACCATCACTTAAATTCACGTGGGTCCTGACAGGTCCTAAATTAATCCTATTGTCAATCAAGGGTTTTTTTCATACTTTAGTCCTGCTATATGCAGAAAATACATTAACTTTACTTGAACTTAAAGGCTAAAACCGAGCCAGAAATCTGGGAGTAGTCCAGGACTGAGACCTGAATTTCAGTTTCACATTAAGACAGTTGTAAAGTCAGCCTGTGAGGATCAGCAGTATTCTGGACTAAACTGCCGCCATCTGAAGGACTTTAGGGAGACATGTAAGGACAGGGTTTCAGTAGTCTAGTCGACTAAAGATAAATGCAGAATTCCTGGTAAGACACCTTTTAATCCTAAAGATGTTCTACAAGTGAAAAAGTAATGTGATCAATCAGGATTAATATTTTTACAGCTCTAATATATATATCATTAATGTACACCCAGCACCCCATCTTGACAGAAACAAACAGAAATGTAGAGTTTTTTGCAAATTTATTTAAAAAAAGAAAAACTGAAATATCACATGGTCAAGTATTCAGACCCTTCGCTCAGGACTGAGTAGAAGTACTTCTGAGCTGGTACATCCATGAGTCTTCTTGGGAATGATGCAACAAGTGTTTCACACCGGGGGGGGGGAGGGGGGGGGAAGGGAGGAAGGAAAGGCTACATAGCGAGAAAAGGGAGGGAAGGGGCCCAGTGGATGTATACAGGGAATACGGCGTCACCAACCTGACACAGATGCAGCGATTACGTCCAGTTTAAGAAGAAAACAGCATCATAGTTCCAGTAACACGTTTCCCTGAATTATTTCTTTCACCCATGACCCGGATTCAGTTCATAGTTAATACTAAAGATATATCACACGGGTTCAGCACATTGGATCTGTCTTCATCTGACCGGAGCGGTACAGAAACAGGGATGATGAGGATGATGAAGGACTGTCATTGCAAACCCCATGTCAATGTGCGCAGCTGAACACACGCGCGCACAACGGGGAGAATTATAAACTGGAATCATCACAAACATCAGTTTCCTTCAGAGATAAAAAACACGAACATGATGAGAAACGTTGATTAGTTCGTGTTTCTTTGTGGTGTTTGGCCGTTAAAACCACATGAAGCTCCTGAGGAGGAGACGGAGCCACAACATCCATCAGTCTGAGTGTCCATGATTTTTCTATTAGTAATTTATTCTGTATAGTTTCCATTGATTTCATTCATTAGTCAGATCTGATATTCACTTTCATATTAATTCAACATAATGATTAATTTAATAGATTAATTGACATTAATTTAAAATTACATTACAAGTAACGGAAAAATTACTTTTCCAAGTAATTAGTTATTTTTATAAAGCTGTAACTCAGTTACTAACGCCATTACTTTTTTTGGAGAAGTGATTAGTAACTATAATTAATTACTTTTTTAAAGTAATGTTCCCAACACTGCTCCTTTGTTATTTCAGCTGTGTGTGAGGGTCATTGTCTTGTTGGAAGGTGAACCTTCGGCCCAGTCTGAGCTCCTGAACTCTGGAAGAGCTTTTCTTCCAGAATATCTCTGTACTTGGTCGCATTCATCTTTCCTTCAACTGCAACCAGTCGTCCTGTCCCTGCAGCTGAAAAACACCCCCATAGCATGATGCTGCCACCACCATGTTTCACTGTTGGGATGGTATTGGGCAGGTGATGAGCAGTACCTGGTTTTCTCCACACATACCGCTTAGAATGAACTCCAGAAAGTTCAATCTTGGTCTCATCAGACCAGAGAATCTTATTTCTCTCAGTCTGGGAGTCCTTCATGTGTTTTTGGCAAACTCTATGCGGGCTTTCATATGTCTGCACTGAGGAGAGGCTTCCATCGGCCACTCTGCCATAAAGCCCCGACTGGTGGAGGCTGCAGTGATAGTTGACTTTGTGGAACTTTCTCCATCTCCCTACTGCATCTCTGGAGCTCAGCCACAGTGATCTTTGGCTTCTTCTTTACTCTCTCACCAAGGCTCTTCTCCCACCATTGCTCAGTTTGGCTGGACGGCCGGGTCTAGGAAGAGTTCTGGTCGTCCCAAACTTCTTCCATGTAAGGACTATGGAGGCCACCGTGCTCTTAGGAACCTTTAGTGCTGCAGAAACTCTTTTGTAACCTTGTCCAGATCTGTGTCTCGCCACAATTCTGTCTCTGAGCTCCTTGGACAGTTCCTTCCACCTCATGATCCTCATTTGCTCTGACATGCACTGTGAGCTGGAAGCTCTTATACAGACAGGTGTGTGCCTTTCCTAATCAAGTCCAATCAGTTTAAGGGTGTCATAACCTAGTGTTTTACATACACAATCCTTCTTAAAGGGACTAGAGGCAGGAATTTAAATAAAAACAAACATGCATGTCCATTTTTTAAAATAATAATAGGTGATTAAGCGCTAAATACCAAAAATAGCGATCCCACACATGTTTCTCTGCGTTGCCTTGAACAGGCTGTGTGCTGCAAAAGGCGCTGCAATTCGATGTCTGAATTTCCCGCGCTGCCCTGCGGACATGACGTCAAATGACGCTACATCTGCAGTTTTAATACAGGGAGAAGACGGTCGCGGTAAATTCAAACACTGTAAGCGATAGTTATGGATTCTTCTGCCGTCAGCAAACGATCCAGTTCAACTGAAAGACACTAAAAAGTAAAACTATGAAGAAAAAGTGTAGTAAACAACATTATAGCTTCAGTTTGTGCACGCTCCCGTGGCAGCTTGGCTCGTGGCTGCAGGTACCTGAAGCGCCAGTCGCGAGTTTCGTTTCCTAATCTTGCCTCAAGTCCCTGTAAATTATCTTCAAATGAATTTTTTATCATAGTTGGGTGGGAGGAAAATTTAATGAGCTCATTTTAACCTCTTTTCATTCCCAACTTTTGTTTGTCGCGAGAATACGCACGAGAATTAGACCTATCTGTAAACGCGTTCACAAGGCAAGAGTCAAAGCCAAAACCAAGTTTTATCAGGACAGATCAAGTGAGGAAAAATGATGTCCCAACACAGAAAAATGTGATAAAAACGTAACGGTACGGTTGATAGAGAGAATCCACGGAGTAAAAGGGCTGGATTCTGATGAATGTAAGGAGCGGACGTCTGACGTGAAGTTAACCAAACGGCAACAACTGTTTTAGCTTTTGTAGCTACATTAGCAGCTTGTCCGCTCGTCTACCATCATTTACTGGTCTCTGACACAAAAGATAATAAGTTACACAGCAGCAACACTTACCGACTGCACATCCTCACTGATTAATATAATCCACTGCTCCCTGGTCCGTTAATCCACTGTTACAGCACTGAAAACTGCAGAATTTCTGCCAAAACGGCACAGCATGGGTCTTTTTTTTTTTTCCCTGGTTGTCGACGTCACATCATCCTCCTCCTCTCTGACAAAGCTGGTCATTAATCCACATTAATCCACGGCAGGTAATCAGCTGATTTCAGGTGGTGCTAAAGAGGCAAGCTAAGAAACTAGCAGCCTCTGAAGTTCACGTCATCCGCGTCCAAAAAACAAAATTGCGTACTGTGGAGAGATTCTGGTGAGAAGAGAGAGCTCACACTCAAAATCGAAGCCACTTTCACTCTGCAGTTTCTGGCACATTTTAACTGAGGTCCTGTTTTAACATTAAAAAGTGGAATTTCCGGGTGATGACTCCTTTAATTAAACACAGCTGGACTCCAATGTACGAGCAGAATCATCTCAAGGAGGATCAGAAGAAATGGACAGCCTATGAGTTAAATATGAGTGTCACTGCACAGGGTCTGAATACTTATAACCATGTTTCTTATCTTTTTTTTTTTTACATGTCCTGTCCAGTATCATGGCAGCAGAATGGGGATCTGACTGCTGTGTTGTGCCAGTTTTTCTTTTTTAATAAATATGCAAAAATTTCTACATTTCTGTTTTTTTTTTCTGTCAAGATGGGGGGCTGAGTGATGAGAATGAGAAATGAAATTAACTTTTTTGATTTTAGCAAATGACTGCAATGAAACAGAGTTGAACGTTTGAAGGGGTCTGAATACTTTCCGTATCCACTGTGTGTGTGTATATATATGTGTGTATATATATATATATGTACTTATACACACACCAGCCACTTTATTAGGTACACCTGTCCAACTGCTCATTAACGGAAATTTCTTATCAGCCAATCACATGGCAGCAACTCAATGCATTTAGTTATGTAGACATGGTGAAGACGATCTGCTGCAGTTCAAACCAGCATCAGAATGAGGAAGAACGGTGATTTACGTGACTTTGAACGTGGCATGGTTGTTGGTCTGAGTATTTCAGAAACTGCTGATCTACTGGGATTTTCCTGCACAACCATCTCTAGGGTTTACAGAGAACGGTCCCAGAAAGAGAAAATATCCAGTGAGCAGCAGTTTGTGGGTGCAAATGCCTTGTTGATGCCAGAGGTCAGAGGTCAGAGAAGAATGGCCAGACTGGTTCCAGCTGATAGAAAGGCAACAGGAATCCAAATAAGCACTTGTTCCAACCGAAGTCTGCAGAAGAGCATCTCTGAATGCACAACACATCCAACCTGGAAGCAGATGGGCTACAGCAGCAGAAGACCACACCGGGTGCCGCTCCTGTCAGCTAAGAACAGGAAACTGAGGCTACAATTCACACAGACTCACCAACATTGGACAGTAGAAGATGGAGAAATGTTGCCTTGTCTGATGAGTCTCCATTTCTGCTACCAAATTCAGATGTGGGCTCAGAATTTGGTGTCACCAACATGAAAGCATGGATCCATCCTGCCTTGTATCAACGGTTCAGCTTGGTGGTGGTGGTGTAATGGTGTGGGACAGATTTTCTTGGTCCACTTTGAGCCCCTTCGTAGGCTGTTTAACGTGGCTGTTTAACCACCACAGCCTACCTGAGTATTGAGAATTTTCCTCAGGACACATATTTTTAATCCAACTGTGGCAACCAAAGCATATTTGGTTAGGAATGCATGTATCCTTCGCTAAGTCTCTGGAGTCCCTGGAGTAAGGTGACCAGATCCCATCCAACCAAATGTGGGACAAAGACTCAATAAGTGTGGGACAATGTGGGACAATTACCAATAATATATATATATATATATATATATATGAAATATACACACACACACACGTATACAGTTGTCCTCAAAATTATTCACACCCTCCCATTAAAGAAGGGGGGAAACTCAGTTGCCAGTGAAATAAGTTAAAATTGACAAAAGTAATAATAAATAAAAATTCTATAAAAATCATGACATTGATTTTGAATTGTGGTTCAACAGAATTATTAAAAACAAACACATAGAAAATAAAACAAGTAAACAAGCATGATGGGGCTCCTAGGCGAAAATGACTGTTTTGGTATTTTGGTCCACTGTTTATGAGCGAGGTGCTCTTAACTTCTTTGGTACAGTTTTATTTTTTTATTTTTTATTTTTTTAACCACAATTCAAAAGCAATAATTTATTTCACTAAATCATAATTTTGTAAATTTTTATTTATTGTTTGTTTCTTTTATTTCTTGTTATTTGAGTAATTATTGTCATTTAGCCTTTTCTTTAATGGGAGGGTATGAAGAATTTTGAGGACGACTGTGGGCACATACAGGCTACACACATTCGAATTCAACTTTGCTGATGTCAGAGAACTTGACAAACACTTTTATACTATTTCACAGTTTCTTTCAAGTTACCCGACTTTAGATGGGCTATGTGTCATCAAACAGAAGAACCAGTCACGGCCTTGTTCTGCGACCAGCGCTGTCTCAGAGTCTGGAATCATGACCGACAGGGGCGTCTCCAGCCTTTAAGGACAACCTGGGCTTGGCCCGGAGTTGGACCAGAGAAATTTGAAAAAAATTAGGCGAGCTTTTCTCTAGTCTTCCGCTTCAAAAATGTGTTTTAAAAGGCAATAATAGACATAATGGAGTGTATAAATTGTCATTTAAATTAAAAAAGAATTAAAATTAACCACAAAATCAACAATGAAATGTTGACCATTATGTTGCTAAAACACATTTGCTGCACTCACGTAGAACAGTTCATACAGTATTCCCCTTTTGTCTTCTCTTTGACTCATCACTGACCCTCCTCATCATCACATGTTCTCTTCTCACCTGCTCTTCTTATCTCATTATTTTCTCTTCTTTTTCTTCCTAATTTGTTCTCTTCTCTCCTATTTGTTCTCTTCTTCTCATCGCTTGTTCTCCTTTTCTCATACTCATTTGTTCTCATTTTCTCCTGATTTATTCATAGATAGGTTTCATAAATCAGAAACTGTGCTTTAATTAATCTACAGTCCCTGAAGAACACCTGAGTCCAGGTTTGAAAAGTCTACCTGTTGTAGTTTTTACACAGGACCTCCTTAAATGTTGTCAGTAGAAAATTATTTGAGTGGAATTGTCCTTTAAGCCAAAATCGAAACAGAAGCTGGGAAAGAAGTTGCTGCTAACTTCAGCCTTGTTTTTTATGTTGGGGGGGGGGGTTTCATGTTGACTTTTTTATATTGTTTTTAAGGAGAAAAAAAAGAGTCAACACTGTGATATCTTACCTTTTACTTTCCTGCTGAAAAGCTGAGGATGTAACTGCTGCTCTCTTGGATTTTCTGTCCATCTCTGCTCTCATCATCTGCTTTAATCTGACTGCTGCTCTCCTCTGCACATGCGCACACGGAGCTGACAAAAAACGTACTTAAGCTTCGTCTGACATCAAAGATGGGGGCTAACCGGGCCTCGGGCGTCACACACATGCTCACTCACACACCACACCAACGGGAGATAGACTGGACCTTCGCGCATTTGTGGTGCGTTCAAGTACTGGTAGAAAGCTGGGTCATTTGTATTTTCGTCGGATTTTTTTCAGAAAAAGGTGGTTAAACAGTAAATTCATACCCGAGGCTAGACTCAAAACATTCGGGGCTGAAGCTCCGGGAAAATCGGCTGGCGACGCCACTGATGACCGTTGCTTCCTTATTTCCACATTCGGACCTGTATGACTGCAGTGTTGCAGAGTGTGGCTGGTAAACACTAGAATGACTGCAAACATTTCTTCTTTTTTTTTCTTTTTCTTCTTCTTTTTTTTTTTTTTTTAAAAATCTTTCTCGGATTTTTCAAGCCGTTTCACATCGTGCTCCCCGCTGTGCAACAAAGAAAAATTACTCTGATAAACATGGACCTGCATTCAAGTCCCGCCTCCGAGACTGATTGACATTAGAGTCAATCAAATCAGACTTCGGGCTGTGATGGCAGCTCTCACTGCTGCACTATCGGCACACAGTCAGTTTATAAATGACAGCCTCAAACACAAAACGGGAGCAATGCGGGACAGCGTCTTCATTTGCGGGACGTGTGGAAAGTGATGGAAATGCGGGACTGTCCCGCACAAAGCAGGACGTCTGGTCACCCTACTCTAGAGGTCAGAGGTCAGAGGTCAGAGGTCAGTGGTAAGTCAGTTGTGATCAGCTGGTCCAGACCAGAGCTTTAAAATGGAGCCATTTTTGTTTTTGTTTTTTCTCAGGATGATGAACACATAGTGTTGGAACCAGGAGATTTATTTCCTCCGTTCTCCCCACCTCCTTCACCTCGAGCCTCAGAGAGAAGAGGACCTCAGAGCCCCCAGCAACACCGGCTCTTCAGAGTGGTTCGGACCCCTGTTTTGGACCCGGTCAGGTAAGAAGACGTGGTCATGTCTGGTCTAAGTTGGAGTTGTTTCCTTTTCCATTACAATGGTGTGATTGGCAGATATGTTGTCACTGGATGATTATATAACCACCTGAATCAGCAGGTACATTCATTTTTAAGCTGATACTTCCCAACATGTGTAATTATTATGTTTTGATAGAGCAGGTTATATTTTGGTGGATGATTTTCACATTACTTTGATAATACTAAAAACATATAACTACAGATACCATAAATGTTCTGTGAGGTGAAACAGGGAGAACATGTTAGAGGGCTTCTGTTTCTGTATTTCTTCTGAAGCGCTTTACTTTTGTTTGTCTTTCATTATTTTTTCCACCAGGAACAGTTTGGAGTCGGCTCTGTCCCGTCCCATTTCAGTGCTGGATAACGAGAGGTTCACTGTCCAGTCCATCATCACTAAACTCATCTGTCCCGTCGTGCTGGTGAGTTGTTCTAAGACACTCCTCCTGCTTTTTTTGAGCTGGGATATCCTTGCTAGCTACGAGTCCACGTACTTGTCATGGTCGCCACGCGTTCAGAGCGTTCGTTTGCCAATCAGGATGCTTGTGTTGATGTGAGGTAACATGTTGTGCAAGCAAGTGGCAACATGGACTTGAATGCGAGAGCTGACGTCAGCAGTGAACATGTTGGCAGATAGTTTTTAAGAGAGCTTGTCTGCAACCGCTAGCATCTTCGCGTTTTAACAGCTGACGTCTGCTCACTGTGAACATAAATGCCTCGGAAACAGGATGAGAAGCAAATCAACCTTTTCATCGTTTCAGAGTCAGCGATTTGGGAGGGGGGTCGGGTGTGTGCATGTGTGTGTTTTGTGTTATAGACTTGGATGTGTGAAGGCTTGTTTTTATTTGAATTTGCATTTGTTTTTATTATGTCGAGCACTTTGTGTTGGTATGAAAAGTGCTTCATAAATAAAGCTTGATTTGATGCGTACGCACGAGCAGAACGCTGACGTGTGCGCAGCAGGTAGATCCCAGCCCCTTACTGCTGTGTCTTATGGATGTTTCTGCCCATCCATCCGGTAGGTGGCCTTTCTGTTGGTCAACACGGCCCGGTATTTTTGTGGCGCCCCCAGCCTCACTCCTGTACGCTACAACTTCATTCAGCTTCAGGTAAAATGATCTGAATTAATAAATTATGGAGATAACAGAGACTGAAGAGTGTCCAGCACTCTGCTGTCCACCTCCCTCATCTGGTCAGAATATAAAAACTTCTTCCTTACCCGTTGGTACTGTGGTGGCATTGCTGTACTAACGTGTCAGTCTGAATTATATTTGAAGTTGATGGGTGTCCTGCCCATCTTGCCCCTGCTCTTCCCGGTGATGTGGGTGCTGGTGAACGCCTTCGGAGAGGCCAGGGTCCTCGCTGAGTTCAGCCGAGCATCTCCAGCTGGCCTGGTGAGAAACACCAACACTTTCACACACAAACATGACATCAGTTCCTAACCGCCGTTGTTTTCACCGATGGGAAATTATTCCGTTGACATTTTTTCAAACCACTATGTCACCCGTTGGTTTCTGAAGAGCTAAAAGTGAAGCCAGGTGGGCGTGTCCCACCGTTGCCATCTTGTCGTCACTCCTGGAAAATGCTAAAATGGGCAAAGGCAAGGCCGCTCCAAGCTGTGGGGCAAATGACTGACAGCTGACGTACTCTGGGCTAAACGCTCACCGAGCTAACTTGAATCTAACAGAAGCTAAGGCAGATTAGCCCCCTAAGGGGTGGGTAAAGGTAAGACACGCTATTATCTGACTAAAAACCGCCGTTGTGCGACTCTGCAACAAACTGAGACCTTACCGAGAGCAAACAAGGAGCTAACTGCCAGCCACCGGACGGCAGTCCGACATCCGGTCTGCAGCATGTCAATCAAAAGAACACGCACTTAATTATGTGTCATTTCAAGATTAAAGTGCCAGTGGCATGAAATTCCCAGCGACTTTTGGTCAGACTCTAAGTACCTAAATACTGTATGAAAGGATCGTTCGCTGTAACTCAGCCTTGTCATAGAATAGCAGGCGCTATGTGTTAGCGCTACTGTTAGCACCAGCATACATTGACCGAGGTTCGGTGGGCGGGACCAGAAGGCACACTTGTTACCATGTGCTTCTGTTGTCATGGTGCTCTGGTGGAGAGGAGGCGGAGTGATACAGAGATACCTGGAGACGTTCGCTCATACACTCAGCAGCAACCTGCAGACGCGCCTCTCCACACACTCATGTTGGAGTAAAAAAAAAAAAGGTTGCTGTGTTCTGTTGAACACGGCCGCACGTCAGGCTTGAAGAAGTTCCTATTGAGCCTCTGTGGATCTATAAAGGATGTACGGCGGTCATGACACAGACGCTGATGCAGTGAGTATAAATAGAGTTTAAGAAGAAAACAGCATCATATTCCAGCAACAAGTTTCCCTGAATTATTTACTTCACCCATAACCCCAATTCAGTTAATAGGTAATACTAAAGATATATTACACTAGTTTTGCTCGTTAGATCTGTCTTCGTCTGACCGGAGCGGTACAGAAACAGTGATGATGATGATGATGATGAAGGCCTGATTGCCTATGTACGTAGCTGAACACTCGCACACTACGGGCAGAATTATAAACTGGAATCATCACAAACATCAGTTTCCCTCAGAGATAAAAGACACGAACATGATGAGAAAAGTTTATTAGAAACTTTGTGTTTCTTCGTGGTGGCTGGAAGCCGTTATCACCTCCTGAGGAGGAGACGGAGCTGCAGGGAGATTTTCTGCTCGTTCGGTCGGCACATTCCTGCAGAAATGAAATCATCCACAAGCTTTTCAGTGGGGAGGACAGAAAGATTGCTGTTGTCCTTCGTACACCGGGTACAGAGCAGTTCTGATGCGAACGGGACGCCATGATGTCGGTTTGTTGTCGTAGGTCTCAGAGGGAAGGAATTGATAGTGTTGTTCGGGGAGAGGGGTAATTGGCTGGAAGTCATGGCGTCACAAGCTGCGCGAGGAGTAAAATAGGCCGAACTGCCAATCAGCCCATTTGTGAATGCTAACCTCGCCATGTAGGCAGACACACCCGGGGAAAAAGGAAATGCGGATCTATAATTGAACCCCTTAGGGGACATAGGCAGGCTGGGGAAACGAAAATAAGATCCAAAACCTCAAAAAACGCAAATTTCATGCCTGGGGCACTTTAAAAAATATCTAAACAGATGAGTTATAAAAAAAAATTCACTCCCCTCACAGTTGACATGGAGGTAAACGTGACCTATTAAACCTAAAATGATTCTTTGAACCAGGCTGTAAACATGTTTATTTCTGCTGTAAACATGTTTATTTCTGCTGTGAAGTTGGTCTTTTTAATATGGGAGTCTACGGGGGATTTGCTCTGTTTTGCAGCCCCTAGTGGATTAAAGGAGAACTACAAAAAATAATTTCTTCCAGGTAGCCTCATTGTTGGCCCAGGAGGTTGCAACTGATGTATGTGATGATTCCAGTTTATAATTTTTGCCATTGTGCCCGCATGTGTTCGGCTGCGCACATTGACTCAGATTTGCAATGACAGTTCATCATCATCATCACTGTTTCTGTACCGCTCTGGTACAGTCTGTCATCAGACAGTTGGCCTGGTAGACGTAAACCATCACTGCACAATAACGTCATCACTCAGCCGATGTGTTCAAGGACACATTGATGTGGGTCCGTGTGTTTTATGAGGAGGAATATACCTATTAAACATTTGTTTAATCCTTGATTAAAAAAGGATTAGACATAGAATATATTTTTGCTGCATTATAATTAAAATGTCCTCCTGTAACCCCAGCCTGACACCATGTCCATGCGCCCTGCGTACTGGCTCTCATACTTAAAAAATGCTTGTAACTATGGTTGTTACCATGGTAACATCTAACAGAAATATCTGAAAACACTGCAGCAGTAGACTTTGTGAAAAAATACTGTTTGTGTTTGTGTCATTCTCAAAAGTTGGCCACAGCAATCGAGCCCATTAATGTGGCACAAACAGGATTTCCAGAGAATGCCATGACTCTTAGGAGTTTTTGTGTTGAGTCAGTCAGTCAGTCATTTTCCGTACCACTTATCCAGTTCAGGGTCGCGGGGGTTGCTGGAGCCTATCCCAGCTATTATCAGGTGAGAGGCGGGGTACACCCTGGTCAGGTCGACAGTCTGCTTTTGTATTTAAAGGTGCAGAAATAACCTCTGGCTTTTAAAGTCAGTGTAGAACCTTTTTAAGTTGATTAGAAATATTGTGGTGTTTTTTAAAACTCCCAGTTTGGTGCCCTGCTGCTCATGTGGAGGATGATTCAGAACGGGTTATAAAAGTGATAAAGTGAACTAGTTCACATTCATTTGACACTGTAAAGATGGTCCAGATGGTGAATTACCGACACAAACTGGTTAAAGTTTAATCATTTTGGAGCTGTTTGGCATTAACGGGACCTTGAGAAGTGGCTGACAGGGATCACGTCCTCCTGCTACAGGCTGCTGGGAAACTGGATGTTGTCCCTGCTAAGAGTTGGGGGCATCCTGCACAAGTTGCTTGTCCACCAAACCCAAACATGTGCACTCAGGCCTACAGTCAGTTTCACGCTATACATCTGGGTTCGGGCAGGTCATGCAGGGACCTTTGTAGGTCCATTCCCAATGTTCCCCCTACTTACAACCACCAGCCCCCACTCACAACCACTACACCCCAGAATTGAAGCCACAAGGACAGAGTTTTGTAATCTTCCTTAGGAATCACCACCTGCTGCATTTACATTCAGGCACGTAAGCGACTGCATAGTGACGTTTGCACATACGTCTCACCATAACTACACACCCAGCAACAACATGGACTTAACAGTTGCGATCGTTTTTTATTTTTTGTCTTCATTCATCATGCTTCGGTTGATAAATAAACAAGCCAACCACATGAAGAAAAAGTTGTTATGACAACTGTTGTCTCTTGTGAGCTGCCGAAAAGCCTTTATAAGCTTTTCATCAGTATTTAAGCCTAGCTATTGTGGCTAGTCTGGCTCACGTTATGAATGTGTAATCTGTACATATGTACATTTGTGAATTTTATTCTCTGAGTCCTGTCAATCTCCTGATTGCTATTGTGATTTGATTCAGTATGCAATTGATGACATAAAGCTCACTAGGGAATTTCCTCTGGCCCTTCCTCGACAAGTCAGCAGCTGAAATCCCTCACTCTGAAGGGTTAGATTCATACCCCCTACCCCTTGTAATGTCCACTACCCCTACATGCAAAGGGGAATCGGGACACCACTACCTTCACAGGAACACACAAAATTTAGAGGTAGGGCTAAAATGTAGGGCTAGGGGGTGTATTGGGACGGGCCCTTAGTCTGAAGCAAAAACCAGCACACCACTGAAGTGTCCCACAGCTTTGGTGGTTGCACGAAGGGGTCTGATGGCCAATTCACACTGGTGGCCGTTTCATGTTTGACATGGACCTGGTGCGAATTGATGCACTGCAGATGTGGGAGCGAAGTGCACACAGACCCGGTGGGAGTTGATGCATCGCAGAAAAAATGACTGTGAAAAGCTCCAGTATTGTAGGCTCAGACTGTCACATTCTAATCAGGTAAGTAATCCAAAACACCCCCATAAGTACCCTGAGCCTTTAAAAAAGTCAGTCTTGGTATAGAAGAATCCACAATCATGGGGAAGATGCTGATCCGACATTTGTGCAGAAAACCATCATTGACTCCCTGTACAAGGTGGGAAAGACACAAAAAGTGATAGAAAAGAAGCTGGATGTTCTCAGAGTGTCTCAAAGCACATTAATGGACAGTTAAGTGGAAGGAAGAAGTGTGGAAGAAAACGGTGTAGAAGCCGGAGGGCTGACTTGGCACCTGCCCACACTGCCAAAAGTACAAAATCCTGGTTCAACAACCATGGATCACCATGCCTGATTGGCCTGCAAACTCACCTGACCTGACTCAGGTCAGGTCACCCCATCGAAAACATGTGGGGCATTGTTAAGAGAAAGGTGAACGGGAGACCAAACAATAAAGAAGAGCTCAAGGCTGTGATGGAAGCATGTTGGTCTCCATAATACCTGAGATATGCCACAAGCTGGTTGCATCCATGCCACGCCGGGTTAAAGCTGGTTGCATCCATGCCACGCCGGGTTAAAGCTGGTTGCATCCATGCCACGCCGGGTTAAAGCTGGTTGCATCCATGCCACGCCGGGTTAAAGCTGGTTGCGTCCATGCCACGCCGGGTTAAAGCTGGTTGCGTCCATGCCACGCCGGGTTAAAGCTGGTTGCGTCCATGCCACGCCGGGTTAAAGCTGGTTGCATCCATGCCACGCCGGGTTAAAGCTGGTTGCATCCATGCCACGCCGGGTTAAAGCTGGTTGCATCCATGCCACGCCGGGTTAAAGCTGGTTGCGTCCATGCCACGCCGGGTTAAAGCTAGTAGCATCCATGCCACGCCGGGTTAAAGCTGCTAGCATCCATGCCACGCCGGGTTAAAGAGTTAAAGCTGCTAGCATCCATGCCACGCCGGGTTAAAGCTAGTAGCATCCATGCCACGCCGGGTTAAAGCTGCTAGCATCCATGCCACGCCGGGTTAAAGCTGGTTGCATCCATGCCACGCCGGGTTAAAGCTAGTAGCATCCATGCCACGCCGGGTTAAAGCTGCTAGCATCCATGCCACGCCGGGTTAAAGCTGCTAGCATCCATGCCACGCCGGGTTAAAGCTGCTAGCATCCATGCCACGCCGGGTTAAAGCTGGTTGCATCCATGCCACGCTGGGTTAAAGCTGGTAGCATCCATGCCACGCCGGGTTAAAGCTGCTAGCATCCATGCCACGCCGGGTTAAAGCTGCTAGCATCCATGCCACGCCGGGTTAAAGCTGGTTGCATCCATGCCACGCCGGGTTATAGCTGCTAGCATCCATGCCACGCCGGGTTAAAGCTGGTTGCATCCATGCCATGCCGGGTTAAAGCTGCTAGCATCCATGCCACGCCGGGTTAAAGCTGGTTGCATCCATGCCACGCCGGGTTATAGCTGCTAGCATCCATGCCACGCCGGGTTAAAGCTGGTTGCATCCATGCCACGCCGGGTTAGAGCTGCTAGCATCCATGCCACGCCGGGTTATAGCTGCTAGCATCCATGCCACGCCGGGTTAAAGCTGGTTGCATCCATGCCACGCCGGGTTAAAGCTGGTTGCATCCATGCCACGCCGGGTTAAAGCTGGTTGCATCCATGCCACGCCGGGTTAAAGCTGCTAGCATCCATGCCACGCCGGGTTAAGGAGTCATTCATGCAAAAGAAGCCCCAACGAAGTACTAAGTACAGATGCAAGATTTTACTTTAGGAGGCCTGATATTTTTGTATTTAAAGTCCTTTTTAAATTGATTTCATGCAATATTTTAATTTTTTGAGTTTTTGAATTTGAGGTTTACTTAAGCTGCAAGTCCTAATCGGCAACATCCACACAAATAAAAGCTTGAAATATATTGATTTGCATATTATCTATACAATATGAAAAATTGCACCTTTTAAGTTGAATTAAAGAAATACATGAACTTTTCACACTATTCAAATTTTTTGGGTAGTACCTTTATGTACTGATGGCACTGGCAGAGAAGAGGAAGGGGTTAAGTTTTTTTTCCCCCCTTTTTTTGTCCTTGCTGTTGTTGCTGTTTCTTTTATATTGTTATGTAAAGAAAAACGTCAATAAAAAAAGATTCTGACCAAATATGTATTTATTTACCTTGAGAAAAAATGGAGTCACTCACATGAACTCCACCACCCTGAAAGAAGAAAAGCCATCACCAGCAGCCGTCCTCCGACTCACATCCATGTTGGACCAGTTCTTATTTTGGCTCGTGTGACTCTAACCGCGTCATACACTCTCACATTCACTTTTCTGTTGGGGTGTAATGCCAAATCGCACCAGCGTGCCAAATATCACATTTTTGCGCATCTTTACTTAAACAAGCTGCTTCAAGTTTGTTCTTAGTGATTTTTTTATTTTCATGCACTGTTATGCTCATATTTTGTCTTTCTGATGGTGCAGAGAGGAGAATCCCAGCTGCAGATCTCATTTAAATGTCATTTGCATAGTTATGACAGGGGTGTGGACAGGGAGGCGTCAGGTTCTCCAACATGTGGCTCAATTCCACGTTGATTCGGACGTAGAAAGGAAAAGTACTTGGATCCGTGCGCACAAACAGATTCATACATCTGAAAACTTTTGTCCGTATGATGATTTTAGGATTTGATCGTACGCCGGGTTTCAGTAGGAAATCCACGCAACTCTTTGTACATGAGGCCCCTGATCTTTGAAACGTGTGAGGCTAAACATCATGTGCACTCTCACTTGTGCAGGTCCTTACACATGAAGACATGGCAGACCTTCTGTGTTTTAACTAGACTTTTCTCTCGTCCCAGCTCGCTAAGTTCTCTGAGGACACTCTAAGCAGCTACACCGAGGTGGTTTCCTCCCAGGTATAGCCTCTCTCTGTCCCCCACCCTCACACACTTGCTTGCCCCCCAGCTCCACCTGAATCTGCTTGCCCACCCCAGCTATGGAACCCAGGCTATCCCTCAACCCTCCCTCCGGAGGCTGGAACCTTCTGCTTCAGATCACGTCCTGGTTGTTTTATTTTCTGTGTTTTTCACATTTGTTCTGCATGACGTGTTTGTTTCTTTCTTTTTACTCTTGGTTTGTCATCTGTGGATCGTCAGTTTACACATCAAGTACCTCTGGATGTAAGTTAACCTTTCTTTCTCCATGCTACCACCAGCCTTGTGTGTCCATGTGGGGAGGCCATGATTGTCTCCCCTCATGGACAGTCTTCCTGTGAACCAGACCCTGTCATTGTCCTCTGTTGTTGAGAGCTGTAGAGGAAAATGAAGCACGTCTGCCATCACTGCTCTGTCTCTATAAACACATTGTGATTTTAAATGGACGGAGGGATGCTGACATGCGGTTTTACTGCAGTTTGTGCCTTGCTCTCCACCTCTGCTTGTTCTGCCTGCATTGCATGAATCAGACTGTGTGCTGGTGGTTATTTTGGGTTTCCTCTCCATCTCCTTCATCATATCTAACCGCAGCACAGAACTGCTCCGGCAGGGTGCTGCTGGAGCTTCACCGAGCTTGGTTTTGGTCCTGAGACCACACCACCTCAGTTTTCAATTCAGCTTAATTCATCACACAGTCATCTCAACTTTACAGACCTCATCAGTTCAAGACAAGTCACTGTGAACTAGCAAGTATAGTTTTTCTAATTTCCAGTCAAAATATCTCATCACACAAAATAAGACAAAATTACTTAAAGAGACACTATTCATTGAGATATAAGATCTTGTTTTAAGGCAATGCATCTCATTTCAAAAAATCTTTCCAAGAAAATTTTGCTTGTCCCATTGGCAAAATTTTTTTTTTGCTTATTTTAAGAGTGGCCAAAATTTTGGATTGAGGAAACCATGATTACACAAGTTTCTTTAGTTCATGGTGTTGGTGCTGCCAGGTGGAGAGGAAACGAGAAAAAGACTCAGAGTTTTAGTTTCTGCTGAGCAAACAGGAAAAAGGAGGATTTGTGCAGGAATGAGTTGCAGTAGAGGTCACCTCCCTCCCAGCCTCTCTGTAGTCTGATCACAGAACTGACCTCAGTCCTACCAGGTTTTCTTTCTCGTGTCTGTCCTGAATTCATGAATTATTTAAAGACTCCTGTGTTTATAAATTCATCAGCGTATTTGGTAGGAAGCAGTTTTCTGATTTGAGGTGTGTGTGTGTGTGTGTTTGCATGCAGGAACTGTTGCGCTGTGTGTGGCGACACCTCATGGGCATCCTGAAGGGAGAATCTCAGACTCTGTCTTACACGTCCAGCCTCCTCCACACTCTGGGATCCGTCACTGTGAGTATGTCTGAAGGAAATAATCCAGCTGAATGAGTCTGTTTTCTTCAACCTGAAAAAAAAAGCTTAAACTTAGAATTAAATACCGTTTTTCTTCATTTTCTTTAACATTTTCAAACTGAAGACAATCCATAATTGAAAAGTTTAGTTTTTCCATCTGGAGTCTGTCCTGACAGGAAGAAAGGGTTTGGATTCCTGCTTCATCCTCAGTGTTTCGTCCTCGCATCTCTTCTGTAAAGCCTGGATCAGACTACACAATGTTTTTCATATTCCACAACGGTCTCTATGTCAGATTAACAGACATTGTGTCATAATCGGACGTTTTTACTCCCAAGTGGTCACACTGCAAGAACAGCACCAGACAGACAACCGAGACGGGGGGGTGGGACAAGCAGCTGTCAATCACTCACTTGGTTTGGAGGCCTCTGAATTGACTGTTTGGGTCACTCATGAGATGGAAAGTGGACAGGGACATCAGTTCCCGTCCATCATTGAAGTTTTGGACTCGTGACACAGATGTTTTTCCCAACATGAACTGTTTACTGGTATTCTGGTAACGCTGCCTGTTCCAGTTTCTCTGTGGAGCCTGTTTTCAGGTGCAAACAGGATAAAATCCACAAGTAGAGCAACGATGCTCACAGAGAGACTGAAAAGCATCTCGCTGCTCATCTTTGAAAAAGAGCTCACAGAGAAACTGGACTCTGTGCGCAGGACGCCCAGAGCCAAGCGGGGCCAAAACCATCAGGCTGACCACAGTCCGCTGCCACGAGAGCAAAGTCCAGCCGACCCAGTCACACTATTTTAAAAACTGCCATAAAGTGAAATAAAGTGTGTTGATCGATACAAACGCACACACAAGCGTCCTCACAGGTGTGCGCTCCATCAGTGTTGCCGACAGAGCGCACATCGGTAACCATGGCAACCAGATGAAATCAGACACATGATGGAATAATAACTGCATTCATGGCCGAGCCGCTGTCTTCCCTTTAAACTGAGAGCTGCGCAGCAGCAGCATCGCTGTGTCTATACTCTGCTGCTGAGCCCAGCAGGTCTGTTCAGATGGTTAATTAGCTTTGATGATCAGGCGTAATGTGGATTATGGCTCTGAGAGTGCATGAGTACACGCATAAGTGTGTCATATTTCAATATGTTCATTTCATTGGGCGTAAAGTCCATTATGTTTTTGCGGTGTCTTTATTCAAACACAAAGTGTGATTTTTTTTTTTTTTAAGACTTTGTCATTGATTTCTTTGAGAGCGTGTCACATACGTGCATGTCTGGACCTGCTGTGAACGACTGTTGACTACTCAACTCAACTCAACTTTATTTATATAGCCCTTTAAAACAACCACATTTGGAACAAAGTGCTGTACACAACAAGCAGATAGTTAAAACAATTTGAAAACAACAGAATAATTGAAAAATAAAATAAATAAAACTAGAAATAAATAATAGAATGCACATATCGTGTGGAGATGTTTCGTCTTAATAAAGTAATGTATCCGAGAGAGATACACTCTTTTGAATGTTTGTAGAAGTGTAACACTGTTGAAAATAAAATTGGCACACCCAGTACTGTATTTGTCGGTACACCCATGTTTTTTCTGGCTACGCCAGTAGTATGGACTCTCCTCTCTGATGTGCAGAATGGAAACTGATGCCTCAGCTCCACAATCTCTCCTCAGTTCCTCTGCTCCACCGCAGAACAGCTGTGTCTCTCCTACTTTCCTCCATTGTTGTTTGTGTACCGGTGCTCCTGAGCATTTTTTTGGTGGAAGCGAGGGGCGCACTGTCCTTCTATAGACCTTTTTCACAAAACCCGGAAGTGCGTAATGGGTGAGAATCTTGTCTTGTCAGCTGTGATTCTGTACATCCACTGATTTAATGGTGTTTTCTATCATCTGCACAAAAACAACTACAGGGTTTAAATAGTAAGACCGGAAGTGTGAAGTGGGTGGCCTAGTGGTACCGTCGCGGGCTTTGGTGCGGAGGACCCGGGTTCGAGTCCTCGACACGACTCCTAGGTGAACCACTGTGGACCCCTAAGCAAGGTCCTTGACCCCACCAACTGTTCCCTGGGCGCTATAAGTAGCAGCCCACTGCTCTTTGGTACCACTGTACAGAGATGGGTGAAATGCAGAGCCCTAATTTCCCCCTAGGGGATCTTACCAGTATATTAAAAAAAAAGAATATATGCCTTTTTATCAGTCACAAAGTGATCTGTACATATTGTTAGATGTTTCCATGGTTTCCAGCGTGAACTGTCAGCATTTATGGGCTTGATAGCCGCTTGCCACTTAGCATGTTGTTCTGGACTTTTTCTGTTGTTTTGGGAACTGGAAAACATCTTGTCTTGTCCGTGTGGTAGATATGTTTATGGTAGCCAGACACAGCAGGACCTCTCGGTATTTCCAAAGTAGAATAAACGAAGATTGACGAGTAATGAAGCAGGTAATCAAATGGCTCTCCTATGCAACGAAGCGATGTTTTCACCTCCTACCTAAGCGGATGTGACGAATTTGGCGAAAATTCCTGGATGCTCGCGGTGATCCATAGGCCGAAAACCTACTACCAATTAAGCATATAGGTGTGGTCTAATGACATCAACACCCCATATCAGGTTTATTAGGCAAACATAATTATTGGGCAACTTAACAATAAAAAAATATATACCCATTTCAGTTATTTATTTTCACCAGGGAAACCAATATAACAGCTCAACATTCACAAATATACATTTCTGACATTCCAAAACAAAAACAAAACAGTGACCAATATAACCACATTTTTTTGCAAGGACAATCAAAAGCTGCCATCCATGGATCCTGTCAGTGGTTTGATCTGTTCACCATCAACATTGCGTGCAGCAGCAACCACAGCCTCCCAGACACTGTTCGGAGAGGTGGACTGTTTTCCCTCCTTTAAATCTCACATTTGATGAGGGACCACAGGTTCTCTATGGGGTTCAGATCAGGTGAACAAGGAGGCCATGTCATTAGTTTTTCTTCTTTTAGACCCTTTCTTGCAGCCACGCTGTGGAGTACTTGGATGCGTGTGATGGAGCATTGTCCTGCATGAAAATCAGGTTTTTCTTGAAGGATACGGACTTCTTCCTGTACCACTGCTTGAAGAAGGTGTCTTCCAGAAACTGGCAGTAGGACTGGGAGTTGAGCTTGACTCCATCCTCAACCCGAAAAGGCCCCACAAGCTCATCTTTGATGATAGCAGCCCATACCAGTACCCCACCTCCACCTTGCTGGCGTCTGAGTCCGACTGGAGCTCTCTGCCCTTTACGATTCCAGCCACGGGCCCATCCATCTGGCCCATCATGACTCCCTCTCATTTCATCAGTCCATAAAACCTTAGAAAAATCAGTCTGAGATATTTCTTGGCCCAGTCTTGACGTTTCAGCTTGTGTCTTGTTCAGTGGTGGTGGTTTTTCAGCCTTTCTTACCTTGGCCATGTCTCTGAGTATTGCACACCTTGTGCTTTAGGGCACTCCAGTGATGTTGCAGCTCTGAAATATGGCAAAACTGCTGGCAAGTGGCATCTTGGCAGCTGCACGCTTGACTTTTCTCAGTTCATGGGCAGTTATTTTGCGCCTTGGTTTTTCAACACGTTTCTTGCGACCCTGGTGACTATTTTGAATGAAACGCTTGATTGTTCGATGATCACGCCCTCGCTGCAGCATTCTGGATCAGCTGGAGACTTTTCAAGGCATATTTGGGGCAGCCCAGTAATAAGGAATTACTGTAATCCAAACTGGAAGTAACAAAAGCATGGTCTAGTTTTTCTGCATCATTCTGGGAGAGGACGTCCCTAATTTTAGCAATATTATCTAGGTAAAAGAAGGCGGTTCTAGAAACGTCTTTTATATATGAGCCAAAAGACAAATCCTGGTCAAAAATTACTCCAAGATTCTTCACTGTCATGCTGGAAGCCCCCCCTCAAAGAACAGACTATCCCGAAAGACATGTCTTGGCACCCGGTGAAGGAACGATATTCTGGGGTGTCCATCCATATCAGGGTCCACCCTGCCTCATTGCTACATAGGCCACCGCCACAGGCAGCCACCCAGATCTGGGCAGACCAGGTCCACACTGCAGCTATTGGGCTGCAGTGCTGGACCCCGACCACCCAGACAGGGACACGACCACAGCGACGGCCCCAACGCTAAAGCCCCTGACATGGAGGACCCCATGAGGAAGACACTGGAGGGATTAAGAATACCTAAAATAGAAAAGATAGAATAAAATAAAATAAAATAAGAATCAGACAACCTAAAAGCCTAAAAAATAAGTCATAATCATACACTTGGTTAAAGGAAGTCAGTAATCAGAACAGAATTATAAAAACCATAAACTAGTTAAAAAGATAAAGAAGTAAATAAATAAAAAAGATGACAGGGTAAAAAAGACCAACTTATAAAAGGAATAAAACCTAATTATAAGCTAAACCAAAAAGGTAGGTCTTGAGCCTTTTCTTAAAAACAATTATAAAGCTAGATAATTTAGTCCTGAGTTTTTCAGGTCCAAAAGCAACAACCTCGGTCTTGTCTGAATTCAAAAGCAGAAAATTCAGTCACTCAGGTCTCGATGTCACTAAGACATCTTTGTAATCCAACAAACTGTTTGGTTTCATCAGGCTTTATAGATAAGTATATCTGAATGTCGTCTGCATAGCAATGAACATTAATGCCATGTCGTCTGATGATATTTCCCAAAGGAAGCATGTATAATGTGAAGAGTATTCGTCCGAGCACAAAACCCTGGGGAACTCCATTAGTAACTCTGGTGTGTGCTGAAGACTCGTTGTTGACATTAACAAACTGAAATCTGTCAGATAAGTATGACTTGAACCAGTCTAATGCAGTTCCTCTAATTCCAATAACATGTACATATCCTTTCAATAGAGATGAATTGATCAGTTCTAATACATATGTGTTCACTAAAGAAATTTTTTTCCTTAAGCAGCTTAGTTGGGATGGGATCGAGAATAGAAGTAGAAGGTTTGAATGTCACAATTAATTTGGTTAACTCAGAAATCTGTACAGGATAGAAATGATCCAAACATAGAACAGCATCTACAGATGTCATGGATTTTCTCTCTAAAGGAAACAATTTTGTTTACGAAGAAAATCATTAAAGGCCCTTGCAGACAGGACGCGCAAAGTGCAGGCGGCCGGCGGCAAACCCATTTAATTGTGTATGTGGTGCCGCGGCGGCAGCGAATTCTGCCATGCTGCGGAGCTCAGCGGTGCGCGAGGTGGGCGCATGCCGCCGCGGTAGCACTGATGCCGCTGCGCCCACATTGAAAAAATTTCAATTCAGGCGCAACGTGCTGTGACAACATCCTAGCGCGTCCAATAGGAGAGGCCAATTCAGGGAAAAAAGCGGTCCTTGGTCAGCCTGAAGTAAACCTGGAAGCGGTCTGTGTGAAAGAATGCAGCTCCCAGACGAGCCTGAAATCCTCCAAGTCCTGCCCTCTGATCAGAATCAGGTGGACCAACACCCCTTTATTTCCTGCTAATCTCCTCCTCAGGAGAAAAGCTCTTAGCTGTAACGATGAGAGGTACATCTCTCACAACACAACGTGCCGGGGAGAAAACACTTCCTGGTCTGTGGCTTAGCAACGCGTGCCTGACGTGTTTGCTGCCGCTGTGTTCTGCCGCCGACTCTGTGCCCTACATCGCGGTGAGTGCAGCGAAAAACGCATCCTATCTGCAAAGGCCTCAAGTCATCACAGCTGAGAGTCGGGGGAATGCATGGCTCAACAGCACTACGGCTCTTAGTCAGCCTGGCTACAGTGCTGAAAAGAAACCTGGGATTATTCCTGTTCTCCTCTATCAATGATGAATAGTAAGCTGTTCTGGTCTTACGTAAGGATTTTTTATAAACTATTAGACTCTCTTTCCAAACTAAGGGAGACTCCTTTAAGCCAGATGTGTGCTATTTCCTCTCCAAAGGCCTAAATGTATGTTTTTGAGCTCGTAGCTGGGACCAGGAAGCCTGCTTCTTCTGACAGATTTTCTTCTTTTTTAAATGAGCAACATTATCGAGTACTGTACGGGTTGAAACTACTATTTTATCAACAAGCTGTTCAATCTGAGCTGGAGTAAAGGTTGGATAGATGCTCTCTGTGATATTGACACCTGGCATTGTAGGAAATAGTGATGAAATAGATTCTTTAAACTTAGTAACAGCACTATGTGATAAATATCTACTGTAATGGAATTTATTCTCAGCCATCGTGTAGTCAAGTAAAGTAAACTCAAAAGTTATTAAGAAGTGATCAGACAGAACAAGATTATGAGGAAAAGCTTTGTTCCTCACTGTTGATACCATACGTCAGGATGAGATCCAGAGTGTGATTATGAGAATAAGTGGGTCTGTGGACATTTTGTGAAAAACCGATTGAGTCTAGCACAGAATTAAAGGCAATATTTAAGATGTGATTGTCATCATCGAGCATTAAAGTCAACCAAAATGACAACTTTATCAGTATACAGCACTTAATCTGATAAAAAGTCTGAAAATTCAGTAGAAACTCTGAGTAAGGTAGGTGGACGATACCTACAGTAACAGATATGCTACAGCTAACAGATACGCTACAGCTAACAGATACACTACAGCTAACAGATATGCTACAGCTAACAGATACGCTACAGCTAACAGATACACTACAGCTAACAGATATGCTACAGCTAACAGATACGCTACAGCTAACAGATACGCTACAGCTAACAGATACACTACAGCTAACAGATACGCTACAGCTAACAGATACACTACAGCTAACAGATATGCTACAGCTAACAGATACGCTACAGCTAACAGATACACTACAGCTAACAGATATGCTACAGCTAACAGATACGCTACAGCTAACAAAAGTGGTTTCTCTGATTTCCAGTTAGGATGAGAAAGGCTTAGAATTAAGTGTTCAAAGGAATTATGACTAATCGTAGGTCTGGGATTAATAAATAGCCCTGATTGAAAGATAGCAGCCACACCTCCTCCTGATTGGAAGATAGCAGCCACACCTCCTCCTGATTGGAAGATAGCAGCCACACCTCCTCCTCGGCCTGCGGCTCTAGGAACATGAAAATTTAAGTAATCGGGTGGAGCAGATTCATTCATAGTAACATGATCATCCTGCTGCAGCAGGTTTCTGTGAGACAAAATAAATCAATATGATGATCGCCGATCAGATCATTAACTAACAGAGATTTAGAAGAAAGGGATCTGATATTCAGTAAGCCACATTTAATGGTTTTATTTTTCTGTTTTGTTAAGTTTATTGTTTAAATTTTTATGAGGTTATTGTGATTTACCTCAGAGGTGTTTTTGGATTTTATTCTAAGGGCCCGGGGGACAGACACAGTCACTATGGGGGTGTGGGAGGGCGGCAGGTGGGAAACTGCAGAGAGGTGTGTAAGACTACAACTCTGCGTCCTGGTCTCAACCCTGGATTGTCAATGGTTTGACTGACTAACAAAATCGTACAGATTCCTAAAAATGAGAGCTGCTCCGTCCAAAGTGGGATGGATGCCGTCTCTCCTAATAAGACCAGGTTTGCCCCAGAAAGTTTCCCAGTTATCTACAAAGCCCACGTTGTTTTCTGGACACCACCTAGACAACCAGCGATTAAATGACATGCGGCCAAACATGTCATCACTGGTCAGATTTGAGGCGGAAGACTCCCCTCAGCTAGACAAGGCAGTGGTGGAAGAACAAGGTGGACCTGAACCATATCCGGCCACAGTAATATCTCATGCACATCCAGACACTTCGTCGCTGGGTGCAGTTTCCACGTCTGCAAGGCCAGGACACACCTTTATCCATCTGCAGGGATGGGCAACCCTGGTCCTGAGGGGCCAGTATCCTGCAGGTTTTCCATGCCCCCCTGCCACAGCACACCTGACTCAGAGTAGCTTCATACGAGTCTGCTCATCACCCACTGATCTGAGTCAGATGTGTTGCAGCAGGGAAACTCTAATACCTGCGGGATACCGGCCCATCCTTGATCTGGAGCAGGGGTGTCCAAAGCCGGTCCTGGTGGGCCGCTGTCCTGCAGGTTCCTGCTCCAACACACCTGACTCAAATGAAATGGATCCTGTAGCCACTGAAGTTCTACACGATGACTCATTAATGTGAATCAGGTGTGTTGGAGCAGGGAGACATGGAAAACCTGCAGGATTGCGGCCCTCGAGGACCAGAGCTGGACACCCCTGATCTACACCTACAAATCCAGATTTATAAAGAAATTATGAAAAAAACTACATATTTGATAAATTTCATGAAAGTATAGGTTGTTTTCATCCCAGTGGAGTGATACTGTTGTTCAGCTTAGACACATTGAAAGGTGCACTGCTCCTTTTATGATTTTGGGATAACCAAGATATTAAATTATATTAATATAAAACCCAAACATTACTGTGATTTAAGGAGTCATGGCTCATGGGTCAGAATCATAGGTCAGCCATAGTATGCTCTTCTGCCCAATAATTTTTCCACGTTTATTTAAAATAAGAAAGTCACATTCCCACAAAGCTCAAGCAGACACAAGTGGCTTTCTTCCTACTGCTTTATTTGAAGACTTGAGCTCAAATGTCACCGTGAAAACTGAGCAAAAGATATAAAAAGGAAATTTGGCTTATAAACAATGTGCAGAGCTCGTTAATAAGTTTTTTCCAAAGTAAAACACAGACAAAAACAAACCAACATATCTCGTTAGCTGCATCCTCCTCCGAAAATGTACAAATACGAACCGTCCTTTACACCCTGCAGCATCTCTTAACTGTTAACGTGTGCATGATGTCACCTACGAGAACTCTCCCAGTGGGAACTGGCATGGGTTGTTTCAAAATAAAAGCACAAATAGTCTCTTCAGTTGTATAATAAACAAACTTCAATTCTTAATTACTTTAATATTTGCTGCAGCACAAGAACTCAAACATACAAGTTTGGAAATAAACTGAGTACAAACGCGATTTTTCTCCACACTTCCAGGATTTCTTTGTATGTCTGGATTTTCCATGTGGATACGCCTCCATGAGGGACCTCACACCTCTGAATGACGTACGGCAGAATAGATGAAAGCGATGCTAGCTCCTCCCTGCTCGCTGTAAATGGTTTTGTGTTTTAGGTGCTGTGCTGCGTGGACAAGCAGGGGATCCTGTCCTGGCCGAACCCAAGTCCAGAGACGGTCCTGTTCTTCAGTGGACGAGTGGAACCGCCCCACAGCAGCCAGGATGACCTTCGAGACGACCTGTCGGTCAACTCCTACTGCCGGATGGAGCTTGACGAGGACAAGGACGAAGTGGGTGATGTCTTCTTGCTTTAACACAACTGTTGTGGGTTTGGTAGAATTTAGGATTATTCTGACCGCTGCACAGGCCCAGGAGGCCGAGGCTCTCCTCTCTCTGCCGGAGGAGTCCGACGCTCCACCAGGGGAGCCTCTGGAGCCCAGCGACACGCCGCACGACGTGGCCCGCTCGTCCGAAACGCTGCGGCCTCGGTGGCCATGCCAGCCAACTCACCCTCGAGTCAAGCATCACTCCGGATCCAACGTCAGCTTCAGCCACGACACCGTGGGAGGGGAGGACGACCGGGGACAGGTCAGAGACACTCCTGATCTCAGAGGGAACAATGAGCAGTCACGACAAAGTTCAGCCAGGAAGAGAAAAAGAGACTGAGATGTATCTGTGGCCCGGTTACCTGATGTTTTTCATGTGGAATCAATTATCCATCTGTTTTCAAACCGCTTGCCCAGTTCAGGCCTGCAGGGTTGCTGGAGCCTGTCCCAGCTATTATCGGGAGACAGGCAGGGAATTCATTAGTTATTCTGAATTAAATTATTCTCCTTCGTCTTTACATGTAAGTAATAATTCCAAATTAAAGTTTACATGGAAAACACGTTTACCTGATTCAACTTTAGGCCTGAGGGCTGGGAAGGGTTCTGATTGGACAGGGGGCGGGCGTGACGTATTTACATCTACCTGGAAGTAAACAGCAGCGGTTCCTGCTCCTTTTCTGTTCGGCTACAACATGAAAACCACATAGCAGATTCTCTCTTTGATTCTGATTGTAGTTCTGTAGCAGCAGCTCAACACTAACATACTACTTCACTTCCGCCAGCTGGCTTGAGTCCAACGCATGTCTCACGTGCGCTTTGACAGGTGCCATGGCAACAGGACCAGGGAAGGGAGCATGCTCAGAACGACCGGAATCAAGTTAAAGCGGAATAAACCTTTACATGATGGAGGAATTATTTAATTCAGAATTAAAATAATAATAAAACAACCACTCTGTTCAGACCTACATATAATGCAGAAATATCATTTTTGTTTGGGATTAAGTGCTTAAAAAGTCCTTTTAAAGAGAAATTGAACTTTTATTCAGAATTAAAGAGGAATCAAAACTCATGTGAACTTGGCCTTTGAACCAGATAACAGAAAGGCAGAAACAGCGGCACACATCTGCTGTCTGTAGCCATTTCTCTGTTTCCATGGTAATCAGCCTCAGGTGATTGTTGTGGGGACTGGTGATAATCTAAAACCGTCTGAATGTGACCCTGCTCCAGGATTTTGCTGGGAACTGCTCAGAAGCCGAGGCAGAGGACTTTGTGTGTGACTACCACCTGGAGATGTTGAGTCTGTCTCAGGACCAGCAGAACCCGGCCAGCATCCAGTTTGATGACCTCTCCTGGCAGTTCCACCTCTCTTCCCTCAAGCCGCTTGGCCTCAACATCATGCTCAACCTCTGCAACGCCAGCGTCACCCAGCAGCTCTGCCGCTTCTCCGACCACCTGTCCAACCTGGCTCTGCAGGAGAGCAACGGCACCGTGCTGCCTGTCAACGTCCCCTGGGGGCTCTGCGAGCTCTCCAGGCTCATAGGTGAAGATAAATATGCTGATCTACAGCCGCACTCTAAAATCTGATAATCAGGAACTGTAACAGTGAGCATGTATGATCAGATGCTACTCTATGACTTTTTATGTGCATTAGTGGAGTCGTTCAGATCGGACAACGCTGTGAGTTATGACTCCAGTACTGACTCCATCCAACGCTGTTTCCAGGCTTCACTCCTGGAGCCAGGGAGCTGTTTAAACAGGAGAACCACCTGGCTCTATACCAGCTGCCGTCTGGAGAGAAGACCAAGGAGCTCACCTCCCGACGCCTGCACTACTTCACCAAACGCCAGCCTCCTATCTCCCACCTCGTCTCCCTGTTTGTACGCGATTCTTCCTCCAGTGAGTCGGACCACATGTCTTTTTCTGTCAGTGTTTGTTTGGATTGGGGCGGGGTCACACGACTGGTTTAACGACCGTTTCAACTCTCCGGGTGTCAAAAGTCTCGTACAAATGGCCTCCGGTCACACTTGCAAAGTTGGAAACGTGCCAGTGTGCCTCCACGTCATGTGACCGCATTTGCGTAGCTTCACTCCAGTCCAGCGGGGGGTGCTAACAGTCATTTGTGTTGTTTGACATCCACCCAAACATGCTAATAAAGCTTTGTACCTTCACAGTTTTCTGACAACTGCCTGATGGTAAGCTTGTCTGCTGAGCTACAGACTGCAACAAGCTGCTTATGCTGTTGAAGACATGTTGTTTCTCCTCTTCTTTGCGGTTTCCAGCGGGGGCAGGGCTTCTTATGCTGTTGAAGACATGTTGTTTCTCCTCTTCTTTGCGGTTTCCAGCGGGGGCAGGGCTTCTCCATAACGTGGGTGAATAACGCAATCGTTCCGTGCCAGCAACCATTGCAGACCACCTCCAAAGGTGGGCCTGGGCACCGTGCCACGGCCAATCGGTCACACTAAAGTTTAAACGTGAAGCACGTTACCCCCCGCTATT
>JALJCO010007916.1:172500-238457 GCA_023101725.1 Atherinomorus stipes
GGCAAGTTTATTAAAAGTGTGCAGACGCTGCAGAAGGTGGTGGAGACAGACCTGTTGGATGAGAGGAAGCGTTTCGGGTTAAAAAAAGCATGTGACCAGTGTGAGGAAGCGGCTCCGCTCAAAGAGTTACAGGACAGTTAAAAGGTAGTAATGTGAACTAGTGCTGAAAGATATACCGTTATCGTATCTATATCGAGATATGAACATTCAAGATATTAATATTGAAAAAGCAACTATATAAAAGATATAGATTTCCCCTGCGCTTGTCCTGCATGTAAAGCTCTTGAAGTCACAAAAAAACCTGCACTTTCCATAAAAGTGCTTGGTTTTCAACGAACCCATAGTCATATCGTATCGATATTGAGATGTCTGGCATGAATATCGAGATATAAAATTTTGTCCATATCGCTCAGCCCTAACGTGAACGAATGATGGTGACACTGCACTGGGTGATCCTCCTGATGGCTCTTTCACCTGTTTGCTCTCTTCACTCTCTCTGTGCCATGAGTAAGGTGAGGGTGGGCATTTTAAACATCAATGGTGGGAGGGATCAGCAGAGGAGGGCAGTTATTTTAGATCTGGTTTCACAGAAAGGGTTAAATGTGGTTTTCTTTCAAAAAACATGCAGTGATAAAGACAGGTGGACTGGGGGCTGTGGTGGAAAGGTCAGAGTGTTTTATCTCATGGCACAAACTTCTCAGCTGTTGTAGCCTGTCTTTTCTCTCCAGGGCTAAAATTAACCAGTGTTGTTTTTGGCAGCTATCTGAGTTTTAGTCTTAGTCTTTCAGATGAAAATGCTTATTAGTTTTAGTCACGTTAGTAATTTCTGTATCTGATAGTTTGTCTAGTTTTAGTTGACGAAAATTAAAAAATGTTTTAGTCTAGTTTTAGTCAGTTAGGCTATATTTTTAAGAAAAAAAAAAGAAAAAAGTTTGAATTTAGGTCAGTAAGTATTAGAAATTGGAATCAAGGTTACACGCTCTATCAAGTGAAATTAATAAAACAATTTACCTTATTACTTTTTTGTATCAATAACATAGTCTACAATACATTCTGTTTTCTTTGTGATGGATTATAGGCTATTGGCTATAGGCTATTATAGGCAATAATCATTTCATCTAGTGATGTGTCATGCTCAGAAGAGCCGGCTCTGAGAATTTTAAGGCTTCTCATAAAAATACTGAAAGCAAAAAAGCTTTTAACACACAAACCATTAATTTATTGCAAAATTAAGGTAAAAATAGTGCTGCAAATATCTTAAATAATTAAGAGCCATTCGGGAGTCTTTGGGAGCCGAATCGGGGGGGGGGGGGGTCTCGGGGGACTGGAACCGGAACCGCACTATGGAGTTCATGTTGGACTGGGTTGGACTGGAACCTCACATGAGCGCAGCCAGGTTAGACCGGATTTATCTGACTGGGAGGTTTTGTAACAGACTGCTGAGCAGCCATATTTACCCAGTAGGTTTCACTGACCATCATATAGTTGCTTTAGATTTTCTCATCTCACAAACCAGCAGGTGCAGCTCGTACTGGCACTTTAGCATCAACCTGCTTCAGGATAACAGTTTCTGTGAGAAGTTTGAGGATTTTTGGTCAATTTGGAAAGCCAAGAAGAGAGTTTGAATGTCTGAGTCAGTGGTGGGAAATAGGGAAAGTGCATATCCGAGTCTTCTGTCAGCAGTACACCAGCCATTCCACCATCAGAGTGAAATCAGTGATCCAGGATCTAGAAGAAGAGATCAATGAGTTGGAGAGCAGTCTATCCATTCATGGTAATGCAGATGGTCATAGACTGCTGCAGAAGAAGCAGGAGCTGAACTTTTTTTTTTGAGGGAGAGAGCCTTGGGGCCTTGGTTAGGGCAAGGTTTACTAGTGTGAGAGACATGTATGCTCCCACCTCCTTCTTCTTTGACCTGGAGAAGTCGGTTTCTCAGGCCAAGCAGTTGGTGTGTCTTCGACTCTCTGATGGTACGGTGACGACTGACCGGGCTGCGATGAGGCGGCATGCAGTGGAGTTCGACAGCGACGTCTACAGGAGGGAGGACTGTGACCTCCAGGGTATGGATGAACTGCTGCAGGGGCTTCCATAGCTGTGCCCTGACGACAGAGCAGTCCTGAATGCTGGGGTCTCCTACTTGGATGAACTGACTGCTGCTGTGGGTCAGATGGCGTCTGGTCGTGCTCCTGGTCTAGATGGGCTGCCAGTGGACTTCTACAAGCGCTTCTGGAGGTGCCTTGGCATGAGATGCTGCAGGAATGTTCCCGCTCTGCTCTGTTGCTGGTCTCCAGCAGGCATGCAGTTCTCTCCCTCTTGCCAAAGAAGGGGGACTTGGCTCTACTTCAGAACTGGAGGCCCGTGGTGTTATGCACAGACTACAAACTCTTTTCAAAGGTGCTGGCCAACAGATTGAAGCATGTTTTAGAGTCCATCATCCAGAGGGACCAGTCCTACTGTGTACCGGGTAGATCCATCCTGGACAACTTGTTTCTGATGAGAGACTTACTGGACGTCTGTAAGCTGGACGGTACTGATGTTGGCACTATTTCTTTGGATCGGGAACAAGCCTTTGATAGGGTGGACCATGTTTATCTTGTTTCCGTTTTAAGAGCTTTTGGTTTTGGGGAGGAGTTTATTGCACAGGTAAGGCCCGTTTTGTCTCCTGAAGGTGGGGGGTGGTTTGAGCCGTCCGGTGCCCTTTCAGAGGGGGATTAAGCAGGGCTGCCCTATCTCTGGGATTTTATATTCTATAACCATTGAGCCCCCTCTGGTTAGGCTAAGAGCTAGGCTGTCAGGGCTAATGCTACCAGGGATGCCTCAGCAGCCTCCACTGATAGTATCTGCCTATGCAGATGACATCACCATCACGGTGCAGGATCAGGGGGATGTAGAGTTGCAGATGACATCACCATCATGGTGCAGGATCAGGGGGACGTAGAGTTGCAGATGACATCACCATCATGGTGCAGGATCAGGGGGACATAGAGTTGCAGATGACATCACCATCATGGTGCAGGATCAGGGGGACATAGAGTTGCAGATGACATCACCATCATGGTGCAGGATCAGGGGGACATAGAGTTGCAGATGACATCACCATCATGGTGCAGGATCAGGGGGACGTGGAGTTGCAGATGACATCACCATCATGGTGCAGGATCAGGGGGACATAGAGTTGCAGATGACATCACCATCATGGTGCAGGATCAGGGGGACGTAGAGTTGCAGATGACATCACCATCATGGTGCAGGATCAGGGGGACATAGAGTTGCAGATGACATCACCATCATGGTGCAGGATCAGGGGGACGTAGAGTTGCAGATGACATCACCATCATGGTGCAGGATCAGGGGGACATAGAGTTGCTGGGTAGCTGCCTGGAGCTGTATGAGAGGGCTTCCTCAGCCAGAGTTAACTGGGGAAGAGTGCAGCGTTGCTAGTTGGGACATGGGTCAGTAAGGTGGTTCTGACATTATCAAGGATCCTGTGCTGGGGGAGACAAGGGTTAAAAATCTTAGGTGTTTTTTGGGGGACTGAGGAGTTTTTGAAGAGGAACTGGGAGGGTGTTGTGGAATGGGTATGTGCCAGACTAACCAAATGGAAATGGCTGCTGACTCAGCTTTTCTATCGGGGACAAACCCTCATTGTCAATAACCTGGCGGCCTCGACCTTGTGGCACCAACTGATGGTCTTGAACCCATCAAGGGCTCTGGTTGAGGAACTACAGAGGGCAGTGGTGAACTTCTTCTGGTTTGGGTTGCACTGGCTGGAGCAGCCATACTGTACCTCCCAGTGCAGGGCGGGACAGGGCCTGATGGATATTCCATCCCGGATTTCGGCCTTCAGGCTGCTGACGGCTCAGAAGCTGCTGTACAGCTGTGGTCTGCCGTGGATGGACCTCGCCTGCTTGCTGCTGAGGAGGGCTGGAGGTCTGGGCTACGATAAACATCTGTTTCTGCTACAGCAGGGGTCCACAGATCTGTCTGGTCTCACGCCGTTCTACAGGTCTGTCCTGCAGGCCTGGCAGGTCCTCCAGTTCCAACGGAAGGAGCCTCTGACTGTGGGGATGTGGGTCCTGGAGGAGCCTCTGACTGTGGGGATGTGGGTCCTGGAGGAGCCTCTGACTGTGGGGATGTGGGTCCTGGAGGAGCCTCTGACTGTGGGGATGTGGGTCCTGGAGGAGCCTCTGACTGTGGGGATGTGGGTCCTGGAGGAGTCTCTGACTGTGGGGATGTGGGTCCTGGAGGAGCCTCTGACTGTGGGGATGTGGGTCCTGGAGGAGTCTGTGACTGTGGGGATGTGGGTCCTGGAGGAGCCTCTGACTGTGGGGATGTGGGTCCTGGAGGAGTCTCTGACTGTGGGGATGTGGGTCCTGGAGGAGCCTCTGACTGTGGGGATGTGGGTCCTGGAGGAGCCTCTGCTGGGGAGCAGCTTCATTACGTCTCAGGTTCTGTCCTATGCTAGCCTGAGGTCCAGATAGAAGGAGGGGGCTGTGTGAAACTGGGTCTGTCTGAGCTTGTGAACATCAGGTCCAGGAGGCTGCTGCTCTGGCTGGTGGAGGAGGTTCAGGCTTCGCTGCCAGGGACCCTCAAAGCATTTTCTAAGGATCAGACTGTTCTGGATCAGTGGGAGGACGGGGTAGAAGACCTTTTTCCGTCCCTGCTCGTCTCTCTTGCCGTTGGTCAGTGGCAGGATGAAGTGGACATTCTGCTGTCCTTTCAGACCCTGGAGTTTGGTGTTTTCGAGACGTTGGGGAAGAATGCAGTCTATCAGTTCAGCATGAAGGTCTCCGATCTCCAATCTCTGGCAGGGGTGAAGGCTTCAAAGTGAACGGAGGTTTTTGGCGATGGGTTGTCCCTGAGGGGCTGTTGGCGGCCCCTGTACAAGCCCCCTGTCGACAAAGGGAAAGGGGACCTTCAGTGGAGGGTTGTACATCGGGCCATAGCTACGAATGGGTATCTGGCGCAGTCCTGACACGGGGGGGGCTGTCCTTTCTGTTTACAACCTGAAAAAGGTCCATCATCTGTTCATGCAGTGCAGTAGGCTGGTGGGGCTTTTCTCCTTGGTGGGGGCTTGGTTTCAGGTGTTAGAGGAAGCTTTTTCTTTGTTTGTGTATTTATGGTCCATGCTGCACTGTTCAGAAAAAAGGGTCCATACGCTGATCAACCTGATCTCGGGTCAGGCGAAGCTGCTATCTGGAAGACCAGGAAGAACCGTGTGAGGGGTGGGGGGACGGAGGATGTGGTGATGATGCACACTGGGATGCTGGCAGCTCGGCTCAGGTTGGAATTTGAGTTTTACAGATAAGGGGAGAAGACTGAAGCATTTGTGGACATATGGGGGGGTGCTGTGTTCAGTTGTAAGGAACTCCTTGGTGCTGCATTTCTGAAAGCAGATGTTTCTGGTGTCTGTAGTTTGTTAGCGGCTTAATAGTGGAGCTGCCGTTTCCACCTGGCTTGTTTTATGTTTTAATTGTTTTTGTTTGTTTCTGTTCTTTTTTTTATTTCTTTGCATTGAAGTAGTTTGGTGGTTGGTTTAATAAAGGTCCTTTAAAACTCAAAACTTTCTTTCTTTCTTTCTTTCTTTCAAATCAATATCCAGCCCCTCTTGTGTTTGTCCGCAGCTCGTTTGCTCTTAGCACAGTGTAAACAGCGAATTTCTTCTTCTACGCTTGCATCATCGGCAGAGTAGGCGCTGAACACTGTGGATTCCCTTGTGTCGTGAACTCCCATGGACACATCTGAGAAGTGCCATGCTCTACTGTTTAGGCTATAAAAATCTACTAAATGATGTCGTTTCGAGTAAATTATGGACGCTACCCACTCAGGACACTTAGATTACATTGGCTGAGCAGTATGGAGGAATATTACAGCTCATGTCTCGTCTTAGTGGTGAGGTGAACAATACGCGGACTGATTTGAAAATAAGCGTGCCCTTCTTTGAATAGATTTTCCTCGATTGTGAACTTTGTAGATGCTTCACATCTCTGCAGGTTTTTAGTGATGTGTTTCTTTGGAGTAAGGGTTTATTTTGGCTACTGTTTATCATGTGGTAGATCATGTCCAGATGCTGTCCCATGGTTCTGCTGACCTGATCTTGGAGGCCTGCACTGACTTCTGGGATGGAACTGATATCTACCCCCTCTCTGGCTCCGACAGGTCTACAGTAGAACTTTGAATGTTGAAATTGTCCCCCTCTGTCAGTCTTTGCATTTTTGATCCTTGATTTTGCTGCTGTTTTCCAGGAAAAAGGTTCTGGACTTCTACCAGCGTGCCTGCTTGTCAGGTTACTGCTCAGCCTTCGCCTACAAACCCATGCAGGTATCTCTGTCCAGCCAGCTGAATGGGAAGTGTGTGGAGTTGGCCCCTGGCCCCTGCCTCTTCTCTGGGGTGGAGTTGCCCTCCACCACCCCCTTAAAGCAGAACTCCTGCAGGAACAGCTGGAGCTCGGACGGTACGGGCTGCTGACAGGGATGTAGAGCTGAATGAAGAGAATAGCCCTGACAGCATGTCCTGTTCCTTTCACGTCCACAGAGGGAATTGGTGAAGGTGTGGAGCGGGAGGACTGTGTTCAGGCCCTGAGTGGGCAGATCTTCATGGGTATGGTTTCCTCGCAGTTCCAGGCCAGGCTGGACACGGTCCGGCTCATTGATGCTCTGGTCACTGCTTGCATTCGTTTTGTGTACTTCTCCATGGAGGATGAGCTACGCAGCAAGGTGAGCAACCAGTTTGGTTTACCTGAACGTCTTCAGATGTTCTCTGAGCAATAAATGGGCGCCATGATCACTTTCTGTAAACTGTTCCTTTACATTTACATACATGAAAGTGCAATTAAGCTGGCTCTCGACTGGCTTGCTTGTTTTTGGGTTTTTTTGTTTGGTTTGTTTGTTTGTTTTTTTTAAACAGTGTTTGAAAATTGTTTAACCTTGTCTTGACGAGAGCCTTCTGTACAGTTGAGTCGAAGCTTCTCATTAGAGCCCTGCACTGGAGCCCCAAGCCCGTGGGCCCTGATGGAATCCCAGCCCGCGGGCGGGCTTCGGGCCAGTGACCATATCATTACCTCGGGCCGGGCCGGGCTCGGGGCCCTCCTTTTTAAAAACTCGCTAATTAGAGAGATGGGTGCGGTGTTTGTGTTTAAACAATTTAAATGGCAACACTTTAACGCAGCAGCCGCCTTTCCTTTCTCCCCCTCCCGCCGCTGACATCCCTGCCGAGCGGGTATAAGATTGATAGTTCTGCTGCTCCTAGTTGTTGTCTTTATTAAGATAAAGAAGAAAATTTTTCTGATAAGCTTTTGCTACGTTTATCGTAATAATAGACACAGATACGGTTTAAGTGCGTTGGCTGTTGTATCTTATGGCTGCGATATGTAGGTCAAATTTCCGTGTGCTGGAGTTGCATCGGTGAGTCATTTAAAAAAAAAACTAAATCATAAATTAAACTCGAGCCAAAATGCTTCATACACTTTACAAACTAATGTTAATATTGAAAGGAAACTAAATATACCCACTTGTGCCATAAAAGTTCTCAGATAAGATCAGAGGTGTACCTATAACTGCACCTATAGGCACCAATTCTCATTAATAAGATAATGCAGTCATTAAGTTAAATCAATTCATTAACTTTATTTTGATAATATATATATATATATATAATGAAAATAGCGCAATATCACGCCAACATCCCCAGTGAACATGTTTTAATGACAGCCTGGTTTAAGGTGAAAACAGAAAGGGGAAAAAAAAAGTCGGGCTTTATTCGGGTTCGGGCCTGAGAACTTTGAAAATCTGTCGGGCCCGGCCGGGCTGGGGCTCAGATATTAGGCCCATGCAGGGCACTACTTCTCGTGCCCCGCACTTATCCCCACCCAGTTTTATCAGCTGCATCAAAACTAACCGTTTTCTTGCGACCACGAGAGCAAAAACAAAGTTCTGGCAGAGTATGTAAGAAGCTTTAGTCGTCATTTGTTGTCCGGTTCTTCCTTTATGTGTGAATGAGGCGTGAAGGATGGGGGCGTCTGATGTGGGAATAAAGTCAGTAGCATTCAGTAATCTCCACATTCAGTATGCAAACAGTAATCCATCTTCACTGTAAATGTTTGAGAACACATACAAACTGGTCTTGTGGTCTGCATGCACAGGTTTTTGCAGAGAAGATGGGTTTAGAGACGGGCTGGAACTGTCACATCTCCCTGACCCCAAATGGAGACAGTCCCTGTGATGGATCACCGTCCAGCCCCGGCCATGGCTCCCTGCATGAAGACCTTCACCAAGGTAGCCGTCTCCAACACACTGAACGCGCTCAGCTCTTCTTCTCCAAGTGTGATGGAGTTCCTGACGTTTACACATAAAACTAATGTGTGTGGGACTTTATCTTTTTGTGAGCCAGATCCATGTTTGATCAGAGAACTGTTTCAGATGATCTCTGCTGGATTGATAATTTTATCTTCCCTCCATTTCATCCTCACGATGGAGCAGAGAATGGACGGACTCGAACGTTAACTTAAACAGTGTTTAGCTTTTGTTCTGTTGTGACAGTGTTTTTCAGAATCACTGAAAATTGTTCAGCCTTCCCTCAGTTCATAGTCCAGGTAGACATGCCATCTTCCCTGTCAAGTTGGACTGTACGGCCATGAGATAGGCTCAGTATTGTTATTGATGTGTAATACATCATCTGTTACCATGAAACGTTGTGTGTGTTACTCTGAGCAATTATAAAAATGTTCAAATCTACACGGATATTAGACAACCTGAACAGAGAACATTTTGCCATAATCACCCAGCCCTAGCCGTATTTCAGCATTTTATATTCCAGTGTGGATTGTCGTAAGTGTTTTCAGTTTCTGGAGACAAACAATAGTTTCCATTAATGCTAGGATGTTGAAATAATACATTATGTCAGAATAACTTATAGATCTCTGGATAACGAACCTGTAGGTTATCACATTAAACGACCGTCCAACGTTGTCAGTCCAGATATTCACGCTGCTTTCCATCTTGGCAGATAGGAGGTAATTAGGACCAGCGGCGCTGCAAGGTGGCGCAACACACAAAACGGGCATTGGATTCGTCTACAAGGGAAACCGTTAGGCAGGACGATTAACAAATTGAACTAATGAGAGCTGGTTCTTTACAAGAACTGGTTCTGGATTCCCAGCCATAAAGAAGTTCTCCTCGGAGGACGTTCTGGTACGGTTCTTTCACCATGGCTGCGTTCTCGGGTACAGTTGTGAGTGAGTCCACTCATGACTGAGAAGTCCCACACATGGATGTTCTTCACTGTTTGCATTACACTGATTGTAGAAACCACCATGTCTTTTCCCAACAAGCTTTTTTCTGGATGCTCCAAACTAGGCCTGGGATATATGGACCAAAATATATACACTGAAATATCCCAATATTTCAGTGTATCGTTATTTTCTCCCACCCTTATTAAATAATCAGGTGACCCCTTTGAACTCAAGTCTAGGTGCAGCCGGGTCATTACGAAAAAATAAAGCAAAGAAATTTGCACAACTAATACCGTTGTAATTCAGTCAGACTAACAGCTGGTCTCCAGCCTCGTCCTCATTAACACTCAAGTTAAAGGATAACTTTCTTTTTTTTCAACCTGGATCTTATTTCTAGGAGTTTATACGCGCATTTACTCACCGGTAAAATATCTGTATCACTTTGAGTCCGTCGGGGGATATTTAGATTAGTCGTCCTTCAGCGTGCATCCACATAACGGGAGACGGGGCAGTCTCTCTGACAGGGATTATCTGCAGCACAACTCCTTCATTTCACCAATACTTGGAACGAACGAACAAGTACCATTGTCCTGTGAGTCCAGAGTTAACTCTCCTTTAGTTATTGGGGGGTTTCTCTGCACTCTGCAGGCCAAACGCGTTCCCGTGTGCGACGCTGTACCTTACTACCCAGACACCAAAAAACTGTTATCCACGAAACTCTGAACTCTCAAGACAATCGCACTCGTTCATTCGTGCATTCTACTTAAAGCATTGGTGAAATGAATGAGTTCTGCTGCAGATAGTGTCTTATAGAGAGGCTGCCCCGTCTCTGCCGTAATACAAATGCACAGCGAAGGGCGATTCAACGTAATATCTTTTGAAAGATTCAAAGTGATACAGAAATTCTACCGGTGAGTAAATGCACGTATAAACTCTAAGTAATGAGGTCCAGGTTGAAAAAGAAGAAAGTTATCCTGTAATGGGAGAACCTGTCTAATTACAAGGCCTTATCTTCATTCCAGGCTAAATTATTTGTTCATGTACAATCCCATCAGTCCCTATAAAAATGTTTTCTTTTTCTTCTCTTCTGCTGTGTGATGAAGACTCCCGGGATGAAGCTGAGGGCCCACTGCTGCCAGAGGAGGAGGTTCACTCGGACCTGGCCAGTTTCCAGCCCACAGACAGCGACGTGCCCAGCTTCCTGGAGGACTGCAACAGAGTAAGGACCCCAGAGTTCCCCTCAGGAAACTTGGCTGCTGTCAGGCTGCAACACTCACCGTTCTGCTTTGTCACGCTTCTGCTGGCAGCTTTACACCATCGGTTTAGATGCTTTTCTTCCAAAGGGAAGAAAACTCTTATTGGTTCATTCTGCAGCTAAAACGTTGACTCCAGTCTAGAACTGCTGCAGCTGTACTGGCTCTGCGGTTAGAGACCGACTGAAACGCTTACAAAACCACAACAGAGGCCTTTCCAGCTGCGCCAGCAGCTCCAAACATGCAGTGTGAATCCTGATGGCAGCAAAGTTCATGCTTACTGGCAACACTGATCTCCATCACAGACATTTCTAAGCTCAGCTGCTCAGTAAAGACTTTTACTGGAGAATTGTCAAACTCTGTGATGATGAGGTACTTACCTGGCTTGTGCTCCTCTATCAAGGATGGCGTGAATAATCCCAGAGGGAAAGTCGAAACCATTTGTATTAAAAGAGTTTAAAGACACACAACGTAACTTTTAGACCTTTAAAAATCTGTGTTTCTGACTCGTTTTGATGTCACACCAACATTCATGATGCGCATTTTCGAGCTGTCAGTGCCCAGAGGCGTCCCGGGGCTCAGAAACAGCACTATGTAAGATTCCCATCCGGGACGCGACCGTGACGTTGCAGCCGACTATTGGTTGCAGCACCGCGTCACTCACTAGCAACCAGATGTAAACCAGGTATCAACATCGCGGGTGTTTTGAATGCGCATCATGTCGAATTCGGTAAAGAAACGCAAAGAAACATCACCGGAGGAAGAGAGGAAAAGAAACAGAGGAATGGACAGAACAAGAGTCAAGATAAGACTGTCTTTTACTGGCTGGAGTGAGCTTACAGTACAGGTACGAACAAGATGGATGCTAGTTTAGCCGCCGATAGGGGGCGCGTCACTGAGAAAACTGCTGAAAGTTCCGTTGTGTGTCTTTAAATCAGAAGTCTGCAGCTAAGTTTGGCCTGGGGCCAGATTTTTTGCAGACCAGCTGAAGGTGGGCGAAAGTTCCCGTGAACAATTTCTTTTTTCCAAAAAATCTTTTTTCTTAGCCTGGGCTTCTTGTATGATACGTTTGCAAAAACGTAGTTTAGTTAACTTATTAGTTTAAAATCTATTACAGCACAAAGAGCCATCATGTTTTTTTATAACTCTTTTTTTTTTTACATGAACCATTTAAGTTTGTGCTTCAAGCCGGATGGTCTGAAGTCGTGCAGATGTGCTTTATTTGATCACATTTTACAAGTTTACGACTTAGATGTTCTGAAATCTGTGTGAAATTCTTGTCTTGTGGTTGCAGTTATCAATGAAGGAATAATTAAATAAGTTTATCTTCAAAGGAAAAACATGTTAGAAAACGTGTAATGTTATTTGTAGATATTTGTTTTTATTTATATATATTCAACACTCTGTTGGATCTAGTGTGCTTTATTGTAGCCTACAGCAGGTAGAGGAGAAACTGTCCGGATTAACCTGGTCTGGCTGAACTAAGCAGCGTTCAGTAACAAACCAGTTATCCGTCTTTCTGTCTGGACTTTTTGATCCCGAAGCAACAACTCTGTGAGTCTTTAGTAAATGAGCTGCTCCACATCGTTTAAAACTACGACTTATCATCTGTTTAACTTCACTGCTTCCACCTAAAAAAATAGCGCCCACACACACACACTCACGCACACACCCTCCCCGCACCACTCTGACTCGCGGTCTCCAACCTTCTTAAAGGGACTGCGCTGTAAACATCACCACGTCTGCGCAGTGAGACAGAGCTGGACGAACACAGTCAGCTTTTTCCTCTCTTACCTGTCCTGTCCAGCATCGTAGCCTCTGTCTGGCATCGTAGCAGCAGAATGAGCCTGTCCAGCATCGTAGCCTCTGTCTGGCATCGTAGCAGCAGAATGAGCCTGTCCAGCATCGTAGCCTCTGTCTGGCATCGTAGCAGCAGAATGAGCCTGTCCAGCATCGTAGCCTCTGTCTGGCATCGCAGCAGCAGAATGAGCCTGTCCAGCATCTATTTGAAGGAAAAGTAGATTATTTGATTAAGAGAAAAAAGCAGTATTGTTGTGTTGAACAGAACAGTCAACTTCTTCACAAAGCCAATATCTGGCAGGCCAGATTGCCGACTACTGCTTTAAAGTGTTTCGTGTTTATTTTCATGTTCCTTGTTTATTTACTTTGATTATTTCCATGTGTTTTTGTTTATTAACCTGTTTCATGTTTACGTCCATGTGTTCTTTGTTTATTTACCTCTTTCCTATATATCTCTATGTGTTTTGTTTTTGTCAGGCAAAGTTGCCTCGTGGAATCCATCAGGTTCGTCCACACCTGAAGAACATTGACAACGTGCCTCTCCTGGTGCCGCTCTTCACGGACTGCTCCCCTGACAGTGAGTCCCAGCCATGTTTGCGTCCAGTTGGACCACAAGCCGCCGCCTCTGGCTGGAGTTCAGGTCTTGGCTGGACGTGTTCAGTGCTTGTATCGTGTCAGGTCTCTGATGCTGTTTTTTACTGGTCTCTGCAGCCATGTGTGAGATGATAAAGATCATGCAGGAGAACAGGGAGGTGACCTGCTGCCTTGGAAGCTCTGCTAACTTCCGTAACAGCTGCCTGTTCCTGCAGAGCGACCTCAGGTAAACGTATGAAATATCTTCCACCAGAAGCATTGAAACTCTGTCATTTGTCGATTTCAACTGTTTCACCTTTGCAGCATCGCATTGGACCCTCTTTACCCATCTCAGTGTTCCTGGGAAACCTTTGGCTACGCCACCCGGGGAGGCTTTTACGGAGACGCTGAAGGGCTGTCTCCTCTGCGGCTGTCGGGACAGCTCAACAGTCTGGGCTGCTCCGTCTCCTTCCACCAAGGAGACAGTGTCAGCATGGTCAAACTCATCGAGCAGGTCAGAATCGCACCTGCACACGTGCAGTCAGACCCCTCCTGTTTCTGAAGACTTTCTCTGTGAACATTTCAGGCTCGACACACAACATCTGGCATCCGCAAGTGTTTCCTGTTCCTGCTGCAGTGCCAGCTGAGTCTGGTCATCATCCAGGTGCGCCTGCAGCCCAGCTCTCTGCTTCTCTCCTCATGGTTGTCTCTAAAAGCTGAATGTGCTGCTGTTTCTGCGCAGTTCCTCACGTGCCTGGCTCAGCTTCCCCCGGCCATGAACACCACCGACATTCTCTGGGTGTCCTGTTTCAGCTGTCCCCTGCTCAGGTACACAGACCGTTTATTCCAAGCACCAGGACCGTCCCGGTCTGTCTGGACCGGTCCTGATCTGGGACCGTCCCGGTCTTTCTGGACCGGTCCTGATCTGGGACCGGATCTGGGACCGTCCCGGTCTGTCTGGACCGATCCTGATCTGGGACCGTCCCGGTCTTTCTGGACCGGTCCTGATCTGGGACCGTCCCGGTCTGTCTGGACCGGTCCTGATCTGGGACCGTCCCGGTCTTTCTGGACCGGTCCTGATCTGGGACCGTCCCGGTTGTTGGACCGGTCCTGATCTGGGACCGTCCCGTCTTTTGGCCGTCCTGTCTGGGACCGGATCTGGGACCGTCCGGTCTGTCTGGACCGGTCCTGATCTGGGACCGTCCGGTCTTTCTGGACCGGTCCTGATCTGGGACCGTCCCGGTCTGTCTGGACCGGTCCTGATCTGGGACCGTCCCGGTCTTTCTGGACCGGTCCTGATCTGGGACCGTCCCGGTCTGTCTGGACCGGTCCTGATCTGGGACCGTCCCGGTCTTTCTGGACCGGTCCTGATCTGGGACCGTCCCGGTCTGTCTGGACCGGTCCTGATCTGGGACCGTCCCGGTCTTTCTGGACCGGTCCTGATCTGGGACCGGATCTGGGACCGTCCCGGTCTGTCTGGACCGGTCCTGATCTGGGACCGTCCCGGTCTTTCTGGACCGGTCCTGATCTGGGACCGTCCCGGTCTGTCTGGACCAGTCCTGATCTGGGACCGGATCTGGGACCGTCCCGGTCTGTCTGGACCGGTCCTGATCTGGGACCGTCCCGGTCTTTCTGGACCGATCCTGATCGGTCTCCTGCATGTGTCAGGATCCAGATGTGATCTCTCTGTCCTTCCTCCAGCGTGTCCCTCTTGGGGAAACCCCCTGACAGCTCCGTCATGACCGTGGCTACTGGGAAGAACCTAGATTCAATCCCACGGAAGGTAAGCTGAGTCCGAGCTGCAGCTCAGAGTCCTGCACGGGGTCGCGACCAGCAGGCAGCCTAAGGACTTTCTCAGGTCAAAATGACAGGTATTTATCTAGTGCAGGTGGATCGCGGGGAAAAGTATGACTCTTATTTTTCTTTCTTATTTTTGTGGACATGAATCTTTTCCAGACACCATGGTTGCCTTTATTACGAAGCCCTACAGGTTGTGTTGGGCTTCTGTCCAAAAAGGCCACACAGTGCACGTCTTCAGCAACTTTCTGAACCCACCAGTTTCTCCTCAAAAGCAAAGTTGGACTTCTGGCAAGATGATAACACTGTCAAGGGCTTTGTGGCTTGTAAGAGGTGCAGAAAGTACACGATAGCTGCAAGTTAGTCACATGAAAAACACACCAGTTACACTTGGAGAATTTAGATATGTTTCCTCAAGAACACAGCTGCTCTTGATCCACAGAAACGGAGATTAGGTGGCCAAGTTGCAGCTAGCATAACGTTGGTGAGCCAAGACATCAGACCGCCCGAAACTGCGTGTGGTAAAGCAGCCTTGGAACTAGCTCACGACTTCACTGACATTAAAAATTATAGCAATTATTTATTTTAATCCCAATGAGAAAATGTGTTCTCTGCATCAAACCCATCTCAGGTTGAACCTGAGAGCAGCCGATCACAGCGCCCAGGGAGCAGTTGGTGGGGGTTGAGGGCCTTGCTCAAGGTGCCATAGTGGTTCACCAGAACGCTGTGTCTGGGACTCAAACCCGGGTCTGCCTCTACCAGTAGGCTATCCAGTACAGATGGGCATTTGTGAACATCTTTTTGATCGATCATTGGGAGAATTAATGATCAATTATTGATTTAATCATTAAGAAACGCATGTTAAAAAATGTTTCCACATACCACAGGCAGACATTTTTTTTCTCAAATATGTATTTATTCTAAACTCCCCACCGCTCTACAGCCTCCATCATCTTCTCAGCGAGCAGGTCGGCAGTGGTGGTACATGATGGTGAGGCAGCTCTCTGCTGTTAAAGCGGTCAACAGTCTGTTGTTATGGCAACGCTAGCTGCTGTGGCTAACTTGTTTAGAGCTCCTGCTTTCGCTTGTCATGTTTAATGATCTGGTGATGGTGCGCCGTGAAGGAAACTGATAGACTGGTTCCAGTAAATTCATAAAATCTAGGAATTCAATTCAGTTCAGTTCAACTTTATTTATATAGCGTCCATTCATGACAATGTCACCTCAGGGTGCTTAACAGACAGAAAAATTCAAGTCAGATTCATAATAGCCTAGCTAAGGAAACCAAAGATTGGATCGAATTAGGGGTGGGCGATATGGGAAAAAAATTATATCAAATATTTTCTTTAAAAATCACGATCTCGTTTTTCACGATTTTTTCCATGAATATCATGAGACTATTTGCAAGTTATTTAAGTAAAGAAAACCTTTACCTATTTAAAATCAGACCCCTGAAAAGGACAAAAGATCCCTTAAAACAGGTGCTATTCAAGCACTTTTTTATTTAGCTGAGCACAAATGTTTCGTGAAAGGCCGCACCAGTCTAGTGACTTCAACGGATTTTTAGAGTTAGTACACATTAAACCCATCAATACTAAAGTACGATAAATAAAACCAAACATAAATGTTTTCAGAGAATACATAAATAAAATACACTTCTTGTTAACAATACACTTCAGCCACCATGTAGCTTGACAACTTTTCCACAACTTTTAATGAAAATGATCTGAACTTTGACCTCATTTGCCTCTGACCTTTCAGAGCTCAGCCAATGAGATAACAGCTTTATGTAACGTAGTCATAGAGGAGAAAGAGAAACTACTAGAAAAACTACATTAAAACCACTAAAAAAAAAAAGATCATGATCTCTATAAGAAGAGTATACATGGTGAAATGCCAGCAGTCAGATCAGAGCAGCAGGTTGGTGAAGGGCAGTTTAAGCTAAATACAAGCTAACGCTAGCTTAGCTGTTAGTTTACATTCCAATCAGACGCTCGGAGCTCCGTCGCGTCTGTTCAGCACCTCTACGTCCTACCTGGCGGTGGGTGAAGCACACGTTTCTTATCTGAAGTGGAGGTACATGTCTCTCCAGCGCTCGAGTTGCCTTGTTGGATGCCTGTCAGCATTGTGTTTTTACCTGTGTGGGCGGAGGTGTGGCTGCTGCTCTCCTCACTTTCTGTCTGCAGACCAGGCTGCTGCCTCCTACGGTGATTAAAAACGCTGCTCGTGTTTCCATCAGATGTACGAACCTCATCCTTAAAAACGTTGAAAATCCAAACTAGTTCCACATGACCGAAGTTGAACGTTTTTTCGGGAACAACTCCTCACGTTAGCAGCCATCCTCGCTCTTGTTCATGTGTTTGGGAAAGAGGGGCGGAGCTAAACAAAGCAACTCCATGCTGACACACTTTAGCTCGCTCTGATTGGTTCACCGGTGTCTGTCATGTCAACATAAGGCCTGGGATATACTTGCTGTGGACGCAAACGTTCACGCAAGCGGTCTGCGTCGTCTGTGAATATACTTGCTGCAGCACTTCGCGGCCGAAATGCTCAATACCGGAGGCCACCGCTAGGAGGAGTACACAGCACTTCATGAGAATGTAAGAAGGTCAGTCTGCCGGTCAGATTGTTTTTCCGGGGCATACGTGAACGACCCAGGTGTATGTGGAAAATAGACAATGTTATTGCTCTCGAAGAAGAAACGATCATTTTACTTTGCTACTGCGAAAGAAAAAGAGGTCGCTGTGCAACGGGGAGGAAATATCATATAAGTGTCTGTAGTTTCGGACCAGGTCCGAGAGACGCTCTTCAAAACTACTCGCCGACGTCATTGTGTTCGCCATTGTGTTTACCTCTGACCTCGTGTTCACGCTTTTTGTACGCACGAGCACCTCTAGCGTTCAAGTCAATATTGCACCACGCGCATGCGGCACGTTACCTCGCGTCAACGCGAGCGACCTACGTGCCGTAGGTACGCTGGGAGCGCGTGGGCGCCATGATGCGTACGCGGACGCGTCGCCAACAGCAAGTATATCCCAGGCCTAAGATGGACAAGCACGTGGTGTGATTTGGCAGAGAGGGAGAGAAATAAACGTGGAGTAAACGGACACAGCTGCATTCAGACGTTCTACCATCTTTGTGTTTTGGCAGATCGTCAGCACGTTCAAAACCTTCACGGTCTTATATCGTCATATCGCACAGCCCTAGATCGAATCTGGACTTGACCCGGTCCAATAGACCTTTTTCACACTTCCTTGTTTTTTGACCGGAAATACTTAACGGGCGAGGATCTTTGCTTCCGACGACAGTGTCTTAAGCTGGAAAGTCAAGTCATTGCAGCACCAGGCTGTTTTTCTTTTGCTCTGAAGCAGTCCAACATCCATTTTGACACGACTGCCGTGAGCACAGACTGTTATACTGAATGCAACCGCATCGATCCCTGCTGTAACATTTGATACGGTCAGAGAGCAAAAATAAAATAAAATAAATACAATAAAATGATGTCCTTAACTCTTGCCTCAGTCCTAAGTTACTGTTTTCATCCATTAGTGTTAAAGCAGAAGAAAAGAGTTTTTATATTTTCATCCTTGCATGCATGGAGATAGTTAAACTGTGTTGTGTGAGGCCGTGGCTGCTGTCATCTGTGGATCTTCATGGTGGACTGTGTTGAACAGCAGCATGATGCTGCTTTGTAGCCGTGGATTAATTTTCTCGCGTATGTTATGATAAGAGGCTGAGATGAGGTAGTTCGGGTCAGCGATCTTTTACTGGACCCGAACTGCCTCGTCTAGCCTCTCATTATAACATACGTGAAAACACTGGTAACCCACAGCTGTACTAGAATAATACATGTATGTTACTCAAAGCTACAAAGAAGATGTTAAATAAAAGCCACCAAACATAAGAATATTATTTAATTTTATTTCAAACTCAGAATGACCCGTCTCTTGCAGTTTAACACGTCACAATGATTCTACCATCTGTGTCCTTTTTTGTCCGTATTTAAAAAATAATTTTGAAATAGAGGATAGGGAAGTTTGACAAATATATAATTTTAAAAAGAAAAAGAATATTTAGAGAGGCGATAATTTGGAATTATACGTTAATTTGCGGACATTTGCACGTACTGGATGCATTAATACACTGCATGGTCGTTTTATTTTATGTCAATGTTATAGGCGGCTCTGCAAATTTATTCTAATCTGATGCTTATGTCAGAAAAGATTAATAATCGCGAGATAAACCTCCTCTATAAAATTCGGTTTCGGACGTGATTGAATTACATTTAAAGCAAACAAACTCCGTCTCTTGAAAATCCCGGGAGCAGCTCAACACATACAGATGACAAAACGATGCATCATTGGTCACATGATCGAAACAACGCAGGCAAAACTTCTGGTTCTTAAGATGGAGGCAGAGTCGAGTAAACGGGCTCAAATGTAAAATCCAGAGTGGAAACATGATCCATTTTTGACGTCTGACTGAAGTCTGGCCTCACAGGAAGACCGGTTCTCGCCCATTACGTACTTCCGGTTTTTGTGAAAAGGTCTATCCCCCATCCTGAGCAAGCAGGAGGGGTGGTGACAGGGGAAGGAAAACACTTTAACAGGGAGGAAAACCTCCGGCAGACCCGGCTCAGGTAGGGCGGCCACCTGCCTCGACCGGGGGGGGGAGAAGACAGAAAGACCAACACTGCAATGTCATTCAGCCAGATCTGCTGAGAGAAGAGAACACAGTTAATGATGCAATACTGTCACAGGTTTCTACATGGAGAAGCAGAGATGGTGGGAGAGGAAGAGCCCAGTGCATCATGAAGGTCCCGCAGCAGTCTAAACCTATAGCAGCTTAACTAAGGGAAGGCTAGCCATCCTTAACTATAAGACTTATCAAAAAGGAAGGTTTTAAGCCTGATCTTAAAGGGACACTGTGTAATCGCAAGCAGCTCCCTCGTACTTTTCATGCTGCATTCGCGTGAAACCGGGCAGACCGACGACATCCGCTGCATGTAAAGTTATCACCAGCCTCTATGTGAAGACGTGGTCCGTCAGTTACAGTGACATCAGTCCACATCTGTTCGGTTGTCATGGCGATGTCGTATTGTTTTCCCTGACCCATGTTTTACCGTCTTTCGCTCGGCTACATTGATTAAAATGACATCTGGTTTGTTACCAACGGCCGTCTGCCCGACTGCACGTGAACGCAGCATCAGTGAGACGCTGGTTTCTCCCACTGCAGCGCGGTGACTTTTCAAAGGCATTACCTCGAACTGAGCTGAAAACTCCGGTGAGTTTCTGTGTTTTCCTGCTGTCACGCTTCTCCTGAACGCAAAAACATGGCGATACGACATGGCAGCCCCCACCGAGCCGCCCCGCTCGATGTGTAAATGAATGATACCAACGGCAAATTTAGAACTTAGAGGAGCACTTCAGTTTGTTGATGGGAGTGATTACTGATTAATGAAAAAACACTTTTGAACCAAATAATCAGTTTTTGTGAATAAAACACAGGAGAACTTACACAATATCCCTTTAAAGGTAGAGAGGGTGTCTGCCTCCCCAACCTGAACTGGTAGCTGATTCCATAATAGGGGGGCTTGATAGCCAAACGCTCTGCCTCCCATTCTACTCTTAGAGACCCTTGGAACCACCAGCAGACCTGCAGTCTGAGAGCGAAGTGCTCCGCTTGGAATATCTGGAACTATGAGATCTCTAATATATAATGGAGCTTGGTCATGGAGAGCTTTATATGTGAGAAGAAGAATTTTAAATTCTATCCTGGATTTAACAGGGAGCCAATGAAGAGAAGCTAGAACTGGAGAAATATGATCTCTCCTGCTGGTTCTAGTCAGAACCCTAGCTGCAGCATTCTGGATCAGCTGGAGACTTTTCAGGCATATTTGGGGCCCAATAATAAGGAATTACAGTAATCCAATCTGGGAGTAACAAAAGCATGGACTAGTTTTTCTGCATTGTTCTGAGAGAGGTTGTTCCTAATTTTAGCAATATTATCTAGGTGAAAGAAGGCGGTTCTAGAAACCTGTTTTATATAAACCTTTTCCATCAACGACATTTCTGGACAACATATCCACTAAAATCCTTTTACAGATTCCCTCCGAGATTTCGTCTGCCTGCTTTACATCGCAGCTCCTCCAGCTTCAGACTGAGACAACCGTGGTTGAATGGAGGATTCATTGCCTTTAAGCGCGGTCAGATCAGCGTTTTTTAAATGGTGCATCATGGGAGTTGTTGTTGAGTTGTTTTTACAAAACGTGTCGCAGTTCAATGTGAGGTGTCATTTTCCAACGTAAAATGGTCCCACACCAGACTTTGCCATGCTCGCTTCAGCTGCTGTGACGGGAAGACGGCAGCTCGCAGGCGGCTTTCTCTGCTGTCTTTAGGCTACGTCGCCCCCACTGGTAGGATGTTTTATTACCGCCACAGTGACATTTAGACCATGTTCAGCTGCTCCTACCTGAACCAGCAACATGCCAAGGACACAAGGACAAATATTATTCCCAAGTTGGGATTAATAAAGTAAAATTATCGTTATTATTGTTATTATTATTATTATTATTATTATTAGAGACACCAGCCAGCGCATTGCAGTGATCTACATGCTGGCGGTGAGGCTGGGTGATGAGGGGAATCAGCAGGCTGGTGGGACTGGACCCGTGCAGGACTCTGCTGGGAATGAACCAGCATATTTACCTGGACAGGTCACAGGACTGGGTGATGAGGGGAATCAGCAGGCTGGTGGGACCGGACCCGTGCAGGACTCTGCTGGGAATGAACCAGCATATTTACCTGGACAGGTCACAGGACTGGGTGATGAGGGGAATCAGCAGGCTGGTGGGACTGGGTGATGAGGGGAATCAGCAGGCTGGTGAGACTGGGTGATGAGGGGAATCAGCAGGTGCCTGCAGGCTGGTGGGACTGGACCCGTGCAGGACTCTGCTGGGAATGAACCAGCATATTTACCTGGACAGGTCACAGGACTGGGTGATGAGGGGAATCAGCAGGCTGGTGGGACTGGGTGATGAGGGGAATCAGCGGGCTGGTGGGACTGGGTGATGAGGGGAATCAGCAGGCTGGTGGGACTGGGTGATGAGGGGAATCAGCAGGTTGGTGGGACTGGGTGATGAGGGGAATCAGCAGGCTGGTGGGACTGGACCCGTGCAGGACTCTGCTGGGAATGAACCGGCATATTTACCTGGACAGGTCACAGGACTGGGTGATGAGGGGAATCAGCGGGCTGGTGGGACTGGACCCGTGCAGGACTCTGCTGGGAATGAAGCAGCATATTTACCTGGACAGGTCACAGAAGGAGCTTGGCTTGTGACTGACTTACCGTCGTCCTCTCTGAACAGACACAGAACTACTTCCTTGGCTGTTTTCTGCTGAAGTTTGGGCTGACGGTCTGCACCTACCTGCTGGCCTTCGGCTTCACGCTGCAGGCCATCTGCCCGCTGGGCCGGAACCTGACCCTCCCAGACAACACCACCCTCCCCTGCAGGTCTATTTACACAGCCAGGTACCCTCCCCTCCACCCGCAGCTTCCTCCCATCTCCTCCATCCTCCTCCTCACCTGATGTGACTGTGTCCCTGCAGCTCTCCAGGAGAGGCTCCTGATTGGTTCAGAGACCTGTCCAACGGTCTGCTGCTGACCCAGAAGGTCATAGCTGGGTTCCTGGTGTTACACACAGGTCTGGACTCACACACATGCAAATCTGGAGTCCTCAGTCGTTCTTGATCAAGATGTTCACATGGTTGTGGTTTCCATTTCCAGTGGTGATCTCCATCAGCTATGTCCACCGCTCCAAGCCTTTGTGGAGGAAGAGTCCTCTCAGCAACACCTGGTGGTGTCTCACCGTGCCTGTCGTGTGAGTTACAGCATCCTTTCATCAGCTGTCTCTGAGAGCTGCATTAACCCTGATCTCATACTGTCTCTCACAGCCTGCTGGGCCAGCTTGTCCAGGCCACCGTGGACTATCAGCTGTGGTGTGACCGGGACAGCGTCCTGACCTTTGACCTGGCCAGCATCCCTCTGGAAACCTGGCTGCTGGCCTCGCTGTCCCTGCTCGCAGTGGTGGTGGTCAACGAAGTCGTAAAGCTGCATGAGATACGGTGTGAACCTCGGGGACGGGTGGCTCAGATATGTTATTCTAACAAAACTACAACATAAACGTTTTCAACATAACTTTATTTTTTAAGCCCGAGCAGTGACAGCGGTGTGAAGGCCTGCTGGTTTTTATTCTTCTTCTGTCAGATGAATGCCATTTTTGGGGGCCTGGACATGCTGAAAAAGTCCCTAACCCCCACTCTTAAAATAGAAAAATTCCATATTTAGACATTTTCGTGACCGTCCAAGTAGAATTGCACAACAGCACCACCTTTTGTAATGTCCCATAACTGCATTTGCTACACCAGGGCTGAGCACAACTCCACTCCAGGTGTTTCCTCAGTTACCATGACAACAACAGCCAGACACACCTGGATCAACACTACAACTACAGAGCTGCCGAAAAACTTTGGCTCTTTAAGGATTCCTGGGGCGGTGATTAGCTCAGTTAGTCGAGCAGCCGCCCCATGAACAGAGGCTACAGTTCCTCAGTGCAGTCGGCCCCGGTTCGATTCCCGGTCCAGGTCCCTTTGCTGCATGTCCCTCCCCACTCTCTCTGCCCCTTTCCTGTCACTATACACTGTCATATAAAGGCCACTAGTGCCCAAAAATCCTTTAAAAAAAAAAAAAGTATTCCTACCAACAGCCAAGCTGTCGGCGTCTGGTATTTCCCGGGGGGTTTTCACGCCTCATCAACTCGGCCTCTATTATGCAAATGCGGCCAGGAACAAACAGCGTGTTCTTGCAGAGTCCAGCCATAATCATCATGTATTCAGCTGGAGTCATAATGATCCCGGCACTCTTTCAGATCAGATCTACAAAATGATTTATAAGAAAGTGTGGGCGTCTCACATCTCCACATCAGATAACACGTGTCTACACGCTGCCAGCCGTTTACTGTTGGAGCACGTGGAGACCTTCCGCGCTCCAGATCGCTCTAAAAAGCCCAAATAAAACAGACAATAATAAATGATAAAACGATAAAAACCATCTTCTTTGATCAGACTTGTCTAGAATAAGAAGAGAAGGTGCCCCTCTGTGCCAAACGGTTTTCTGAAGCCACTGAAGAGAGGAACAGCAAGCAGACGTGAGATGGAGTCATGTGGGATTACTGGTTATCCTGACCTGCCTTTGTCTCCTCCAGGGTCCGGGTTCGCTACCAGAAGAGACAGAAGCTGCAGTTCGAAACGAAGCTGGGGATGAACTCTCCGTTCTGATGCAGGGAAGCGGACATCCTGCTGAAACCGGGAAGGGAGGACACCTGCAGCCGACATCAGTCCCGTCTCCAGAAGACAGGGCGAGGACAGACTCCCAGAACTTCGCCCTCTCCCGACGTTAAAGACAAACCCAAACTACAGCGGCCTGGTCGTAGTCTCAGAGGCAGGTTTGTTTCCTCGTTCCCGGCTCTCCAACTACGCTCCTCTGAGCTGAAGCTGGTTTTTATTCATCCGTCATAAACCTGGAGTTAGACTCCTCTAACCAGTCCAGCCTTCATCTCTTCCAGCTCCGATGATGGAAGGTTCCAGATTCACGTCAGTGACTATTTCAGTACTTTAACCACTGAAGTTTCTTTCCTCCTCATGTTGGTCCCAGTCAGATTCTCTGCTTCCAGTTTTCATCATTCTAACCTGGCGAAATCCCGTCACTCACCCTGAACCTGAATCCTCACAGCCAGGAGGAACAGAAAAGGCTTAACGACGTTTCAAAGTCTCCCTCAGGCCAGTGATGGACGTCGTTTTAGTCGGAGCAGACTTGGATGGCCAGCATGTTGCTACGGTTTCACCGTCGGGATTATGACATCCAAAGATTTATTCTTCATCATATCTGGTACAGAATGTCTGGATATCACCTGTCTGTGGTTGATGAATGTCCCCATCAGCTGCTTCATTCGGAGGAACCTCCTCATGTTCACGCGTCTCGTCCCTGCTGCAGACAGTGAACATGCTGCAGGGTTCCCGCCATCAGCTGGTCTGCAGGTAGACGAGTCAGTAAAACAGCTCCAGCTGCCTCTGACCACGCTGAGGCTTCTGGCTGACCGCTGCAGGATTTCTTAAGAGCTGCAAATTCCCTCTTTTAAACCTTGTTTGAGATGTTTTGATTTTTGCAGTATCAGCATGGTCAGATTTTAATTCCTATAAAAGAAAGAACCTTTTCTTAGTTTTTGTTCACCTAAAATACAGTTTGTGGCCAATGTTTGTTGTTTTTGTTGGATGGAGGAAGTTTTAACCATGACCTCAGCATCTTTAACCAGCTTAATCTGGTTAAAGTGATACTCAGACCTGACTTCGTCGCTCTTAATGTCTCCACAGCTTCCAGATTTAAAGTGAATGTTTGTTTCTCCGGGGTTTGGCTCTGCATCTGTTTGTTGGTTTTTAATCTTTTTCCAGTCATGATGAATGTGGATGTACCTGCATGGGAAAACGTGGGTGAATCTTTGTCAACATGTCAGTAGTTCTCCAGTATAAATAACTCACTCATTCACCGGCAAAGTCTGAAGCCTTTTCATGGACTGACGAAAAAAAAAATGTTGATGCTCACAAGATGCAGAAATGTATATTTTGGATTTCTCTGTTCAAGATTTTTGAAAATTTGTGTATTGATTATATAATGTCAATAAATATTCTTTTTATTTATAAAACTGTTATTGTGATATTCTTTAGAGGAAACATGTCTGAAGATGATACTTCGAGCTCCTAAACATAAGAAAATAATCCAACTTTATTTACACATTTATTTAGCAATTTAAGAAATGCATAATGACAAAGTGAAAGTAGATAAAATCCTGAGAATGTGTACACTGTAAAATCTAACCAGTTGGCTTCATTAAAACAATCCAAGTTTCAGTGTGAGGTTGTCGAGGTTAACCCGATATATCTGTGTTCGCTGCAAATACGAGGTTGCAGAAGAAAGTTGATCAATTCCACGTCAGGGAGAATCTTGGTTTTATTCCCAACCTACACAATGACTTCTCATCCAGCTGTCTCAAAGTAAGTGATGAGCTCGTTGCTTTGCATCAGGACGTTGGTGCAGACATAGTTTTAGCTAAAATGTTGTCAGCCTGCTTCAACTCTTATGCTGCACCAGCTGCCTGGATGATTGTTTGTTTGTTTTTTTTTTAAGAAAAGCAACAGAACTGTGAACAGAACAAATAGTAATTACAGACTGTCCTCAACTCTTTTGCTTTCTTTCTTTGTCAAAGTCAAAAGTATGAGATATAAAAAAGTCCACATTGCTTTCCCAAGATTATCCTCGCCCTCTCTCTATTCAGATATCCGATCTTACAGCTTTTATGTACCCAGGCCATTTTGAACAGATCTGGTAAACATGTTTTTCCATTTTTAGGGCACAAGACATCTCTTTCATGGTGTAAATATCAAAACGATGTCCAGCTGTTCCTCAGTACCAGGTGGCTTCAGCTAGTGTAGGTTTCAACTTGACCTTTCACCTTATTTGTTAGGGTTTTTTTTTTGTTTTTTCCTTTTTTATTTATTGATGTTGAACAAGAGAGAAGCTTCAGTTTGAACGATGGGCCCAGCCTGTCTTCAGCTGCACTCCCTATACTAAAACCAGCAGTGCATAAAGATATACTGTATGTGTGTGAACAGTCCTATTAAACTAGCCAGTAATTCCCGTTTAGACTCGGGTCTGGGCTTTGACTTGTCCACTACAGAACATCCACTTTGTCTTCAAACCATTCCTGTGTCGCTTTAACTGGACGATTTGGATCATGGTCTTGCTGGAAAATAAATCCTCCAAGCCATAGTTCTCTACACTAAAAAAAATTATTCTTTGGATCAACTTTGAAAAATTACTGTAATTTGTTACATCTAAATTTATAAGTTTTCTCAAACTAAATTTTCTAATGCAGTTGAACCCATAAATTTAGATTTACAGGACATCTATCTTTTACATTAAATCAAAGAACAAAATTGCTTTTATACAAATTAAGAATATAATTTAAAACAAAGACTGTTGTTTTTAAAAAAAAAAAAAAAAAACTTTGTTACAACTTTTTTGTTCATTTTGGAATAAACAATAGAATTCTGTTACATGCATTTTTCTCAACTATTCTTAAGTTAAATTTCTGATTCAGGACAAAGCAAAATTTCAGTTTGTCTAAGTGATACTTAGTGTATGAGTCTGTGACCAATAACACATGTTGTTTCTGTGTTACACACCATTTAATAAATACATAGGTTGGGAGTTTATCTCCTTGGACTGTCCTTCCCACTCATGGTGCAACTTCAATGTCCAAACTGAACATAATTTCTCAACAACTTTCTCTGAATGTGAACATGGGATAACAATCATAAAGGTTAAATTCCTGCTGAATTTGTATTTCCCATCAGCCTTTATGGTCCAGATATGTTGAGTTTTGAAAATGGCCCTGTCCCCTTTTTTGTTCATGCACTCTGAAGCTGAAACAACTTAATGAATTAATTTGAGTGAAGGTAAAAATCATTTCAGACTAGAGAGTGTGATTTTTAGGTTGATTTAACTAAAAAACATAATATTTAATCACCAAATCAAAATCATGAAGTTAGAGCAATGTAAAAAAAAAAAAAGTGTTTATCAACTACAGCCCAGATTCTCTTTTAACAGTGAAGCAGATGGAAAGAGCTCCTCTTCCAGGATTTCCTGAAGTTTTCCTGCATTTACTTTAACAGCCTTCCAGGGCTGCTGCTGAGAAGCATCCCCACACCATGAAGCTGCCACCATCATGCTTCACAGTGGGGATGGTGTGTTTCTGGTGATGTGCTGTGTTCGGTGTCTGATGACCAGAAAGCTCCACGTTGGTCTCAGCAGAACCTTCGTCCACTTGGACATGGATTCTCCAACGTGCCTTTTGGCAACTCTAGTGAAGACACAGAGATTTTAGGATCAGTTCCTATAACTCCCTGTCTGAAGTTTAGTCATCAGAAATACCTTCCCCATCAGTTTGCGTTCGTGTCACAGGGTGAACAACCGGGTGCTGCCAGAGACTGGACTCTGCCCACTAGCTTGGTTTTTAGCATGCTTTTTTAATGGTTTTTTGTGTGGTTTTAACCCTGTTTTTATTCCCAAGCTAGTGGGAGCTTTTAACGAACTGATTGGCAGCACCTGGGGAGAAGGACTCCTCCCCTGACTTAATTGAAGGCTGAAAGGATAAAAGCCGGTGTGCGGACAACGGAGAGCAGCGACTGGAGCTGAAGGACTGAGGACTGGGTCCAGGAGGCGCAGCCGGGGGAGGACGTGAGTCCCCCGGCTGGGGGGCTTCAAGGCAGTGGTGGGGCAGCAGCGGCGGCAGCAGTGGAGACGGCGACGGCAACGCAGAAGAGTGGCCCGGGGGTCGGAGGGCGGCCGCGGAGCCTACTGAGGGCCTACGGCCAGAGGCGCGGCCGCCCGGAGGAGTGACTGCCCGGGCCACAAAGCAGGCTTGGAGTCCCGGGGGAGCCTATGGCCAAGAGGGCGGCTGCCGGGAGGAGCAGTCGCCATGGACCCGGGACAGAGCGGAGAGAGACGCCGAGAGAGACGCCGGCCACTGCCAGCCCTGCAAGCCCCTTTTAGCCCTTTTTATCCTTTTCTTTTATTACTTTTTAGGCTGGACTTTTAGGTTTATTTTAGTACTTTTTAGTTTAGTAGTTTTTATTAGTTTTATTTCTTTAATAAAGCTTTTATTTCTTTAAACACCACCTGCTGGCGAGGCCTGTCTTTCTTTCCCCTCCTCCTGCAGTCGCCGGTATCGGCAAAGAACCACCCCCGTGACATTTGGCGTTTGTCGGCAGGATATCGGCCTACTGCGGAGGAGGGGTCCCTCGCCAGTATGGTAGGTGTTTTAATTTTTTAGATTTTCTTTTTATCTTTTAATCTGTTTTTTATGGGGCCCAGGACCTGTTTGATTCTGGACAAGAGGGTTCCGCACACCGGCTAAGAGGGATGGACGGACGGGCAGGTGGTCGGGACGACCACCGACAAAGCAGGGGAGGATGTCACAGGGTGAACAACCGGGTGCTGCCAGAGACTGGACTCTGCCCACTAGCTTGGTTTTTAGCATGCTTTTTATGGTTTTTTGTGTGGTTTTAACCCTGTTTTTATTCCCAAGCTAGTGGGAGCTTTTAACGAACTGATTGGCAGCACCTGGGGAGAAGGACTCCTCCCCTGACTTAATTGAAGGCTGAAAGGATAAAAGCCGGTGTGCGGACAACGGAGAGCAGCGACTGGAGCTGAAGGACTGAGGACTGGGTCCAGGAGGCGCAGCCGGGGGAGGACGTGAGTCCCCCGGCTGGGGGGCTTCAAGGCAGTGGTGGGGCAGCAGCGGCGGCAGCAGTGGAGACGGCGACGGCAACGCAGAAGAGTGGCCCGGGGGTCGGAGGGCGGCCGCGGAGCCTACTGAGGGCCTACGGCCAGAGGCGCGGCCGCCCGGAGGAGTGACTGCCCGGGCCACAAAGCAGGCTTGGAGTCCCGGGGGAGCCTATGGCCAAGAGGGCGGCTGCCGGGAGGAGCAGTCGCCATGGACCCGGGACAGAGCGGAGAGAGACGCCGAGAGAGACGCCGGCCACTGCCGGCCCTGCAAGCCCCTTTTAGCCCTTTTTATCCTTTTCTTTTATTACTTTTTAGGCTGGACTTTTAGGTTTATTTTAGTACTTTTTAGTTTAGTAGTTTTTATTAGTTTTATTTCTTTAATAAAGCTTTTATTTCTTTAAACACCACCTGCTGGCGAGGCCTGTCTTTCTTTCCCCTCCTCCTGCAGTCGCCGGTATCGGCAAAGAACCACCCCCGTGACATTCGCACATGAGGGAGGACCTTGATAGGGTCCATGTTTGACACAATCATCTGCAGCAGAGACAAATTTAGAGGATGCCCCAGCAATCTGATAAAAACTGAGGTTTCTCATCTCTTATTCAAAGCTATTATAAAAGCTAGTTAACAGCTTTCCCTCATCACGGTCATTTGTATCACGTAACGTCTTGTTTACCTTTTGTTGAAGTGTGACCGGACACTTTAGTGAACGGACCATCTACCAAAGTTTCCGGGCAGCAGCCAAAGATTCCATTGCCACACTTTGCAGCTGTTTTTGGGGTCATTAAATTAATATAAAATAATTGCTTTTGGACATTTCAAAATAGTTCTGGATTCGGGACATGTACCATTGTAATGCATCAATTTAATAATGAATTGGTCCTATTGTAATAGTTCTTGTTGTCATAACAATCTTGGTAAACGGTTGTAACAGCTGTGGGACTTTTCAAGGCAAGTTTATTTGTTTAGCACATTTCATGTACAGAACAATTCAAAGTGCTTTACATAAAACATTATAAGCAAAAGGGAGAAAAACATAAAAAATTAGAAGCATGATTCAAAATTAAAAGCATTTAAGATTAAAAAGAGAGAATACAGAGATGTGCAGATTTTAACTTTTGAATAAAATCTACGTAAATGCAGCTGAGAACAGGCCTTGCCTTTTGTATGACATCCGGCTTGTTCGAGTGCACGTTGCACATTGTATAGTATGTTTCTACACATAATGTATATGCTCATGGTTAAAAGAACGTTAGTTTAAAAGTCCTCCTAGACATTAACATTAATGTCTATCATAGACATGAGTATTAATGTCTACTATAGACATTAATACTCATGTCTATGATAGACATCAGTGTTAATGTCTATCATAGACATCGGTATTAATGTCTACACTAGACATCAGTGTTAATGTCTGTCATAGATACCAGTGTTAATGTTTATCTTGGCATCAGTGGCTGTGTTTACATGAACCCAAATATAACGATTGCTTTCGGTTTAAAAGCTCTTTCCGAATGAAAATGATCAATATAAACGCCTCTTTCCGAATGAAAAGTGCTGAACCGAATGAATTTAATTCTGTTTCACAGGAGTAAAATATTCCTTTCCCCAAACCGAAGGGGGTATCATGGAAATGCTAAATCAGAAAGTTGTGAGGTTGCTCTCTTACACCGCATACTTGGACAAGACGTCAACGTGCAACGAGTGACGTTTCCTCACTTTGACAGATGGCTGTGAACAACGTAACTCCCTGGACAGCAACAGAAAGTTTGTTTTTTACTTAAATGCTGCCTCTACGCCTTTTTGTCTCGGTTGTCTGCAGTAGGAGCTCATGAGGATCCACTGCTGCTCAATTAAAGTCCTGCAGAAACCACAACGACCATGACGATCAGTTTTAGACTTCTGTCTTTATTAAATAATGTGATGTAACATCATTCTGCGCATGTCAGACAGGATTATTCTGAATAAGTATTGGCTCATGTCCACGCCAGATCAGAATGAATTAAACAGCTGCCCTGAAATCCTCAATCAGAATGATTTCATTCCGGAAAGGGAAAAAAGTCTCCATGTAAACGTACCCAGTGTTAATGTCTACCATAGACATATTAAAGGGACTAGAGGCAGGAATTTGAAAAAAAACCAAACATGCATGTCCATTTTTTTTTATGCTAATGGGTGATGAAGCCTTAAATACCAAAAAGAACGTTTCCACCCACGTCTCTCTCTGTTGCCTTAAACACGCTGTGTGCTAAAATGTGCTGCAATTCGGTGGCCGAACTTCCCGCGCTGCCCTGCGGACGTGACGTCAAATGACGCCGCATCCGCGTCCCCGACAGTTTATGATACAGGAAGAAGACGGTCGCGGTAAATTCAAACACTGTCAGGGATAGTTATGTTTTCTTCTGCCGTCAGCAAACGGTCCAGATCAACTGAAAGACACTAAAATGTGTAACTACGAAGAAAAAGCGTATAAACATTATAGCTTCAGTTTGTGCACACTCCCGTGACGGCTTGGCTCGTGGCTGCAGTTACCTGAAGCGCCAGTCACCAGAGGTGGGTAGAGCAGCCAAAAACTGTACTCAAGTAAAAGTACTGTTACTTTAGAAAAATATTACTCAAGTGCAAGTAAAAAGTGGTCATCCAAATAATTACTCAAGTAAAAGTAAAAAAGTACTCACTGAAAAAACTACTCAAGTACTGAGTACTTTATGAGTAAGATCAGATTTATTTTAAATAACATTAGGGAGAGCGGGGATGGTTGTAACACTCTTAGTTTAACTAGTTAGAAAGGAACCGTCGTGATGTCATCAACACAGTTTGTGCCCACTTGAAAATCAAGCTCACTGGCAAAGTTCTGGTGTTTCAGAGTGAAAAACTGTTCTGGAGCTGGAGATGTAACGATATGAACATTTCATATCACGGTTATTGTCACCAAAATGATCACAGTTATCATTTTTATCACAGTATTATAGAAATACCAGCATCTTTAAAAACATCCAAAATGGGTCTAAATGTCTACTTTGTCCCTTTTAAAGGGGAAAAAATCTCAAGAGAACTGTCCATGTGGGGGCCACCATGTTTTCATAAATGAAACAATGCAAACTGGGACTGCTGCTGCTTTTCCAGCCAATCACTGGGAGTTTTTGAAAGTGCAGTAATCAGTCACAGTTTTAACGATAATTCGATTTTGAAACGGTATTTCTTATTGTTGGTAATTTTATCACGAATAACCATTTTACCGGTAATCGTTACATCCCTATCTGGGGGCCCCCCCCCAAAAAACAATTTTTCAGGTATGAAACCAAACATTTTCATCACCAGTATTTTTTTGCATTGTGTCTATTGTGTTGTAGATATGATTGTTTCACTTTTATCAGCTAAAGTAGTTTCTCTAGTTTAATCTGATGTGTTGCATCAGTGCTAGCTTTGAAGCTAAACACTACTCATGGTTAGCTTTCTAAATGACTAAAAATGGGGATGGTTGGAACAAATGTCACAACTATTTTTGCCACAACTGCCAAACCTAATTAAATAAATGTATTTTGCCTTTGGCTATTTGCTTTGTTAATGATCATGAGTATTTTTAGTATTTCTATTTCTAGTATTTCTGCACCTAAAATACACAGTTCAGCTGTTCAGTTGATTGTTAGGCTACTTGGTAAGTAGCCTACTCAGCACATCTGCACCTCTCAAAAGCAGCTTGTTGGTGGTTCATGGATCTCCAAAGTGTCCAAATGACATTTTCACATTAACCTGTTTCAAGCTACAAAATATAAACACAACCCTGAGCACTTCATACTTCATTATTCTTTATTTAATTCATTTTATGTCATACAAAGATTTTTCATTTTATTGTATTTATTTTTCTGGTATTAAATTTATACTCTTTATTTAGTTTATCATTATTATGTTTGCAGTCTCACAAGTGTACAGTTCCTTTTTTATTTTTCATTCAAATGCTTCCATACATTTATTATTATCATTTATAGTGTTGATGTTTTTTAATCATAATAATTTGATTGTTACATCCATCCTCAAGTACTGTTACAACTCACCCGGGTGCTGGGGGAGGTTGCAGCAACACATCACTTTGTATTTGACATTAATTTAACTAATCTGTGATGGTGCAGTAGAAGTCAAAGTATATCTCATTTATAGCAGACAAATATGGGATCACATGTCCAAATGTGAGAGCTCTGGCACAGAGGACCACTAAGTAACACTTGCTCAAACAAAAAGTGTTACCATCATCCCCGGTCTCCCCCAAATGTCAATAAATGTTTTTTTTTGTTTGTTTTTTTTTAAATGAACATAAATAAAGATCCAACACATTAAATAAAGTACTTTTTTTTATAACACTGCTTCTGGCTGTCATGGTCTTTTATTACAAAACTTCTGAGACCAGGGTCCAGACCAGAGTCCAGACCAGAGTCCAGACCAGAGTCTAGACCAGTCTCGTAAAGCTGGAGACACACAACTAAACAATTAAGTACACAATTAATTGCACCATCAAAAAGACAAAATATGAAAAATGTGTATATGGCAGCTTTCCTCCGGCATATCACGCAAACAGAAGAGGGGTGAGTGGAAGGGGTGAGCTAATGGAAACACCAGCATTTCGAAAAAACTCTCAAATATCGCAAAAAAGTTTTTATGCTTTCATGAGGCCTATTTGGGGACAGGCGCAAATCGTGGCAGTGGCAACTGTCACGATTTGCACATAACTTCACATAAATGAAGTTATGTGCAAAATAGTGAAATGACACGGGGAATAAGTATTGAATACATTAACTGAAATTTATTTACTACTTAGTACAAAAACCTTTGTTGGTGGTTCCAGCCTCCAGACGCCTCCTGTATGGAGAAACCAGTGAAAACGTTGCTCAGGTGTGATTTTGGTCCATTCTTTCACAAACTGCCTTCAAATCTTCAAGGTTCCAGGTCTCTTCAGTGAACTCGGATCTTCAGTTCTTTCGGGTCGGGTGATTGACTGGGTCATTCTAGCAGCTTTATCTTCTTCTTCTTAAAGCAGGTGAGCGTTTCTGGTCCGTTCTAGCAGCTTTATCTTCTTCTTCTTAAAGCAGGTGAGCGTTTCTGATCCGTTCTAGCAGCTTTATCTTCTTCTTCTTAAAGCAGGTGAGTGTTTCTGGTCCGTTCTAGCAGCTTTATCTTCTTCTTCTTAAAGCAGGTGAGCGTTTCTGGTCTGTTCTAGCAGCTTTATCTTCTTCTTCTTAAAGCAGGTGAGCGTTTCTGGTCCGTTCTAGCAGCTTTATCTTCTTCTTCTTAAAGCAGGTGAGCGTTTCTGATCCGTTCTAGCAGCTTTATCTTCTTCTTCTTAAAGCAGGTGAGTGTTTCTGGTCCGTTCTAGCAGCTTTCTTCTTCTTAAAGCAGGTGAGTGTTTCTGGTCCGTTCTAGCAGCTTTATCTTCTTCTTCTTAAAGCAGGTGAGCGTTTCTGGTCCGTTCTAGCAGCTTTATCTTCTTCTTCTTAAAGCAGGTGAGTGTTTCTGGTCCGTTCTAGCAGCTTTATCTTCTTCTTAAAGCAGGTGAGTGTTTCTGGTCCGTTCTAGCAGCTTTATCTTCTTCTTAAAGCAGGTGAGCGTTTCTGGTCCGTTCTAGCAGCTTTATCTTCTTCTTCTTAAAGCAGGTGAGCGTTTCTGGTCCGTTCTAGCAGCTTTATCTTCTTCTTCTTAAAGCAGGTGAGTGTTTCTGGTCCGTTCTAGCAGCTTTATCTTCTTCTTCTTAAAGCAGGTGAGTGTTTCTGGTCCGTTCTAGCAGCTTGATCTTCTTCTTCTTAAAGCAGGTGAGTGTTTCTGGTCCGTTCTAGCAGCTTTATCTTCTTCTTCTTAAAGCAGGTGAGCATTTCTGGTCCGTTCTAGCAGCTTTATCTTCTTGTTCTTAAAGCAGGTGAGCATTTCTGGTCCGTTCTAGCAGCTTTATCTTCTTGTTCTTAAAGCAGGTGAGTGTTTCTGGTCCGTTCTAGCAGCTTTATCTTCTTCTTCTTAAAGCAGGTGAGCGTTTCTGGTCCGTTCTAGCAGCTTTATCTTCTTCTTAAAGCAGGTGAGTGTTTCTGGTCCGTTCTAGCAGCTTTATCTTCTTCTTCTTAAAGCAGGTGAGTGTTTCTGGTCCGTTCTAGCAGCTTTATCTTCTTCTTCTTAAAGCAGGTGAGCGTTTCTGGTCCGTTCTAGCAGCTTTATCTTCTTCTTAAAGCAGGTGAGCGTTTCTGGTCCGTTCTAGCAGCTTTATCTTCTTCTTCTTAAAGCAGGTGAGCGTTTCTGGTCCGTTCTAGCAGCTTTATCTTCTTCTTCTTAAAGCAGGTGAGCGTTTCTGGTCCGTTCTAGCAGCTTTATCTTCTTCTTCTTAAAGCAGGTGAGTGTTTCTGGTCCGTTCTAGCAGCTTTATCTTCTTCTTCTTAAAGCAGGTGAGCGTTTCTGGTCCGTTCTAGCAGCTTTATCTTCTTCTTCTTAAAGCAGGTGAGTGTTTCTGGTCCGTTCTAGCAGCTTTATCTTCTTCTTCTTAAAGCAGGTGAGCGTTTCTGGTCCGTTCTAGCAGCTTTATCTTCTTCTTCTTAAAGCAGGTGAGCGTTTCTGGTCCGTTCTAGCAGCTTTATCTTCTTCTTCTTAAAGCAGGTGAGCGTTTCTGGTTCGTTCTAGCAGCTTTATCTTCTTCTTAAAGCAGGTGAGAGTTTCTGGTCCGTTCTAGCAGCTTTATCTTCTTCTTCTTAAAGCAGGTGAGTGTTTCTGGTCCGTTCTAGCAGCTTTATCTTCTTCTTCTTAAAGCAGATGAGCGTTTCTGGTCCGTTCTAGCAGCTTTATCTTCTTCTTCTTAAAGCAGGTAAGTGTTTCTGGTCCGTTCTAGCAGCTTTATCTTCTTCTTCTTAAAGCAGGTGAGTGTTTCTGGTCCGTTCTAGCAGCTTTATCTTCTTCTTCTTAAAGCAGGTGAGTGTTTCTGGTCCGTTCTAGCAGCTTTATCTTCTTCTTCTTAAAGCAGGTGAGTGTTTCTGGTCCGTTCTAGCAGCTTTATCTTCTTCTTAAAGCAGGTGAGCATTTCTGGTCCGTTCTAGCAGCTTTATCTTCTTCTTAAAGCAGGTGAGTGTTTCTGGTCCGTTCTAGCAGCTTTATCTTCTTCTTCTTAAAGCAGGTGAGCGTTTCTGGTCCGTTCTAGCAGCTTTCTTCTTCTTAAAGCAGGTGAGCGTTTCTGGTCCGTTCTAGCAGCTTTATCTTCTTCTTCTTAAAGCAGGTGAGTGTTTCTTGGCTGTGTGGTGGGACGGTCGTCTTGCTTAAAGATCCAGCCTCTTTTCATCTTCAGCAGCTGCAGATGCAGCAGATTCTGGTCCAGAATGTCTCTCTACTTTCCTCCATTCATGCTTCCTTCAAGATATGAAGTCTGCCAGTACCACATGCTGAAAAACAGCCCCCACCATGATGTTCCCACCTCCAAACTTCCAAACTTATTGTGTTTTGGGGGTCAAGTGCGGTGCCATTTCTCCTCCAAACATGTTGTGTTATGACATCTGCAGAGTTCAGTTCTGGTCTCATCTGACCAGACAATGTTTTCCAGAATGTCATGGGTTTGTCCAGATGTTGTGTTGCAAACTTCAAACCAGCATCAACTTGCTTCTTCTTCAGAAATGGAGTCTTGCATTGTGTGCGTGCATGAAGGACATGGCGGTCCAGTGCATTACTTCTTGTGTTCTAAAGGTCCCCATTAGTATATGTAAACCTGCCTACTCCTCACTGTGCATCCACATGACACACAGAACAGGCCTGAGCGTCACCTGATCAGGTTGTGCCCTGGACAATTAGCCAATCAAACCTTATGAATTCTCCTGCTTGTCAACGAACCTTAACAATTGACTACAGCTCGGCAAAATCAACACCACTCACCGCTCAGATTCCGGACCGCTTGCGCTGCTCGTTTCAGGACCATTGAGGCTGTTGGTGTGTTCTGTGCGTGCGTCCATGAGACTGAGTAACCTGTTGTGTTATGGCTGCTATTGCTTGTGTCTTTCTTAGTCATGCTAGGAATGTACGCCTTTGTAATTTCCTGTATATCAACCCATATTATTATTGTTCATATGTAAGCCGCATTCATATCGATTGACTGTGTTGCTGCTTCTGAGTCTGCCGGTTTTACGCAGAATAGTGGAACGTGAGTCGCATTTGTGTTAAGGGACCGTTGCCAAATCCCGCGATTTATGTTTGTATACACTGCACTGCAGGAACGCATCAAACTCCAATAATAGTAAAATGCAGATGCTTCCTTACTTGGATTTATTCAGATAGAGGATCTGAGCCTTTCCATTTACATTAGATTTGTATTTAGTGTTTAATTCCTATGTTTATTATCATATGAGCTTAATATCCTTTGTACTTTATTTCCATTTGCAGAAACCACAAATGTACACATGTATGGTCATTGGATTAAAGAGCGGCATAAGGAGAATAGTGTGGGACTGATTTTTATGTCATTCATTAGTTCTGACCAGGCACCTTGAGGAGGCTGCACATACTCAGAACAGTGCCTAATAGACGACACTTCTTTACATCGAGGTCACAAGTTAGTCCTTCCTTCTCAAACCGATACCTCTAAGACATGGTCCTTCGAGCTGGATGTGCAGTTCCACAGTAATGGCTTTCCCTGGTGATACTTGTCCATGCCGTGATGCTCGGTCCCTCGCTATCTAGACGACTTCATGGTGAACCTTCCCAGGCGTCGCTTACCTCCGTCACCCACTCCTTCAGACCCAACCCAACTCCAACAGAACCATTAGGCATCAAGAGTCAAGAGTCAACCAAGCTGAGCAGCCACCACAGAATCATGTTCCAGAACTGGTTCTGTCTGCTTTAAGGGATATGAGAGAGGACAACAACCAGCTCAGATGAGAAGTGCAAACTCTTCTCAGCAACCTTACACCTCAGCCGGCCATCTTGAATTATGGCGTGCCAGATCATAGCAATTCTCTTCAGTCTGATCGTGTTGGTGTCTCCTACTCGAGACATGTAGCCCATGGTAATACCTCTACTCCATTACATCCCTTCATTCAGCCAGAGAATGACCCACAAGAGGTGCCATGGCCTGAAATCCCTCCTCCACTGTATGATCAATACAATGATGACTTCCCTCCAGCACCACCTCCTGTCTCATACCCTCAACCCATCCATTCATGGGCTCAGGATGGATTCCAGGCTCCACTACACCAGAGTCACCAGCCTCATTCTGTTACTGAGCTGACGGGGCATTTCAGAAACATAAATCTGAGGTCTTATCATGATATAGGTGAAACTTCGAACAGACACCAAACACCTCTGTATGCAGAGCCATACACCACTTCCACGCAACATTCCTGAGAGAGGTTTCCCTGGTCCAGCCAATGCATGTCAGCACCCCTCAGATCAATCAGTTGAGTGGGAGAGGCATGATCAGTCACATCCTTCATCCAGTCAAGAAGCCATGTATCGTGGACTGAAGCCTCACATCCCATATTTCACTGAGGATGATCCATGGCAGTTTGCCTGCCTGAAACTAGCATTAGATAACATATTACCACATGATGCTACTGAACAGTTCAAGTACCAAGTCCTTGTGGATCATCTTAAGTTGGAGGATGCTCTCCTGGTTGCTGACTCCTACAGCAATAGCAGGTACCCTTACAGCCAGACCATGGCCTCCCTGATTGAAATGAACGGTCGAGCCCCACAAACTAGCCCTGCAGCGCATCAATCATGTCTTAGCTGAGCCTGTGGTAAAGAGTGGAGACACCCAAGAAATCGCCTGTTTGGATTAAAGGTGAGAGATCTGGAATGCTGGACCAACTAGGGAGAGAGGGGAGGAATGAACTGGAATGCCGGTCAAATGTATCTTGCTTACTTTCTAAGTTACCCCATGATCTGAGAGCACAATTCAAGTGCTTCATCAATCCTCTGCAGATACCTATCCCAACCTTTTTGGACTTTTCTGAGTGGTTAGAGTATGAAGTCCACATCCAAGATGATGATGTCCAGATGACTCATTCACGAACTCAGGGCGGGCAACTAGATCGGCAGAGAGGTGCTACGATGAAACAAAAACCTAGTACACGCTCTGCTGTTGTTCTACTTGGATGTGAACCTCCTGCACCAAAGGAAATGGAGCCCCTTCAATCAGCGCAGCCCCATGCTAAGAAACAAGACAAACCAAAGAAATACTGTCCCTACTGTGATAACGTTCAACATTACCTCAATCAGCGCTCAGATTTAAAAAAAAAACTCTCAAAGGATCAGAGAATGGCATGGGTCAAATCTGGCAAACGATGCTGGAGATGTGGAAGAAGTCACCTAGTGTCACAGTGCTATCTCAAGGCTAAGTGTCAGCAATGCAACCAAACACATCTAGAGATCCTGCATGACATTAACTCATCAGTACCTCCTAAAGCAGAGAAGTCAGCTCCAGAACCCATTCAGCCAGTGACATATTGTTTGGATCCAGCGAGGAGGAGTAGTTGTATCCTACAAAAGATGGTCAAGGTATACCTCTATAATGGAAAGAAAAGGATGGAAGCATATGCCATCTTAGATGATGGCTCAGAGTGCACAATCCTCCTTCATAGTGCTGCTCAATCACCTCATCTTAAATACCAGCAAGACTAAAGAGATGATTGTTGACTTTAGGAGGAGCAAGAATAAGCAGCATAGTCCTGTCTACATCCTGGAAGAGGAGGTGGAGGTGGTGGAGAAGATGATGAAGATGATGGAGGATTCTTCCCACCCTCTCCACAACACGGTGAAAACTCAACAGTGTGTTCAGTGGGAGGCTGCGTCAGGTTTGCTGTAGGACTGAGAGATACAGAAATTCATTCCTGCCAGCAGCATCACCTAAAGAACAAGACTGACTGTCTGACTTATCATTGTTATGTTATTATTTCATATAATGTTATATTGTTAAAAACAAACAAACAAAAAAAAGAAAGAAAAAAAAGTGAGCTTTTTTGCAAAGTTGAATTTCTCTTCTGGGATAAATAAAGTATTTTTCATTTCATTTCAAGAGCTTGGACTTCAAGGACAACCAAAAGAGTTGGCACTGAGAACCATTCGTCAGCACATCAGAACCGTAACTGGAAGATCAGTCTCTTTTTCTAAACATTCACATCCAGTTGAAGCTCTGCAAAAAACATATCGTCACCTGAGAGGCCTCCCTCTCTGCTCCTTTGTTCAGGAACAACCACTGCTGCTAATCGGCTCTGACTATCCCCATCTCATAACTCCAGTCGAGCCTGTCCATTTGGGGCCTCCAGGAGGGCCAGCGGCTCTCAAGACACAGCTGGGTTGGACGCTTCAAGGCTCTGCTAAAGTCTTGCTGCATCAGTTCTCCACACCCCAGTGCAGTCATGTGACTAAACTGTGGCAGGTGGATGTGCTGCCATATCAGAACAAAAAGCTCATTACACGTTCAAAGCAGGACACAGCAGCAGTCAAGATGCTGGAAGGAATCAGTGCTGGCTCATATACGTGGCATGGAAAAATGTCTCTCCAGATATCCTGTGAGAGCAGACAGCTACAACCACGAAATAAAGAAGTTGGTGGATGCTGGCTATGTCAAAAGACTCACTTCAACTGAAGTACAAGCCAGTGAAAAGTCATGGTACATTCCCTATCACATAATGGTAAAGATCGCATTGTGTTCAACTGCTCTTTCACAACCAAAGGCACCAGCTTGAATGACCACCTATTCCAATGACCTACATTAGGATCCACCCTTTTGGTGTGCTACTCCGTCTCAGGGAATATCCCATTGCAGTGAGCAGCAACATAAAAGGGATGTTTCATCAGATCCGTCTCCTATCAGAGGATAGGCCCTTCCTCAGATTTCTCTGGAGAAACATGGATCACAGTTCAGCACCATATGTCTTTGAATGGCAAGTACTCCCATTTGGCACAACATGTAGCCCATGTTGTGCCATTTTTGCACTTCAAAAGCATATTTTCGATCACAGCAACTTCAGGGATGACGTCCGCCATTCAGTTGAAAACTGCCTCTATGTTGAAAATCTCCTACAGAGCTTCACTTCAGTGGCAGAAGCCCAACGACTTGTCAGTGCACTACACCAGTTCCTTCTTTCTGGTGGATTCGAACTACGCCATTGGGCCTCCAACAAACCAGACACCATCAGGCATATGCCACCAGGATCTACATCAGACAGCATTTACCTTTGGTTATCCCCAGATGGAGCAGACCAGCCAGAGTCTGACTCTGGGCTTGCAGTGGCACTGTAAGTCAGATACCATTACTTACCAGCTCCGCCAAACAGAGTCCTCAGACACCACAATGGGCAGCATTTATCAAGTTCTTGCCTGTCAGTATGACCCCATTGGCCTTCTCATCCCTCACACCACTCGTGCCAAGATAATAGTGCAGCGCCTCTGGGGGAAGAAAAGAGACTGGGCCAACCCACACTTGGCCAAGGACCTTCTCCACTTGTGGCATGTTTGGGAAAGTGAACTCGTACAGCTCTTTTCCATTTCTCTTCCCAGATGTTACATACATCCTGAGACAGACATTTCATCCTGCACCCAAAGCATTCACATTTTTTAAGATGCCTCGGAAAAGGCATAGGGTGCTGTGACATACCTTCGTACAGTTTCCCACACAGGAAACATTCAAGTAGCCTTCCTGGCAGCACATTCTAGAGTTGCCCCAGTACGTCAGGAATCTATCCCGAGGCTAGAACTTTGTGCTGCCCATGTCAAGGCTCAGCTTGCTGAGGTCCTTAAAAGGGAACTCACTATTAATGTCTCCAGCATCACCCTTTGGACAGACTCTACTACTGTCCTGAACTAGCTGCAATTACCTTCCTGCTGTTGCAAGATCTTTGTCAGTGCCAGAGTCGCAGACATCCAGGAGATGACCGACAGCAGTTCATGGTGCTACGTTAACTCGGAAAAAATCCTGCTGATGACATAACTAGGGGACTGACCCTCTCACACATCCTCAGTCCAAACGGCTGGATCCAAGGACCCCCCTTCTTGCATCATGATGAATCATCCTGGCCAACCTGTCCCGATGTCTACTTGTCTGACGATCCTGCTGAACTACGCCAAGCCACCTTCTGGGCACATATTTCTCTGTGTCCTGATAGAGAATGTCAATCGGATCCAAGCACATTCAACAACTTTAAAACACTACTGGATGCTTCTGTCCAAGCCCTCAATGGGGCGGCTAAGGGTTCAAAGCCAACAGCTGATGAATACAGACAAGCAGAGCTGGCCCTCCTCAGGAAGGTGCAGATAGACTGTTTCCTTGAAGAATTTGGTCTTCTCATGGCACAGAAACAGGTATCTACCACCAGCATATCACTCACCTTTGCCCCAGAATATGCCGAAGACACTCAGCTGATCTGCGTTGGAGGCAGACTACGATGATGTAGCGACCTCTGCCAAGACACCATCCATCCAGTTGTGCTCAATCCTCATCATCACATCACCAGACTACTCATTCAGGACTATGACAGCAAACTTGCTCATCCTGGACCAGAAAAGTTGTTTGCCGAACTACGCAGACGTTTCTGGATCCTTTGGGGCAGAGAAGCTGTATGGAAACACCAGTACAACTGTCCTGAGTGCAGAAAATGGCGCAGTAACCCAGTTATTCCAAAAATGGCTGACCTTCCTCCTTCAAGCTTACAACTCCATCGACCGGCTTTCCATTCTACTGGTGTTGACTGTTTTGGACCGTACACCATCAGAATTGGGCGGTGAACAGAGAAGAGATGGGGCATCGTATTCAAGTGCCTCACCACCCATGCTGTACATCTCGATTTACTTGCCAGTATGAATATCGACTCATTTCTGATGGCACTTTCAGTTCATTGCTAGAAGAGGAAAACCCTTTGAACTACTGTTGGACCAAGGGACGAACTTCAAGGGTGGCAGCTCTGAACTCACTGAAGCTTTCAACTCCCTCACCCTATCTCTGCAGTCCGAGCTTGAAAGTCAACAGATTCACTTCTGATTCGATCCTCCCCATGCACCACACTGTCGGTTCCTGGGAGCGAGAGATCCGCTCCATCAAGTCGGCTCTGCACACCATCTCGGTTCTCAGACCATCACGGAGGAGGTCTTCAGAACAGTGCTCATTGAGTTGGAGAGGATCATAAACTCTAAACCTCTGGGATACACATCATCAGATCTGGCAGATCCAGATACAATCACTCCCAATATGTTGTTGATGGGGCGGCCTGATCCATCGACACCACAAGTCATACACTCAGAGGCTGAGCTTCTTAGTGGTCACCGGGGAAGACAGTGCCAGGCTTTGATCAGTTCTGGCATCTCTTTATCTGGGACTATTTGCCAGGGATGTGCACAGAGCATGGCTCAGGTTGCCCGGGCAACTGCCTGTTTGCCCTCCTTGGCTAAAATTGCCCCTCATGGGGAAAAAACGGATTGAAGATAATTTGAACTAGTGTTTAAAAAAAAGTGCCCTAAGTGCAGAATTTAACTTGAATAAAACCTCTATAATATATTCCAAATAAATACTCGGGAAGAGAGTAAGTTGTTAGGGTTCAAGTTTACAGCTGTCTGTGATGCACGTCACAGGCTGGACGGAAGCGCTCATCGTGCTGTGGCGGACTGACCATCAGGAGCACTGAACTGCCCTGCTGGGTGATGGCAGATGGTCAGGTTGCGCTGGATATTTGAATAAACAATGCGCCAAGAGGCTCACGAGGGCATCTACCCCACAGAAGCTCTCACAGTGGAGCAACGATGGGCAGAAACAAGCACATCCCCCTCCTAATGGCTGTCTGTGACCACGCTCAGCTGCAGACGCGCAGAAGCAAAATGGAGCGGGATCGTTAGGCCAAGAGGAAAGGTGGATCAAAGAGGAGTAAAAAAAGAAAGAAGCACAGGCCAGCGATGCAGAAAACTTCTGTCAGATAACCGACATGTTTGTCAGTGAAGGAGCAGGTGAGACAGCAGATAATCCAGCACCACTAGCTTAATAACGAGGAGCCAATGGCTAAAACTAACTTGATAAAACAAAAGTTTACAGTTGTAACAAAGGATATTGCAAATTTTAGAAGATGTTTAACTACATAAAAGCAAGATAATTCATTATATGAGTGTTTTAGACTATACGATATTTTATTTAAAATCCCATTAAGATTCAGAGCATTTGTTGTTGAACCTAGCCAATGCATATAAGCATAGTCAATTTATGAATCTGAATAGCTGGAAGTTATAGGTGGCTTTTTGATCTCTCTTTACAAAGATGTGGAAGGAGCAGCACTGTCAGCAGCACAAGAGCAGCAGTGAGGAATCAGAGCAGGAACCTTCAGGTGCAATTTAAATACAGGTGATGCTTTTAGAATAATTTGTGTTTTACTGATGATGGTCAGTATGCAATTAACTTTACTAGTGTTGTCTCTGCTTGCCCTGAGTCCTCCAGGATTCAGGACAAAGAGAGACGCTGAGGGAGGCAAGGAAGTTCATCACGTGGCTGGTTGAAAAGCAGCAAGCCGGCAGGTAAAAGACATGAAAAAATGTCAGAATAGATAGTTTGTGTCCTTATTTGTGGACTTTTTCCATTTTAATCCTCTAATTGGAAATGTACACTTTAGATGAGGTGCAACAAGTCTCAGGTGGAGAGGAGCGAGACAAGCTACATGGAAGGCAAGGCCAGACGGCTAGTTACAGTATATGCAAAATGACACTAAAGGTATATTTGACAGACTTTTTGAAAAAAATTCTGTAGAACCACAACAATATGCAAGTGCTTCTTCCAGAACTTTTAATAACATGAGAATAATGTGTGATACATTGTTCAGAGATTTATTGTTTTAACGTTTACAGTTAAAGACACGTTCTCTGGCAGGATCAAGTCTGACCCTTTTTTTTTCTGATTAAACTTTTATTGAATTTAAGCACAAGTGAACGAAGAGCTTGAGGGCCAACAGCCCATACCTCTGACTGTAATCCTTGAGGAAGAAAATGCTAGTCCAAGTATTTCCTTTAGTTAGTGGCTGAGCAAGAGGTCAGAGGCAACACACCCCAGTTTGCATCCAGTATTAGGCTTAATGTTCTGCCTAGTTGTAAAGCTGGTGCTAGAAAATGTTTTATTTTCGAGTACAGATGTTAGCAACTATGTTTAATTGTTCTACGTTATTTTGCTACCTCAAGGCATTGAAGCCTGAAGTGCATTTCAGAGCACTTTCACATTTTTTTTAAATGGTAGAATGCTACATCGGTTATGATTTTATACTGTTTGTACACTGTACCAGACTTAATATTTTTGCACTTAAAAAATAAACGTATGTTGAAAAGTGACAGCCAATGACTCCAAAACACACTTCCTTTGATGTTGTAAAATCAGTAGTTATAACATGACATAAATTAGCTCACTAGAATTAGTGATCAAACAGTAAGCTATACTGTTGAGAGTGCAATCTGGACAACTGTAAAGCATTCTGAACAGCCCTTTAACAGCCCAGATTGTGGAACTCGCTGCCCCCCGACATTCGTCTCACGACTGAACTGGGCTCTTTTAAATCTAAGTTAAAGACTTATTTTTTTAGTCTAGCTTTTAATTCTAACTAGTTTATTTATTAAAGGTTTTTACTCTCTCTTAGGTACACCCTGCACTCCCTGAGTAGCCTGTTCTGATTCTCTGTTGGTTGTTTTCATTTTGACTCTTTTTGTTCTTCACTTTTCCTAGTATTTAAGTTTGCATTTTTATGTTTTGCATTGTTGTCTCTTTTTCTGTTACCCTGCTGTAAAGCACTTTGTGTGTCCAATGGGTACTGTAAAGGGCTATATAAATAAATTTGATTTGATTTGATTTTACTTTAAAGTTTGATAAAAAAAAAAAAAAATATATTGCATTAATTAATGTGACAGGAGCTCTGTCCTAACCTCTCTCTCATCTCCTCTCACCTCTTCCTCTCCTAACTCCTCTCCTCTTCTTCTCCTCTCCTCTTCTCTCCTAACCTCTCCCTTCTCCTCTCCTAACCTCTCACCTTCTCCTCTCCTAACCTCTCTCCTCTTCCTCTCTCACCCCTCTCCTCTTCCTCTCCTAACCTCTCACCTTCTCCTCTCCTAACCTCTCACCTCCTCTCCTCTTCTCTCCTAACCTCTCTCCTCTTCCTCTCCTAACCCCTCTCCTCTACCTCTCCTAACCTCTCACCTCATCCATGAGTTCCCCCCCACAAAACAACAACAAAAAAACCTACTACTTTAAAGTTGTACTTCCATGGTGATGTCATTAATGTTTCTGTGTTCTCCATTATTATTGAATGCATTCTGCATCGTTTCTGTTTAAAAAAAAACCTTCTGGTATCTTTGTATCCAGCTGTATTTGTATATTAGAAGAGAGGCTTGTGGTCCAACGGCAGCTTTTCCGGGTCCTTCTCATGAATTTCCGTCTGATTGGCTGCCTCCCATCAGTGTATGAAGGAAGCTCCGCCCCTCCGCTCTTATTTTGCTACAGACAGGAAATAGAGCCGACAAACAAGTTTGTTCCGCCATGCTAACAAACAGTTAGCTAATTAGCTTCTCAACTCCGTAGTTACATTCGTGCCGTCTTTACTTCTAGTGTGTAGTGGAGGGTTACCTGCCTTCCAATGGACAGATAGAAACCCCACGTGGGATACGCTATTTGCAATGTGACGTAGAAGTGCAGGCTGTTCCCGATCCGCTCTTTTCTTCGTATTGTTTCTCTGATGAGGAAGCACAGCCGACTGGGGGAACGCATCGCTAGCAAGTCAGCATGTGTAAGTAAACAAGGGGAAACCCTCCGTATTTCAGAAGGAGCAAGTTAAACGGGTTTTCAGTGGAAGGAGGCCTTTAACAGATCACACTGGAACAAACAACTTGGGCACTGTTCATTACTGAGCTTAAACTCTAGAGAAATAGGCACACGGGGCATTTCTTATGTCACGGCCAGCATTGGCCTGATTCCGCTGTGCTGCTGCATCATCATCACCTCCACCCTGATCACCGTCCCCAACTCTTTCCAAAACTGCCCGTTCCTCATCAAAATGTTCATTATGTAGTTCACAAAAGCTGTGAAGTACACAACAGGCCATTATTACTCTGCTGACAAAAGTGATGTGGGTGTCATTTCTCTTGAGTAGGCACCTCCACCTTCCTTTGAGCCTCCCAAATGCTCTTTCCACTGTCATCCTGGCCTGACTGAGCCGATGATTGAACTGTGTTTGTTCTGGTGTAATTCCTCTTCCCTCGGGAAAGGGCTTCATGAGCCATGGGAGAAGAGGGTAAGCAGAATCCCCAAGGAGGACGAGTGGCACATCCACTCCCTCGAATGTCTCTGTCCATCCAGGCAACAGGGTTCCTGCTTGGCCGCGACGGTAGAGTGAGGAATTAGCAAAGACTCTTGCATGGTGGAGGGGAAGGGAGGGAAAAGGGAGAAAAAAAAAAAAAAGAAGGGAGGAAAAAAGGAAGGAAAAAGAAAAAAAAAACAAGGGAGAAAAAAAAAAAAAGAAAGGAGGGGGGGAGGGAAAAAAACGGAAAAGAGGGGAGGGGGAAATCCAGGGGGGATGGGATATCGGGGGATCCTCCGTCTGGAAAGCTCTCGGAAAATCCTTGGAGTAATCAGCCCGACCCCTTTACCTGAGTAACCTATGTTGATGTCCCAGAACATCATGTGATGATCCACAACACCTTGCAGCAGCACAGAGAAGAAGCCTTTGCGGTTGAAGTAGTCAGCAGGAGTGTCACTCGGGGCCTGGATGCCAATATGGGTGCCATCAATTGCTCCTGCAACTTGTGGAACATGCCATTTGTCCTGGAAGACTTGCATGGTGGCTCTCAGCTCAGCTGTAGATGGAGGTTTAATGTAGTTCTGCCTCATTGTGTTGTTAATGGCTGTGATTACTTCTTGGGTGATCATGCAGGCTTTGGACTTTCCCACCCCAAACAGGTGAGAGAGAGACCTGAACTCAAGGTTGGTTGCTAGCCTCCACAGACTAATGGCAACCCGTAACTCAACAGGGACAGGCTGACGGTAGTGGGTGTTGCTCCTGGTGAGATGTGGCCGCAGGAGGTCACATAAGTGCAGGAAGGTGCCCCTTCTCATGCGAAAATTTTGCAGCCATTGCCGGTCTGTCCATGTCTCATTCACATCCTGCCACCACTGACAGGTTCTTGGATGAACCCACAGGCTTCTGTGGCAGGGGAGAAAGGCACAGTTTTTAGGTGAAATATTAAAAACAATAGATTACATAATTAAAAACAATAAAATTCTAACAAATCAGCATCTGGTTAAACATCTAGGCCCATTTGATGAGCTTTAGCTTAACAGCAAAATATTATTTAACATGTCATTTATTTACTATGTTAATAACATGCCTATTCATTCATTCATTCATTCATTCATTCATTCATTCATTCATTCATTCATTCATTCATTCATTCATTCAATGAGAAGCATGGGTTCAGTAAACAAGAGCTGCTTTTATGATGAGCCAACTTTGCGATTATCAACTTACCTCACTGGTCGCGCTTGAATGGCAAAAGAAACTACGGCGTGGTAGGCTCTCATTATTGCCTTTCGTCTTCTGCGGTATGACCGTCGGATTGCAGAGCGTCTTCTGCGACGTGCGTGGATTAACAGATTATTTAATTGGCGCAGTCCTACCAGCCGTTCATTTGCGCGGTCTGTTAAAGTCTGCTGATATGCATGCCAGATCAGCACCAACATGAAAATGAGCAGACGATGTTCCATGATGTATGGTAAAGAAAAAAATCAATACAGAAAATTGCGAGGGATTTGTTGTCTACCGGCCTGAACTGTATGAGCAATCACCGAACAGCATTTGCTGTCACGTGACCATTTTTGGACCGTTTAGTTTAGCCTTTGTGAACGTGAACCGGCCCAACTGAGAAACTGCAACATTGCATCAATTATGGCTTTGGTTTGAATCAGGAAGCGGACCTTCAGGTGAACCACTGTGGACCCCTGAGCAAGGTCCTTAACCCCCACCAACTGCTCCCCGGGCACTTTAAGTAGCAGCCCACTGCTCTCTGGTACCAATGTACAGAGATGGTGAAATGCAGAGCCCTAATTTCCCCTCGGGGATGTAAACAGTATATAAAAACAACAACAACAAGAAAAAAAACCAAACAAACTTCAAGAATAGTAAAATGCAGATGCTTCCTTACTTGGACTTATTCAGGTAGAGGATCTGAGCCTTTACATTAGATTTGTATTTGTATTTTAAAATGTTTAATTTCCCTTTTGGGATAAATAAAGTATTTTTCATTTAATTTTCATTTCATTTCATTTCATTTGTTGTTTAATTCCTATGTTTGAGCTTCATATCCTTTGTACTTTATTTCCATTTGCAGAAACCACAGATGTACACATATATGGTCATCAGATTAAAGAGCGGCATAAGGAGAAGAGTGTGGGGCTGATTTCTATCTCATTCATTCGTTCTGACTGGACACACTGTGGAGGCTGCACATACTCAGAACAGTGCCTAATAGACGACACTTCTTTACATCGAGGTCACAAGTTGGTCCTTCCTTCTTAAACTGACACCTCTAAAACATCTTGTTTTCTCTGAAACAACTGTAGCTGCTGGTTCCAGGTCTTTCTGAAGCTCTCCACGAGTGGTCCTGGGCTGTGGGAGAACCTTTCTGATGATTGTTCTGACTCCTCTGTCTGAAATCTTGTGAGGAGCACCTGGCCGTGGCCGCTTTATGACCATGCCGTGTTCTTTCCACTTCCGGATGATGGTCCCAATGGTGCTCACTGGAACTTTCACAAGTTTACAAATGCACCTGGAACCAATGCCTTCAGTGTGTTTGCAATAATAAGGCTGCGTAGGTCTTTAGACAGCTCTGTGCTTTTACCCATCATGCAATGCTTCTTGTCTGACACCTTGGTGATGAGAAACCTTTTTAAAGGCATCAATCATGACTAAAGCAGCTGATATTACTTTCCTCTGATAGGGGACAGGATTACTTTCTAAATACTGACAGACTCCAGCTGCTTTTTGTCCTCCATTTCTTCATGTGTTCAATAACCATTCCCTGTGTCATTTCACTATATTACACATAATTCAGTTTATGGACATATTTGTTAGGATTTCTTTGTACGTGTGCATTACTTGGGTTTTTTGCTGACATCTAGTGAAAATTTCATGTTAATAGCTCAACTGGAAATATATTTTCTGAGAAAAATGTTGTCGTGTTCAATACTTTTTTCCCTCGCTGTACGTAAATAAGAGTGAATTTCTATCCATTAAATCTGCCTCAGAAGGCATCTTGTATAGGATACCAATAAAAAGCAAAGTTTAAATATCTTGGAATTACTACTCAAAAAAAATCAAAGTATAAGACCTTTGGAAAACTTCAACACTGATAAAATCCCTACAAATTACAAAGGCAAGATTATCTAGATTGGTTTATACTGCTCTTGTACTGAATGTCCCAAAACATTGCTGTTCCAGCATAGACAAACTAATTTTCAATTTTATTTGGAAAAATAAATGTGATCTTATTTTAAAAAAGGGTTTTATTGAATAATCCAGACATAGGTGGGATTGATGCGTTAAATTTTTAATCTCATTTGATATTAAGTACATTAAAATCTTTTTAAAAAATCCTCACTCATTATGAAATGCCACACCTCTGTTTATATTCAACACTGTTGGTGGTTTACCCTTTCGACTGAGGTGTAACTAGTGCTACACACAATCTAAAATCCCACTTAAGTTATCCCTTTTTCACAAGCAAGTGCTGCTAAATTGGTCACTTATGTACAAAAAAAAAATTTCTCACCACACAAATATTGCATCTGGAACAATAATGATATTGAATACAAAAACAAAACTTTTTTTTCTTTTTAATCAAAATTGATTTGGTAAAGGTACAGTTTTAGTCAGTCAGCTTCTCAATTCAGACGGTGTTTTGCTTTCATTTTCACAATTCATGTCCCTTTATCCGTTTCCACCTAAGGACTTTGCTATTGTCTTTGATGCAATTCCCAGTTTTAAGTCTCCTATCAGATGCACCCAAAGGACAAAACTGCTGTGTCTTCATTTAAACCAACAACCATCTATATTGACTATGATTGTCCTTTCTTAAGCAAGAAAGTGTCCAACAAGGTAATCAGAAATATTGTTGTAAGAGAAATAGTTTCTTCGCCTTCCTGTATTTTTTACTGGTCAAACATTTTTGACAACATTAATTGGAAATGGTCATGGTTTTTATGGAAAAAGTATTTATTGACCAACAAAATAAAAAAGACATCATATAAAATTATACATCGATTTACCCAGCAAAAGCATTCTTTAAGAAAAAACTTTAAGTGGGAACTGAACTGTTTGTGTACATTTTGTAAAAATGATGAGGAAACTGTCTTACATCTGTTCAGGGACTGCAATTGCTCAAAAATCTTTTGGACTGACATGACTAACTTTTTATGTCAAAAAGACATTAATATCCCCTTCAAAAGTCAACATGTGCTATTTAAAAATGTTACCTGCAACAGTCTGAGAAGTTGTATATTGCTAACTCGTTTATGATTTATGGGAAATATATCAATAAATTTCAGCATCATAATTTTCTCTCTTTTAAAAAAAAATCAACTTAATATAAATAGATAATGTAAGATTCAGCTCAAATTCTAAGGCAATCAAAACTATCTGTGCCCTTGAAAAGACTGCTTTGAACCCTCGAGCATCACATTTATCTGATTTTGTTTCTGTTGTTGAATCAGTATTTGTTTACAAAATGTTAACATTGTTTGTTCTAATAAATAATATTGTTATTAACAACAACAACAATAGTAATAATCATAGTACAACTACTACTACTACTACTACTAATAATAATAATAAAAAAATAAAAAAAAGACACGCTCGTCTCGCGCTTCTGGACGTCATGACAGCTTCCGGTCGCGGACTCTTCCTCCGGCAGCTTGACAGCTAACAGCTAACAGGACCGATTCCAGAAGCTCCACCGGTGAGTGACATTCATTCTGTCTCGGTTTTTCACGCATGTTTTAAATGATCTTACGGTCTGTAAACCAAAAGCAAAGCAAAGAGGACCCCCCCCCCCCGCCATGTCCTGAACGACTGCCCTCCATCATCAAACCTCCTCGCGAGCTAATGTTGGCTTCTCTGGCGAGCCCAGAGGAGAAAAACAGACTGTCACGAGGATAAAATGCTCTCCGAGCATTCACAAGTCCATTTTCCATAATGGACAGTTGTTAGTAAAGTTACGGACTCCTTAATAATCCTTCAAAACTCGAAGGTTATTTTGCTAGCCGGGTAGACAAGAGTCGAGCAAAGACTGTGAAAATGATGGACGTAGTTTCCGGTAACGGCTGCAGTCCACAGAGCTCCAAACCTTCCACCGAGAAAATAAAAGAATGAATGAACGTATCTGTGTGTGTGTGTGTGTGTGTGTGTGTGTGTGTGTGTGTGTGTGTGTGTGTGTGTATCGGAGATAAAAACTGTGGAGCCAACAAGTCTTTTCCATGTAATCTATTTAGTTTTTCCAGCCACTGAACCAGGTGAGTCCAATCAGCCCAATGAATGAAACTGTGCTGATTGGACTCACCTGGTTCAGTAGCTGGAAAGAATAAAAAGGGGATTATCACGCTAACCGGAAGTTCCCGGATTTTGACACTTCCTCTTCCGGGCCATGTTAACGACAGCCGTTCCTGCTCTGTTATACTGTTTAAATCGGATTAACTCCAAACATATTTAAGTCTTCATTCTAGACTAAAGTGATACTGGATCAAAGCGATCGATTTGCCGCGGTGAAGGGCCGAACTTTATAATAGAACACACGTTTGTTTGTCCCCGGTGGGGCACAACACCGGCACTTCACAGCATGCTAGCATTAGCCAGCTAGCATTTACTGACGTGCTTAACATTGTGCGTCTTAAAACACACAAACATCTGAAAATCGGGTCTGTACCTCCCCGTTTCCAGTGGAACAACTGGGGACTGCCAAGAAAGGAGACGTTTTCAGATGCTTGTGTGTTTTCAGCCGCACAAAGTTAGGCATGTCATCAAGCTGGCTAATGCTAACCTGCTAACAATAGTCTGTTGTTTGGGTCTGTTGTTCTTAAGCCATTCAGAGGTGGACTTGCTGGTGTGTTCTGGATCATTGTTCTGCTGCAGAACCCAAGTGCGCTTCAGCTTGAGGTCACCAACAGATGGCCGGACGTTCTCCTTCAGGATTTTTTGGTAGAAGCAGAATTCATGGTTCCATTTACCACAGCAAGTCTTCCAGGTCCTGAAGCAGCAAAACAGCCCCAGACCATCACACTACCACCACCATATTTTACTGTTGCTATGATGTTCCTTTTCTGAAATACCATGTTACTTTTACGCCAGATGTAATGGGACCTCCACCTTCCAGAAAGTTTAATTTTTTTTCTTATCAGTCCACAGAGTATTCTCTCTATTATTATTATTCTGCCTGCAGTTCTTGGATGTTGTTCTGGGGTCTTTTGTGACCTCTTGGATGAGTCATCGCTGCGCTCTTGGCAGGCCTGTACGTTTAGCTTTTTCACCAGGAGCACTAGTGCTCCCAAATAAAAAAATTTAGGAGCACAGAAAGAAATTTAGGAGCACTATAAATTTTCTTAAATAGCACATTTAAATATTAATAATAACCTTCGCCCAGGCAATAGGCCAAATGATGCATTACACCGAGAAACAAACAGTTTTAAATACAGAGAACTTCCCGGTCCTACAGTTTTTTGCCACACTTGGCTGTGTCCATCCAGCGGTCCACAGCAGGATTTGGTCTGGGTGGGGTTGGTCTGGGTCAGGTGGGCTTTAGTATGGATGTTGATTTTGCATTATGCATTGTTGTTAAAAAAGGGCACCAAACCGGTGTTACAGCAAAACCTGTGACCCATGAAAACCTGTGACTGTAGGGGGCGATAACACCTGCTCCCTGATTCTTCTTCTGCAGATACTTAACTGTCAGCAGCAGGTAACCTCTTCATTTAATCTTTGTTAAACAGCAATATGGAGAGAAGTTGCCGTGTTGTGACCCCCCATATCTGTTCTCATGACTGCAAAGGTTCTCATAAAAACACAGAGACTCATTATTGTTTCACTACATGGAAGAAAAGCTGGACGAGCCATGCTAACGATGTAAAAGAGACGTCTAATGGTTTAGATTACAGCTGTAACCAAACATCACCTTCAATCAGAAAATCTCCCAGATGTATTATTATTAATATGATGATGATGGTGATGATAATGATAATCATGATTATTTATTATCATTATTATTTAAAGCCCACAAAGACGCTTGCAAAGCTAAGCTTTGACGTCACCAGTTTGGTTGGTTTGGCTCTGAAGAGGAAACCTCTGACTCCTGATCATGTGTGAACATTTTATAGAGAAAATGAGGAAAATGATCTGAAGACTTGGAGTCTGGTAAACTAGAGGCCCGCAGAGGAAAGCCTGAAGCTGCTCTGAGGGTTTAATATCACCAGCGGAGCTCCGTTTACCGGTATCGGTATCTGCGGTATCGGTCCTTACAAACATCGCTGTAATTCACCAACTCCGTTCCTCTTTAAGCCTCTTATTAGAAACACCTCAATCGGCAACACTCATAAATCCCTTCGCTGCAGTCTGATGATCGGAACAGCTCTGCAGCAGGTTTCTCTGACATGACCGTCAGCTGTTTCTATCCGGGACTCCCCGTAATCAGCGGCAGGTCCCGTTATACCAAACGTGGCACTCTCCCTCACCATCCTGCAGCCTGGATGAAGCCGCTCCCACAGGTGCAGCCCCCCCTCCTACAGATCAGCCCCGGCTTCCTCTCTAGTCACACGGCCTACGGACTGGAAAGCATCTGCAGCAGGATCTGGATGCTGGACTGGTCTTCCAGCTTCGCCTTTCATTATGTCCATCCTCTAAATTGTGTTACGGTTGTTATTTGTTGTGTAGCTGGTGATACCGATGGTTCAATGTGTAGCTGGTGATACTGATGGTTCAATGTGTAGCTGGTGATACCGATGGTTCAATGTGTAGCTGGTGATACCGATGGTTCAATGTGTAGCTGGTGATACTGATGGTTCAATGTGGAGCTGGAGCAACGCGGGGACTTCAAAGCTGCCGCATGGCGGCGTCCTGACCATGAAAACGTCGCTACGTTTTTATCTTATTCGCTCATATTTTTCATGTATTTTTCAACTGGCAAATTAAAGGGACACTGTGTAATCGGGAGCAGCTCCGTCGTACTTTTCATGCTGCATTCGCGTGAAACCGGGCAGACCGACGACATCCGCTGCATGTAAAGTTATCACCGGCCTCTATGTGAAGACGTGGTCCGTCAGTTACAGTGACATCAGTCCACATCTGATTTGTTGTCATGGCGATGTCGTATTGTTTTCCCTGACCCATGTTTTACCGTCTTTCGCTCGGCTTCATTGATTAAAATGACATCTGGTTTGTTACCAACGGCCGTCTGTCCGACTGCACGTGAACGCAGCATCAGTGAGACGCTGGTTTCTCCCACTGCAGCGCGGTGACTTTTCAAAGGCATTACCTCGAACTGAGCTGAAAACTCCGGTGTGTCCGGTGAGTTTCTGTGGTTTCCTACCGTCACGCTTCTCCTGAACGTAAAAACATGGCGACACGACATGGCAGCCTCCACCGAGCCGCCCCGCTCGATGTGTAAATGAATGATACGAACGGCAAATTTAGAACTTAGAGGAGCACTTCAGTTTGTTGATGGGAGTGATTACTGATTAATGAAAAAACACTTTTGAACCAAATAATCAGTTTATGTGAATAAATAACAGGAGAACTTACACAATATCCCTTTAATGAATTTAGTTTGGTTAGCAGTTTAATTTCCACTTTAAAACAATCCTGACTTATTTAGGAGCAAAGTGTAAATTAGAGGGATGAAATCTATACTCGCACTCTTGCTCCCATTTTTTTTCCGGTACTCGCACCAATATATTTTAAGGCGCATATGCGAGTAAAACGCTCGCACTGTACAGCCCTGGCTCTTGGGGTCATTTTGGTCGGCCGGCCCCTCCTGGGAAGGTTCACCACTGTTCCATGTTTTCACCATTTGTGGATAATGGTTCTCACTGTGGTTCTCTGGAGTCCCAAAGCTTTAGAAATGGCTTTGGAACCTTTTCCAGACTGATAGATCTCAATGACTTTGTTTCTCATTTGTTCCTGAATTTCTTTGGATGGCAGCATGATGTCTAGCTTTGGAGGATCTTTTGGTCTACTTAAACTTTGTCAGGCAGGTCCTGTTTAAGTGATTTTTTTTGATTAAGAACAGGTGTGGCAGTAATCCAGCCTTTGTGTGGCTAGAGAAATTGAACTCAGCTTTCCAAAGATGTGATAAACAACAGTTAATTTATGTTTTAACAGGTGGGGCAATCACTTTTTCACACAGGACCGTGGAGGTTTGGATCCCCCCCCCCCCGTCCTAATAAGAATCTTCATTTAAAAACTGCATTTTCTGTTTACTTGTTATCTTTGACTCACATTAAAATTTGTTTGATGATCTGAAACATTTAAGTGTGACAAACTACAAAAAAGTAAGAAATCAGGAAGGGGGCAAAAACTTTTTCACAGCTGTATAGAAATGATGCACTCTTTTACTTCTCGATCGGTCTCTGCCGAGTGACGTAACATTTGTTGCTTAACCAGCAGTAACCAGCGCTTGACGCCATTTCAGGCGTAAAACTGTCAGTGGTCAAACCGGCGTGGAAATGAGCGCATCTGATCATAAAAATGATCTTATGACTGAATCCATGTGTGATTTATAAAATGTTCGTGTCTGACCAAACAACAGAATCTACGTCAGAAATGCACCGTCATCCAGCTGTTTCTCCTGAAGCAGCAGCAGCGCTGACAGATGGAGGCTGGTCGGATCTGAGCCTGACCCGGACAGGAACATAAATGATAACTTTCATTAGTTAAACTAAGAAACAGTCTACGAATGAACACTTGTACAACGTTAATGTGTAGATTCATTTATAGAAACGGATCTCCTCCAACAACTCCGTGTCTCCTGGGAGCTGCAGTTACCAGCGCGTCTGTCCTTCTGGCTGCCATAATGTTTATAAACTAGTATTTCTGTTATTTAACTTGTCAATAAAGTCTTGACAAGTTACAGCATCGTACAGATCCACACAGGTCAGGGTTGTGTTGCAAACTTTCTCTGAGTCTAAAGCAGCGTTTCCCGCTGATCCGATGCAGCTGCGCCTTTCTGCAGCCCGACTGTCCGTCTGCTTACAAGCAGCCGAGCTTTCTTTTCTTTATTCAGACATCAACAGTGAGATAATAAAGTCTGATTTATCTTGAAACTGTTGGCGATCAGTTGTCGCCTTCATCAGAAGTTATAACACTCTGCTGTTAAGATCCTCTGGCTGGTATGACACCTGCAGCTCCTGGAGACAGAAGACAGGAGGCGATCCGTCGTTTCTATTAAGTAATCTGGACCCTAAAGTTATCGTCTATAAGTGCTCAGTCAGCAGAGTCAGTGCTCCGGGTCAGGCTCGGATCCCACAGTCCGGGTCAGGCTCAGATCCCACAGTCCGGGTCAGGCTCAGACCCCACAGTCCGGGTCAGGCTCAGATCCCACAGTCTGGGTCAGGCTCAGACCCCACAGTCCGGGTCAGGCTCAGATCCCACAGTCCGGGTCAGGCTCAGATCAGACAGTCCGGGTCAGGCTCAGATCCCACAGTCCGGGTCAGGCTCAGATCCCACAGTCCGGGTCAGGCTCAGATCCCACAGTCCGGGTCAGGCTCGGATCCCACAGTCCGGGTCAGGCTCAGATCCCACAGTCCGGGTCAGGCTCAGATCCCACAGTCCGGGTCAGGCTCGGATCCCACAGTCCGGGTCAGGCTCAGATCCCACAGTCCGGGTCAGGCTCGGATCCCACAGTCCGGGTCAGGCTCGGATCCCACGGTCCGGGTCAGGCTCAGATCCCACAGTCCGGGTCAGACTCAGATCCCACAGTCCGGGTCAGGCTCGGATCCCACAGTCCGGGTCAGGCTCAGATCCCACAGTCCGGGTCAGTCTCAGATCCCACAGTCCGGGTCAGGCTCAGGTCCCACAGTCCGGGTCAGGCTCGGATCCCACAGTCCGGGTCAGGCTCAGGTCCCACAGTCCGGGTCAGGCTCGGATCCCACAGTCCGGGTCAGGCTCAGATCCCACAGTCCGGGTCAGGCTCAGATCCCACAGTCCGGGTCAGGCTCAGATCCCACAGTCCGGGTCAGGCTCAGATCCCACAGTCCGGGTCAGGCTCAGACCCCACAGTCCGGGTCAGACTCAGATCCCACAGTCCGGGTCAGACTCAGATCCCACAGTCCGGGTCAGGCTCAGATCCCACAGTCCGGGTCAGGCTCAGATCCCACAGTCCGGGTCAGGCTCAGATCCCACAGTCCGGGTCAGGCTCAGATCCCACAGTCCGGGTCAGGCTCAGATCCCACAGTCCGGGTCAGGCTCAGATCCCACAGTCCGGGTCAGGCTCAGATCCCACAGTCCGGGTCAGGCTCAGATCCCACAGTCCGGGTCAGGCTCGGATCCCACAGTCCGGGTCAGGCTCAGATCCCACAGTCCGGGTCAGACTCGGATCCCACAGTCCGGGTCAGGCTCGGATCCCACAGTCCGGGTCAGGCTCGGATCCCACAGTCCGGGTCAGGCTCGGATCCCACAGTCCGGGTCAGGCTCAGATCCCACAGTCCGGGTCAGGCTCGGATCCCACAGTCCGGGTCAGGCTCAGATCCCACAGTCCGGGTCAGACTCGGATCCCACAGTCCGGGTCAGGCTCGGATCCCACAGTCCGGGTCAGGCTCAGATCCCACAGTCCGGGTCAGGCTCGGATCCCACAGTCCGGGTCAGGCTCAGATCCCACAGTCCGGGTCAGGCTCAGATCCCACAGTCCGGGTCAGGCTCAGATCCCACAGTCCGGGTCAGGCTCAGATCCCACAGTCCGGGTCAGGCTCAGATCCCACAGTCCGGGTCAGGCTCAGATCCCACAGTCCGGGTCAGGCTCAGATCTCACAGTCCGGGTCAGGCTCAGATCCCACAGTCCGGGTCAGGCTCAGATCCCACAGTCCGGGTCAGGCTCAGATCCCACAGTCCGGGTCAGGCTCAGATCCCACAGTCCGGGTCAGGCTCGGATCCCACAGTCCGGGTCAGGTTCAGATCCCACAGTCCGGGTCAGGCTCAGATCCCACAGTCCGGGTCAGGCTCAGATCCCACAGTCCGGGTCAGGCTCGGATCCCACAGTCCGGGTCAGGCTCAGATCCCACAGTCCGGGTCAGGCTCAGGACCCACAGTCCTGGTCAGGCTCGGACCCCACAGTCCGGGTCAGGCTCGGACCCCACAGTCCGGGTCAGGCTCAGGACCCACAGTCCTGGTCAGGCTCGGACCCCACAGTCCGGGTCAGACTCAGATCCGACAGTCCGGGTCAGGCTCAGATCCCACAGTCCGGGTCAGACTCAGATCCCACAGTCCGGGTCAGGCTCAGATCCCACAGTCCGGGTCAGGCTCAGATCCCACAGTCCGGGTCAGGCTCAGATCCCACAGTCCGGGTCAGGCTCAGATCCCACAGTCCGGGTCAGGCTCAGATCCCACAGTCCGGGTCAGGCTCAGATCCCACAGTCCGGGTCAGGCTCAGATCCCACAGTCCGGGTCAGGCTCAGATCCCACAGTCCGGGTCAGGCTCAGATCCCACAGTCCGGGTCAGGCTCAGATCCCACAGTCCGGGTCAGGCTCGGATCCCACAGTCCGGGTCAGGCTTGGACCAGCCTCCGCCTGTCTGCGCTGCTGCTTCAGGGTAGAAGCAGCTGGATGAGGAGGGATTTCTGACATAGATTCTATTGTTCGGTCAGACATGAACATTTATTAATCACACGTGGATACAATAATAAGATCATTTATATGATCAGATGTGCGCTCATTTCCACGCTTGTTTGATAAACGGGACCGCTGACTTTTATACGCCTAAAATGGCGTCTTAGCAACAAAAGTCACGTGTCTGGCAGAGACCGATTGCACTTTTTCAGTGCAAACACATTGGTGTGTGTGTGTGCACATATATATATATATATATATATATATATATATATGTGTGTGTGTGTATTTACATAGGTACACACAGCCGGGGAAAAAGTATTGAACACACCAACATTTTTGAAAAGGAGGTCTGAGGCACTCAGGAAGAAAGTTATTAAAAAGCCTTTTAATAACTTTTTAATAACTTTCCTCCTGAGTGCCTCAGACCTCCTTTTCAATTCTTCACTTGGATCCCTCACTGAAGAGCACCAGAGGAAAATCTTTTCAGTCCCTAGAAGCACTCCATGCCCAGCTTTTTTGACACCAACATTTTTCTCAGAAAATATAATTCTAGTAGAACTATTGACATGAAATTTTCACCAGATGTTGGCAACAACCCAGGTAATGCACACATACAAAGAAATCCTAACATTTATGTCCTTGAATTAAGTTTTATGTAACATAGGGAAATGACACAAGGAATAAGTATTGAAAACACTTACTGAAATGTATTTAATACTTTGTTAAATAAAGCCTTTGTTGGTGATTCCAGCCTCTAGACACCCCCTGTATGGAGAAACAAAATAAGATCAGATAAGAAAAACCTTTATTTGTCCCACACTGGGGAAATTTGCAATTCTGCAACAGCACACATACAGCGGACACAAGTGGAATACGTTGGGCCAAAATCACACCCGAACATTCTTCCTACACTAACTGCCTTCAAATCTTCAAGGTTTCGGCAGTCTCTTTTGTGAATTCGGATCTTCAGTTCTTTCCAAAGATTTTCAATTGGATTCAAGTGGGGTGATTGCCTGGGCTGTTCTAGCAGCTTTATTTTCTCTTGCTTATACCAGGTGAGTGTTTCTTGGCTGTGTGCTTGGAATAGTTGTCTTGCTGAAAGATCCAGCCTCTTTTCATCTTAAGCAGCTGCAGATGCAGCAGATTCTGGTCCAGATTGTCTCTACTTTTGAATTCTTCCCTCAATGATATGAAGTCTGCCAGTACCACATGCTGAAAAACACCCCCCACCATGATGTTCCCACCTCCAAACTTCATTGTTGCTATGGTGTTTTGGGGTCAAGTGTGGTGCCATTTCTCCTCCAAACATGTTGTATCTTATGACAGTCGAAGTTCAGTTCTGGTGTCATCTGACCAGACTATGTTTTCCAGAACATCATGGGTTTGTCCAGATGTCGTGTTGCAAACTTCAAACCAGCATCAACCTGCTTCTTCTTCAGAAATGGAGTCTTGCGTGGTGTGCGTGCATGAAGGCCATGGCGGTTGAGTGCATTCCTTCTTGTTTTCTCTGAAACAACTGTAGCTGCTGGTTCCAGGTCTTTCTGAAGCTCTCCACGAGTGGTCCTGGGCTGTTGGAGAACCTTTCTGATGATTGTTCTGACTCCTCTGTCTGAAATCTTTCGAGGAACACCTGGCCGTGGCCGCTTTATGACCATGCCGTGTTCTTTCCACTTCCGGATGATGGTCCCAATGTTGCTTACTGGAACTGAAGTTTAGAAATGCACCTGGAACTAGGTCTGCGACGATAATCAACAAATCAATTGATTGCACGAGATATGAAAATAAAGTCAATTGATAGTTATTTTGTGACTTCACGGTCTGTAGGGGCACCCTGCCCATGGCGGGCAAAAAACACTCTGGCTCGCCCCCTGCAGGCTGAGAACAAGCCTGAGAAACACACAGTTACGCTGCTGGAAAATACCAGATGGTGGTTTTGCGATCGGGTGCACAAACCTCCAGGAGGGGAAAGTGCTGGGGTTGTGTTTTACCTGGTTTTTACCGCATTCCGTCCTGTAAAGACATCCTGAGAGGAAAAATGTATCAGCGGATCAGTTCTATCAAATGCACCTCGGTCCTGGCCGGGTACAGTAAACCATGCAGCCCCTCCACCAGCCCCGAACCCACACGTTCTAGCAGCAAACACTTCATCAGCGGGCAGTAATGCCCACACCTACATTCATCCGTATATAATTAGCGTAGTTTTAGCCATAAATGATACCTCATGCATACCTGTTGGCACGATTTGTTGTCATATCAAGGTGACCAGCTGCCTGCCGTCTTTTGTATGAGTTGACTTTAGCTGCTAGCTAAAACGGAGGGATGCAGTAACGCAAATAAACTCCTAAAGGAGGGATGTGGAAATCCTGTTACACTCATATTTAGATGAAAATTACAAAGACGAGATGTAACACTGATGTTTAGAATGATATTCTTTGTTGTCACTGTCTGTCCTCACAGCTTCGTCCTTTCTAAAACTGATGATGTAGCAAGTTAAAATGAGAGGAAATGATTCTATTTCTGTTATTTCTGTGTGAATAGTAGTTTTTAGTGATAACTGTCGGTGCTCTTATGTTCCTTCAGTCTGGCAGCGGTGTACGCTGACGGCTTCTCAACCAGACAGATGTAAATATCCCTGAATGCAGCTCAGCAGTGACGTGGTGATGTTTAACGGCTCGTATACAGCAGTCGCTTCTCTATACGGGTCACAACTGTCCAACACTTCCATCTTATTCCTGTATCTTTCCTTCTTGCTAACTGACAGCTGATTTAAACAACGTTTCTGTCGTCTGTCTGCACAGAGTCTGTGGCGCCCCGTCATCTTTTGCCTGCCAGGGCTCCCGGCAGGTCACATGACTGAAAACTATCAATAACTCTCCCGGACTCGATATATTGCCATGTGCATGCATGTATTTCTCTTCCTTGTCTCTCACCTTCAAACACGCCGGATGACTAGAAGGTTCACTCTGTGCATCGGTCTCAGCACCCGGGCGCATTTGTGGCTTAGTTAGCCATCTTATCAGTCATTCAGGATCTTTGTATCTGTGGGAGCAGGCGGAGCCGCAAGCACACCTACAGACAGACAGACAGGCAGGTGAACTTCGACGAGCATAGAAACGCGAAGCCAAATGCTACAGCTCTGGTGAGTGAATATCTCAGCTTCAAGCTCAATGAGTGAGGTGGGACCATCAACACAGAAAAGCTAGTGCCCCGACTCTGTATAAAAATGGTAGCGACAAAAAAAGGCACCACAATGAACTTGCATGGCCCCTTTAAACACAATCCCCCGGTTGAGGTGAAGAAAGAACAAAAAGCAAAAAACTGCACCCCGAGATGTAAAGCCGCCGGTCCACAGTCAACACATCATCATCATCATCATTACTGTATTATCATTAATATTTAATATTATTATTATTATTGTTCTCTTTTTACCTGTCCTGTCCAGCATTATAGCAAGCAGAATGGTGATCTGGTTGCTTTGTGTTGAACCTATTTGCTTTGCCTAGGGGAGCTTTATGATGTATTAATATTACATAAGTGGTTAATTTGTTCTCGGTAAAGTCGACAATAATATTGTTTATCGTCAATATTATGTGGGACAAGACAGTATATCGTCCAGCAAAATTTTTTATCGCCCCAGGCCTACCTCGCACCAATGCCTTCAGTATGCTTGCAATAATAGACAGCTCTTTGCTATTACCCATCATGCAATGCTTCTTGTCTCACACCTTGGTGATGAGAAACCTTTTTAAAGGCATCAGTCAGGACTAAAGCAGCTGATATTACTTTGCTCTGATAGGGGACAGGATTACTTTCTAAATACTGACAGACTCCAGCTGCTTTCTTGACTTTCCAGATCTTTTTGTGCCTCCATTTCTTCATGTATTCAATACTTATTCCCTGTGTCATTTCACTATAAACATAAATGTTAGGATTTCTTTGTATGTGTGCATTTCTTGGTTTGTTGTCGATATCTGGTGAAAATTTCATGTCAATAGCTCTACTAGAAATATATTTTCTGAGAAAAATGTTGACATGTTCAATACTTTTTCCCCTGATATATCTATATATCTCTCTATATATATATACACACACACACACACACACGTACATATATATATATATATATATATATATATATATATATACACATATGTACATACACATATGTACATACATATATCTATTTTGGCTTTCAGGCGGTTAGTTTTTTTTTTTTATCTCATTGCAGGATTTGTATTTAATCGCATTTCAATCTATGCTAAAGCAGTCGTGGGGAACAATGGTCCTTTATGTTTTCTATGCATTCCTGCTTCAACACAGCCTATGAAATTTTGTACAGTGACTGGTTGACACATCGTCGTCTTCTTCTTCTGTTGTTTATAGGCGATCGGCAAACAGCTTTAGGAGCATTACTGCCACCCACTCCTTGGATCATTTGGTGGGTCAAATTTATTGAATTGGCACTCTGAGTTAATCACAATAATTTTTTATAATGCATTAATTTGCAGTGTAATTAATACACGCATGTTCAGACTATTTCATCCAGAAAGACTGTTGGCTAGACATGTAACCTTTTTTGACCCTGCACCTTAAAAGATTCAAAATCAAGGATCGTGAGGAAGCAGAATCGAAAGGAGGAATCGGAACCAGAATCATTCAAACTCACCCGATACCCTTTTCGTGAACTAAGTTTATTACACAGAATTTACTCTGAACTCATGCTCACATTTACCTAAAACTGGCAAATCTGACTAAAAATGTTAAAACTTTCTTTTTTGTCTGTCGTTAGTCCTGAACTTGGGTGTAAACTGGAGAAGATTTGTGTCTGTGTGTTGTGATTCCTCTGAGATGGACGTTGGAGTATCCAAGTCCCATGTTCTTCTCAACTACAGCCCCAGATCCCTGTTTTCTCAGTGAGACCTTCATCTGCATGGCCGTCCTGCATCCCTTCATATTTGTCACTCATCAGCTATGTCCAGTTGGAGGTCTAAGTGTGTGGACTATGGGTCACGGAGTGTCCTACGTAGTCCACGCAGTCTGAAGCAGTCTAACCTGTGTGAAATGGGACAGCCTAGCCTTCAGAATTCCCTGTAGTGCTCCAGTCCTGCTGCCAAGCAACTGCAAATTCAACAGCTATCTAGTGCACTTCAGATACATGGAGCCAGGTATTTTATTGCTGTGAATGCGTTTCAGTTCCTCCTGCTGCAACTTTTGGCATGCTACCCCTCCCGCACCGTTTGTACCACTGCGGCTGTTCTGGTATCAAAATGTTCGGCGTGTTCTGCAGATGCGTGCTACATCTCTTCATGTCTCTAACTTCTATTGAGTTATTCAGCATTTTGTGACTTCATATACATTTTGCTGGACATCTTCTGGCCCCCTTTAGGCCAAGCTGAGAAATTTTAGCCAAAAGCATTCCAAACCCCATTCACCACAATTTTCCTGTTTTTATCCAGCTGTATATGCACCCTGTTATGATTGTCTAGTGGTTAAGCATCCACTCTGGAATCATGCAGTCATTGAGATCATGAGGTTGTGGGTTCAAGTCCAATAGATGCAGTATGCAAAAGTCATAAGCTTTTACTGTGCTTCATGATTGCACACATTTCACTCAGCTGTGCCACCATTGGCCAGCTCTGCAGTCACAAGAGTACTCATCCAATCAAATGGTCGCATTTTAAAAGTCTAAATAATTGAAAAAGTATGAAAGCTATACCATGAGGTATAGCTTCAAACTGCAGAATGAGCTGAACATTTTGATATCTGAATGGTTAAGGAGTACCGTGCCAAAGTTTGGCGAAATAAAGAGAAACAGGAAAGCAATGCAAGCATAGTATAGCCCATGACCACATTTCAACTGTTTTGCGTCATGCTGCCAATGTGACTCGTTGGCGTAAGTCTAACACGTGCTATGTGAACGGCGCATCATAGCAGTCAGAAAGTCACAAGTTCAAACCCAGCAAAAACTCTTAAAACATATCAACAAACTAAAACGAAACCTTAAAATAACATTGGATGATATAAAAACTTAAAACTGCCAACCAACCCTTAGAACAAATTTTAAAAAGCTTAGAGATCTCCAAAAATCAACATAAAGTA
>JALJCO010007918.1:0-38007 GCA_023101725.1 Atherinomorus stipes
GGGGTGGAGAAAAATTGTGGAGGAGGGGAGCTTCTAGAGAATCTCAAGTGATGTGTTTGAGTGCCTAACAGATGGCAGCTTTACTTCAGACACCCAAAGCAGGAGGGGTTGGCACATATTTCACAAGGATCTGAAGAAGTGATGATATACACTGTAAAATGCAAGGAAAACAAACAATGAACAACGATATTATCATATTGGCAGTCATATTTTATTATATCTAAACTCGAGTTTCTCCCATTGTTTACCTCTTTGTGCTCAGTTAATGATATAGAGTAGTATATACTGTATTAATCAGACTTAAAATATGTTTTTGCATCACCCGAAAGGTCAGTTTGTCAGTTTTCTGAAGTACTGCTGGTGATATGGGATCTACTTTTTGTCCCAGGAATAAATCTGCAGTTAGGTTCAATGCACCCCTTGAATACAGTTCACTGCTTTTTATAAGTCTGTGGTCTGGTATTCTCTGATATGCACCTTTTCTTTTAAGTTTAAAGTTTTGATCCTTTTTTAAAAAAGAAAATCAAGCTTCTCATTAAAATCTCTTTAATTTTTTTCGTTTTACTGCTTCCCCCTGCCCGCTGCCGCGATGTTTTTATTGTTTTTTGTAAAGCACTTTGGATTGTCTTGTACATGAAATATGCTTTATAAATAAACTTGCATGGCTATTCTGATTTCAGAACCAAGTTAAGACACAGTGATTACAGGGTGGATAATAAACACCTATAAAACGAACCCTATAAAAAACCCTACTATAAAATTGCTATTTTTCTCTGGGATTAATTAAGTATTTTTGATCTAATTTCATATAAGGTATAAAGAATAGATAAAGGAATCCATTTGAACAAATTAACACTAGCATGTGTGGGTTTGAACTTAGATCTATGAGATAATGTGGCCAAGAAATTAATGATTAAAAAGGAAGTGCTGATAGGGAATAGTCTGACAAATATATTTTGAGAAAATATACTCCCTCTTAGACCTGGAAGACAAGATTGTTGAGGTCAGGTTGGCTTGGCAGAAAACTGAAAATGGGTGGAAACATCAAGTTATTGTAAAAATATTGGCAGCCATATTTTATGATATCTAAACTCAAAGAGTCTCTTGTTGTTGTACTCTTTTTCTCAGTTACCACCTGTCCCATATTTACTTCTCTAGACATTTCCCATTGCTGATGACTGTTTGATGAGCGCTATGTGCTGACACTCCTGTGTCTATACCCAGGGCTTATATCTCAATGAGTCAACACTTCCTGACACAACATGGATGATTTTGCTGTGTGTTGTAAAAGACCATAATACTGGTGCAACATAAACCGCAACAAATAAATAACCAGTGTGCATTATTGTGAAATTTCTAGTATTTAAATTTCCCCCAAAAAATGAATGAAAACAAAACATCTTGAGTGATTTGTTCTGTGATTATTTGCTTATTACTTTTTGCCACAACTTATGGCCTATTTAACTGCATGTACTGTATAAGAAAAAATTAAACAAAAAACCAACAACTAACCAATGAATGCTATTTTATATACTTTTTTCTCATATCATATCAAATAGGAATTTATATTATTCAGAAACTGGCAAAACAAGATTGAAAAAAAATTATCTCTGAATATTAAAATTATACTGTGTAACTTTTGGCCACTAGGAGCGCTAAACCTCCAACAGCGCCAATGTCTCACAGGCCTCACAGCAATGACGCAAATTTAAATCTCCTCTCCCGTGTTTGGATATTGAAATAAATGGAGTCCATCAAGGTTCAAGAATTTTCTAAAGGATTTTTCACCATTGGAGGATATACACCTGGCGGAGGTATGCGCCTCTGTTTCTAATTACATATGTTTACATAGCTGAAACATCACACACACAAAAGCACAATGCAAAAGATAAATGCGCGATCAAACCCGGCCACAAAACCAAGTTGTGGTTTTGAGCACTGAATGAAGTCGTAACTTTGGCAAAACTCATGTTTGTTATGAGAACGTCTGGATTTAGCTCAGCTTACGGGGCATTACAGTGGCTCTGCTTCCTTCTGAACAGCGTATGAAAACCGTACAAATAAACCAGCCAAACTGCTGATCGTTCTGTTACTTCTTTGATATTTATATGAATTACAGAGAACCCATTTATTGCTGCAAACCAGCCACAATTGTGCGAAATTTTTAGGGAGTCACGTTAGCTTTGGTCTATAGTAATTCTAGCCGTGTTTTGCTAACAGGAAACTAGAGGCAACATACGGCTCTTATTGACGTTGTTTTGAAAAAACGCTGACTGAAAAAAAAAAAAGGAAAAGCATCTTATTTTCGTATGTTTACGCAACAGCCAAACTTACTTACCAGTCGAATGATACGGTGGCAAACAGAGAGTGGGTTTGCTTCCGCACTGCTGTTTTCAGAAGAGTCCAACGACTGAGTTCTTTTCCAGTGTCCACTCGTGTTTCGTATCTGCAGTGATCCCTTTGCCTCTTTTTTTCTGGCCTGCTCAGACATCACTTTCACCTTTTTTACTTTGTTTCGCCATGACTATGCTATGAGTAATGAGAGAAAAGTAGAGCTTTCTGTGTTTACGGAAGAGGAGCCGTAAAGCAACTTGCTGTACAGCACTTTCATCGACGGCCCGCCTCTCCCAAGTTACGATGTCTGGTTTTTGCAGAAGAGGGCAGCCCACTCAGAGTGCTGACACGCATTAGTCACTGTATATTGGCCCCAAAAATCATCTAATACTACTCATTTTAGGCTTAATATCAGGGTCAAAAGTTGCACAGTATAACTTTAAAGAACAGAAAAGGTTGAGGCACTCTAGACTTGCTAGTATGTGTTTTAATTAAATTACTGCACCTACGCGTTTCGACCTTGCAGCCTTCATCAGGGAACTGCTGCAACTCTGAATATTACTTGAATTGGTAGTCCTAGCGTTCTTTATATCATTGATTGTATAAGATATATACAATCTTTCCACCCGTTTGCACCGAAAAACAGCAAACTTACTTTATCGTGCACTTTAATATTGAATATGGAGTGAATCTGATGTCCTGAGCTTATTCCTTGCTTTTGCCTTTTTACCTTAACCATGAACACAGGCTTTTGGATTTTTGACTCTCGGTTCTGTACAGGTTTAAGTTCTTACATTTATTGTTTGCCATGCTGACTGAGAAACTGGTCTGTGTAATAAATCCAACCCATTTTAACTTTCGTACACAGTCCACTTTGATCCTTGCGTTTCTGTCAATTCCTGGTCTTTATTAATTGTACAGCGCTTGTCATTTTGCACATACAGTTTATTTTCGGCTTAGTCTCTCATGAATACAAAAAAACTGAGATAATTACGAAAACACAGTATAAGAATAGCTGTTGTTTGGGAATTATATGAAAAATGAAAAGTGAAAACTTAAGCTTCTTGTTTAGAGTTTTTTTTTTTTTTCAAAGATTTACATCTTATAATAAATGGGAGCACTGGCAAATCCTAATAATTATGTTTTGTGTTTTTTCATGTACTATTGATTTTTTTAAATGACACATGCTGTATTAAAGAGTGAATACATACTCTTAACTGTCTAACATTACCTCAATTGCAACAATAACACCCTCCATGCAATACCCCCTGCCGCACGCTGTCTGTTTTTGCATTTAGATAGAAGCCAAAAAATACATTAGATGCAGCTTAAGGCAGAGGAGCACTTTGTGATGTAATGCCATAATATATTTCTGACAAAAGTCTAATGTTTCATATCCCATATTTATTTTTAAATCCCTCTGGCACAACTTTACCCAGTCTTGAGAAAACGATTCTTGCTCCCTCTCTTTACACACTGGTCCGAAAGACTTGAGGCAGGAGAGGGTGGCCTACCGACTGCTGCAACACTTGATTCTGCATAGGGGGGGTTTACAGTGTCGTTGAGATCCATCTGCCTTCTTCAGCTGCTTCACGGCTTCAGGGGAAGCTTCTGTTTCCAACCTGAAAGTGAGGGAACAAGTGGCTTTACAGCCCAAGTCTGGCGCAATCCAAATCTTTTACATGTCCAAGCTTTGAATGGTGAAAAAAAGTAGACTGACAATTTGTGAGCTACTGGTCTTGATTTATAGCCTCTTCACCCAAGGTTTAACTAACTGAAATGGATCTAATAATAGTGCTAAAAATGGGTTTTATGTTATTACATTTTACAAGCCTAAACTAATGAAAGAACGAAACAAAAAAAAAAAAACAGCCCTTCTCTATTACAAAGGTAGAGACAATTTATGTTTAAATAGAACATAGTCCTCACCCTGACTTGGACACTCAGAGCTTCCCTGACACACACAGCACCAAAACAAGGGAGACACAGAGCAATCTCATTTTCAAATGAAGCAAGACGTCTTTCAACTCAGAGAAGTGTTTGTTCTGTGCTGGAGTGCTGGCCTTCCTCTTTTATAAAGCGTTAGGACAGATTAGTCAGTGATTTATTAACAAAGACAACTGGCCACGGGTAAAGAGTAAAGGTACTTCTGCTCAAAGGTAACCAAAGAAGCCGTCATGTACAAACAGAGAAGGGTTTTTCTGGATCCTCTTTTTTTGTTTATAACCTTTAATTTTTTATAACACCTGTTTGAGCTCTTACCCCGTCATCATCATATTTTATTATTGACTGAATTCCCAACCAGCGCACCATATTGCCTCAATGCCACCCAATAAATCTCACCCTGAGACTTTCTCTCACAGATGTTCGTCACAGCTGTCAGGTGGTAGCAGACCTACAGTATACGCACTGCTCCATGTGGGTCACTTGTTTAAACAGCTGTAATGTTTACCATTATATTTACAAGCATCATTTTTAGTGTATATTTACACCTTAATGCTAAAGTTCCTCTAAGTTAATTTTTTTTTACAAACAAACAGGGATCACTTCTTGAAAAATGTTCTTTAAAAAAAAAAGAAAAAAAAAAAGACTTAAACTTGAAAAAATTAAAAAACAAGACATGTTGCATCAGGTTGGAAAGCAGCTGCATTTTGCTTCTGAAGAGTATGAGATACTGAGATAATGACATATAGATTCTGCTACACAAAGACAATTTTTCACATAGTAGAAAAGGCTAATTCCTTCTTTGAATTAAGCATTTGTCTTATATCCTCTGTTAACTTTCTTGATCCAGTAAAAGGCAGTCTGATGTTGATTTTTTGTTTTATGTATTGTTTGGTTACTTTTTCCAATAATTTCCTTTCTGTTTCTATGCTGCGTCAGTCATGGTGCACATCCTAAAATGGCCAGTGTGTTGATATTCAGTTGCAGACAAGTGACACAGTGCCATGAAGTAAAGCTGTACCGTGATGCTCGGGATCTATAGGTCTGTCAGCCTTGGGATGCTGCAGGGAAATGATGGCTCCAAAGAATGTGCAATGTGTGTCTGAAGCTGTTTTAAGGTTGTAGAGCTATGTACTGTTACTTTTGTGTTTTGTATGTATTGTTGCTTTAAATTTGCTCTTGTATGTTCAAATGCAAACATTTTAGAGAAGTGGAACAAAACAAAACAACAACTAAAACAAGGGCCTTTATTCACGTTTAGCACCTTATTAAAACCACTGAAACACACACCCTATCAGGCAAGGGTGAGAAGATTGAATATAATTATGCGAGATTGAATGAAAATTTTAAGAAGTGCTTTGCAAACCCCTATTGTGGTGAAAACATGCTGTTGATGTGGACCACTTTTAATCCTCCTCCAGCCTAAGCTTCTTCTCTTCTCCTTTCCTTAAGAATGCCGTGCAGTACTTAGCACCATCAAAAAACAGGGGAATAATCTCTGAGAAATACAACTCTTTTCTTATGTAAATAAGAAAAGGGTTTGGCTTTTGGTTTTTCAACGTTGCACTCTTGAAGCTCTTCCCGCTAAGTACTTCCTTTTCTCTGCTGCGTCCGCTGTTTTCTCTTTTTTCTTCCCCGAGTTTAGGAGTGACTGGCGTCCGGGACGGCTTTGCCGACAGCGCGACACAGTTGCAACTGCCTGGGGCGCCATCCGCTGAACAGGGGCGCAAAACATTGCAGAATGACAATAATTAAAAAAAAAAAAGTTAATTAAATGCATGTAGCCTATGTGTTATGAAATACACTCTCTATAGCTACTCGAAATTTCCCTCCAAAAGATATCAAAAATAAAACCTCAATATTTAAATTCATGGAATGATCAGATCTGGCTGCAGGACCTGCTCCTACTGACACTTGTTTTGACCGTGAAGGGTGACGTACATGACATGGTGCTGTGGAAGAAGGTAGGCCGTGTTGTGTTTAAACTTTTCAATGATTGAATGATGAAAAGAACATCTTTCCAAAAGTGAAGGAAGGAGGAGGAAAAAAAACGGGCTGTAAGCGGGTATATAGACTGAGGCTGAGCTGGTCGCCCTGTGTGGAGAAAGAGGGAGGGAGAGTTGCCGGTGGGGGCGCATCTCACGTCGCGGTTAATAATGACAGACATCGACAACTTATCAACACACTGAGAATGGTTGACAACGATTGTAGATTGTTGTAGAGTGAAGAAGAGTTCTCAGGGTCGAGGTATGTACTTTCCCTCAACATTAAAGCTTGTTTAGCTCATCATGTGTTCCATGACGAGCTAAACGGCTCTTTTAGTCAAAGTTCTTGAGAGCCATTGTGGAAGGTCCAAAGAGCCACTTGCAGGTTCCAGACTCCTGCTCAGAAGCTGCTGCAGAGGTGGAGCTTCATCATCACTGTTTTGTATGTAGTCATCACTATTATTTGTTAATTTTATTATTAAATTATTGCTGAATGTTTCAATTAATCTTAGTTACTAATAACAGTAAATATAGATCATAGATAAGGTTTATCTATACAATGTCTACTACATGAAAGAAAGACAGACTGGATGCAGATGTAACTGTGGATGTTGTGTCTGGTCCAGCTACCAGTCAGTCAAAAGCTGTAGCTGCTGACTTTAGTCATTATTACAGCAGCAGTTGTGTTTCAATGTGACCAAATCAGACACATGTGGATGTAATCCTACCAGAGAATCACAACTCTGCAACAATATTCACTCAGACACATGCAGCTCATCCTGCTCTGTCCATCTAGAACAGGGGTGTCCAGAGGTGGTCCTTGAGGGCTGCTGTCACTGTTAATCTGCTTCAACACACCTGACTGATACCAAATGGATCCTACAGTCTGTGAAGTTCTTGGTAATTGCAGTCAGGTGTGTTTGAGCCAGGGATACATAGAAAACCTGCAGGATTGTGGCCCTCGTCGACTAGAGCTGGACACCCCTGATCTGGAATCATGGGCGCCAGGACAGGGGGGCACCAAACTGTAACCTCGCCTAGGGCACCAAAGTGGTCTCCCTTTCTTGGCAGTCCCAAGTTGATCCACTGGAAACGGGAGGTTACAGAGCCGATTTTCAGATTCTTGAGTGTTTTTGATGCACAAAGTTAGGCACGTCAGCAAACACTAGCTGGCTTGTGCTAGCCTGCTAACGCCAGCTGTGTAGTCTGCATCATTGAAGTGCCGGCTACAGACAAACGTGCTGCCTTGTTTTATTATAAAGTTCGGCCCTTCACCCGCCGAATCTCGCTTTGATCCCACTTCTTCCTTAGCATCACGTCAGTCGGGAATCCATGAAAATTTAAGTAAGGTTGGCGTTGTTTATTCGATTTACAAAGTGGAACAGAGCAGGGACATTGGAATCAGCTATTGTTGGACTGGCCCGGAAGAGGAAACGCCTAAATTTGACAAGTTCTGGAAACTGGAACACGAAGCGTGATAATCCCCTATGATGATAAATGTAACTAATTTAATAGAAACAGCTACTCGCCATGTGGTAGGTAGCCCTCTGAGATTTACTCACCAAACAGACCCTGACTGGGAGTGTGCATCAGGACAGGAAGTGTACACCTGACTTGTACTCTCCCCTTGTGTTTTATGAAACAGAATGAAGTTCATCCCGCAGTCAAGGTATGAAGGTATGACTTAAAATGTATTGGTTTTCATACCGCTATGTTTTTATACCGTGGTATACCTTGAAACCTTAAACCGGCACATCCCTACTTCTGAGTTGACCTGATGTTACCAGACATTTACATGCATCTCTTCTCCTCAGTACACAGTGTTCAGGGGATGCATTGTTCTTGCCATTACTGCCTGTGTGCTAGGTGTTGCTGCCCACTTGGTCGTGATGAGCAATATTAACAACTAAAGCGCTTTTGTAATTTATTTAGTATTTTCAAGGTTCATGTGAAAAAATATAATGATGATAATTCCCCTATAGAGGGACAGGTAGTTGATCCTGGGCACTCAATTGTTACTCATATTATGTGCCCACCTTAGGCAGTAAAGCTGTGGGTGTGCTGCAGGTCTCAGGGTCTGTACCTTAGCTGAGAATTAGTGGTGTCTGCATTGACAATTTATTTTCATCTGATGAGCTACATAGGATGAATTATTCACAGTACTGAACATTAACATTCATTCTGAAGGGGGCTTGATGTGTGTTGTGATAAATTTGTAAGTTTTGTTAGTAATGCTATGCCAGTTTGAGTCAGTGTAAGAAACCTAATAAATGAGCCAAAACATGCTCAGCTGATGTTCCTCTGATGAATTGAAAATAGTTTTTGTACAGATTTCACTGAATGCTTCTGAACTCCTTAATGTCTGTTAATATGTTTCAAAACTGTGAGGGGTAAAAGATATAAGCACTAACAAATGTAATAAGGTGTTCACATTTCTTTGAAAGAATATAGTGTACACATGATGTATCAATGAAGGCTTTTATTCAAAACAATAACAATAAAAAGAAGGAAAAACAGAACACATCTCATTAAACATATAAAGCAAGGTCAGATAAATGTAACAAACCACATAAAGTCCAAAAATAAAAACATGCAGTAATGAGCTGTCTACAAAAAAGTAAAAAATAAAAAGGTAACAGTTTGCAAAACATTCCTCAGTCTGATTTCTGTCTTCTGTGGGCCACTTGTTTATCAGTTGGTTAAAAATGTCAGAACTTCGAGGATCGACTCTGTCTTGTAATTGCAGGTAAAAGAAAATTTCAAAATTCCCTGAAATTGTTTTTAAGGGGGTTAATGAAAAAAAAGGGAATCATTAGTATTAAGCGAGGAAAGATGTGTTTGACTTGCAGGGTACTTTTAGCAACCAGTGCAGGCAGCAAATGCGCAGATTTCACAGACGTCAACGGGAACGGCAGCTGAAATAAAAAAAACAAAAACAACAAGACAGACAGATGAGCTCAGCTACGCTGCTAGATTGCCTATAACTTGATATTCATGACCTCATATGTTCTTTTAAAATTCAAATGCTGCAAAATTTATTATCATCTCACCTAATCTGACGAGGGATGCAGATGCTCCCCTTTGCTTACAGAGGGGCAGGAACTCCTGAGGGAGCATGGGCTCGGCACAGAGGGACATGGTGCTCGCCTTGAGTCGAGGGCTTTGCTGACCTGTCATGGTTCTGGCCTCCATCAGCTCCTGAAGCCTCTTGACGGCTTCAAGGGAAAATGACAGTCCATTTTCCTAATAAAAAAAGAGCAGATTTTGAGTCGATGAAGGCTCAAATTTTCCTAGTTTAAATGTGGTTTAAAACAGGTAGAATACATAGCATTGCTTTGTTTGATTAAACAGACTCAGTAACTTCGCTCGGGGCTCCCCCTAGTGGCGTCCTTTCACTGTCGTGTTCAACCCCCTTACACCCCCACAGCACACAGACGGCTTCTCTACCTGTCTTTCCTCTATTTGATCCCTGATTATATTTCTAGCGTTTACTAGCTTGTTGATGCTAGTTGCTGCGTTGGTAGCAGCACCTCGTCTCCCTCTGCTCAAAGCAAAGTCCTGTATTTTCTGAAACGGGCGTTTTACCCGCGATTGCGGGTAAATATGCCGTGGATTATATTTTTCTCTGGTGTTGGCGAGTAGCAGGTAAGAATACGAACTTTTATTTACTTTTTGCGGACGTGACAAGGATTATTCAGCCTGAAGCAGTGATGCTTCACCCGGCGCCCAGGCAGTGCAAGCTACGTGAATCCTCTGGTCCAGCAGAGTTGGTTATGGAGCCAGGAGCCGGTGGGGGTGAAGCTAAAGAAATGTTTTCTTGAATTAGCGCTGGTAGTCTGGTTCAAATAGAGCTGGAAGCAGCTCGGTAGATGGGGACCTGAGTACCGTACAGCGGTTTCTGTTGTCGCAAGTTCTGCTCGGGCGTGCAGGCAAAGTTGTTTTTAGCAGCTCGCGGCCGAGGCCCCGGCGGGAGGGGGAACATTGAATCGCTCCGTAAACACTTTGTTTAGCCCACGGGGATTAGAAAGCATTGAGGTAAAAAGTTACTGAGTTCTCCTTTAATGGGTGTATGCCACATGGTTGGCAGATAAATGACACGGCTTGTTCTAATAAGCAGTAAATGTAATTAACCAGGCCACCAGTCTCATCATGAACACATCAGTCATGCTTAAATCTTAAAAGAAGAACTTACTTCAACTTGCACTGCCTCCGAGGTCAAGCTGAGAACCAGGACCAGGACAGCGATTGTGGCAAATGTGGTCTTCATGGTGGCAGTTGACAGCAGTTTGTCTTGCAGCTTCTTTTCTTCGTGTTGTGGGTGTGCTCAGCAGATGCTTAGCTCAGTTCGTCTGCTCTCCCGTCCTCAACAAGCCTCCTTTTAAACACCTGTGTCCAGCACCCCCGTGATCATGTGACTGGAGCTGCCACTAATGGGAGCAAAGTTTTTCTCACGGTTAATAAGTAGTGAAGGGCTTTTACAAGGTTGTAAAGAGGAATTCATAAATCCCACCTTGACATCATCATCATCTGTCTGATTATTTTTATGGGTGTATGGCTCACTGGTCTGCTGTGTGTGGAGCTGATCTCACCTCAAGTGGGTTAAAGAGTAACCACGCACTCTAGGCATGACAACAAAGCCACACCAGCCCATTGTTACACACAATGCCTGTTCATACCAATAATAAAGCTTTGGTCAAAATTATGAAATGTCTGCCAGAAATAAATGAAATTATCATAATTGAAGCAAATACTGATAATCACTAAAAAAATGCAGGTTGTTAAATTCAACATTGACCTTTCTTCTGCACAATTTGAGCACAGTTGTACATAATAAAGCAAAAACAAGCAATTTAATCTAAATGTAAATGTTATTATTCCCAGTGTTGGATGCCTGCAGAGCTCTCATTAGCTTATGCTGCAGAATAAACACCTTACTGAACACCATATGAATTAATTGTAGCTCCTGCTGCTAGTGCAAAGAATGATAAAGTTCATTTGATTTATTTAGCCCCTGTGCCTAGTCAGATTTGAATTCAAAGAACACAAAAATTAACACTGACCGCTCTTTTTTTCTTTTGCCTTTTATGATAGTTGGACACTGGGTGTAGAACAGCAGCTGCGAAAGCTTTCAGGTAATGAATGTGGCCGAATAAGCTGAGTTACAAATGTATTTAGACCACATAGTTGCTGCATATAAAGTATCTATATGCATTTCTCCTACCCTTTTTGAAGACCTGCGACCTTCCAGTTATAAAACAGCCACAAAATTGCTCCATATCTAAAGGACAGAAGGGCTTACAAAAACATTTCTTTGATGTTGGTGGACTATCAAACCTGTAAGTACACACACACACACACACACATAGCACAAGCTACAAATATGCTGCTGTTATATGTGGGAGGTTTTTAATGAGTTCATTACAGACAATTTTTCATGCAGAGCATGAAGGAGATACAACAGGCATAACATTTGGACCACCTCCAAGAGGTCAGACCATTAAGGGCATAGACAAAGAACACACTGACGGTGGTCTGGAGTGTTTGAAACTGGGACATTAGCAACAGAGCATTATAAGATGATCTTGCATCTTCCACTGATGTTCTGCTGGGAAAAGCTGCCACTGAAGGTGTGGTTGGGGAGACTCATTAGCAAAACATGTTTACTTATGTGCCAAGTGTCCAAGTGACATCCATGTGAATGCAGATTTTACTAAGAGAATAGTGATTTGCACCTAGATGAGTCACTCACTTTACCTGTATGTTGATTTATCTTGTGACTGACTGACGTCTCTCTCCAACAGACACCCTGAACTTCAAGCCTGCTGTCACCATCTAATGTACAGATGGAGAGAAGTGATGAATCAAACAGAAAATTGTCATGATCCCCAGGTTTTTGTTCCACTTCTGTCACCACAGTAGTTTTTTGTCAAGTCACTATGTTTGGGTTCCTGTTTTTATTTTGTGGTTCGTCTCCTTGTGGATTTGGTTTTGTTTAACTTCCAGTTCCCTCAACTCTGGTTTTCTTATTGTGCTTGACCTTAGTAACCAAGACGACAATGGCCAGACACACCTGGATTAATCAGTTTGTCCAGTGATGAGAGAAAGGAAACAAAGGAGCTACCTTAAGTATAGGAAGTAGTGGAGTTTTTCATAGAGCCTAATGAAATGAAATTAAATGAATGAAATAAAACGAAATAAAAATTCTTTATATCAGGAGGGAAATTTATGTTGTAATATACTGTCTCTTGTCTTCTTTTTTCCCCCAACAACACAACATACAACATAATAAGTATAAAAACTAACAGTGCAACAATAATAATCAGTCAGACTTGCTCTTGAGTTTGGATGCTGTGTTTGTAGTCTAGCCATGATGGAGCTGATGATATTACAGGCTGTATCTGGAGCGGTACCTAGTATTATATAAACCGCTACCAGAATAACATAGGCAAACTCTCTGGGTAAATAATATGGACAGAAACTCACAGCTAGCAGTTCGAGGTCTCTTGTGCAGATCTTCTCCATAACAGTGATGTGTCCTGGATTGCACCAACGCTAATTGACCATCACTGCAATTCCACCTCCCTTCAGCTTCACGCAGAGTTGTTTATTTTGGTCTGCATGGACCATCTTGTAGCCGAGTACAGACGCATTAGAGTCCGGGATGTGTTCATGCAGCCATGTCTCAGTGAAGCACATGAATGTTACGATAGTGAAAGGACACCACTAGGGGGAGGCCCGAGCTGAAGTTACTGAGTTCTGCTTTAACGACACACAACGTAACTTTTAGACCTTTAAAAGTATGCGTTTCTGACTCGTTTTAATGGCACACCAACATTCATTATGCTTATTTTCAAGCCGTCACTGCCCAGAGGCGTCCTGCGTCTCAGAAACAGCAGTATGTAAGTTTTCCATCCGGGACGGGACTCTAATGTTGCAGCCAACTATTGGTTGGGCACTGTGTCATGTACTAGCAAATGGATATGAACTAGATATGAACACAGCAGGTGTTTTGAACTTGCACCATGTCGGATTCGGTAAAGAAACACAAGGAAACATTACCGGAGGAAGAGAGGAAAAGAAAGAAAGGAAGGGACAGAACAAGAGTCAAGATAAGACTGTCTTTTACTGGCTGAAATAAATCATGGTGCAGGTATGATACAAGATGGATGCTAGTTTAGCCATCGATAGGTGGCGCGTCACTGAGAAAACTCCTAGAAGTTCCGTTGTGTGTCTTTAAATCTCCACCGTTTTTCTCTCTACCTTACCTCTGCCCTGCATCCTCTTCTCTTTCTCTTTAACTCTGCTGGGATTTGACGTGTTATTTTGTTAATAATTTTGATTTGGGAGAGTTTTAACAGTTGATCCTGGTGGTAAACAATTTTTCCGTTGCCATGAATGCACATCATAGCAAATTGTGAAAAAACTGAAAATAGGGAAGAAAAATCTCTTGTGTTGCACAGCCTTCAAACCAGCATAAAAAATCCTCCAAGAAAAACCTAATCTGACAGGTAATGTCGATAAAAAGACAATGTATTTCCAAAAAAAACTCAAGAGCTAAGACAGAGCTAGGCCTATTAGAAATTGCTGCTACCTAGCAGCACATTTCAAAAGGAAACACTTCTAAATTTAGTCATTACTCCCACTGTTTTTAAGCTCCTGGTTTTCCTTTCTATGTTTGTTGGTTTATTGTATGTGTTAGTTTGGCAGTGTTTCCCATGCTAGTCCAAGAGTTTTGTCATCCTTTGTTTATCATTAAATCTTCTCGCCCTCATCAGCCTCAGTGCTGGTGTGTTTGCAATTTGGGTCCTCCCACGCCTCATCACCCTTGCCACAAACCTTGACAAAAAATGATTGAGTAGAATATAATCAGTGCTGTCTCAAGTTGTAAATTATCTGTTTTATGAAGTTTATCAATTTGCAATGAAAGCTAGATAAAAAATGTGTGGACCATTTTGTTGCAACACTATCACCCTATTGGTGGTTTTTCCTCACGTGGATCTTCAGATACTTAACATCTTATTAGACTTACTTATGAATTAGACTTGTTATTAGTGTTTGTGTGTGTGTGTGTGTGTGTGTGTGTGCGTGCCTATGGGGGTGGGAGGGATGGGGTTCACATTTCTCATGTTTTTATTGTATTTTATGCTGTGAAGCACTTTGTATTGTAAATTCTTGTATAAAAAGATCATAAATCATTGATCATAAGCTCTCCCTGAACGAGGCTGTGAGAAACCTTGGTATCTGGACAGATGGCCAGCAGTTAATTTCTGATCACGCTACACTCCAGTTTAAGGATCACATCAAATCTGATTCTGTATGCTGTGTGATCTTTCATCTGGATCTACTGTTGTTATTGCAGGGTTTTCACACAGGGAACCTGTGCAGATAGCGAGGAATGCAGAATCACACCAGATTTTCAATAAAAAGAGCATATGCCTCAATTTCTAATTGACCTTTACTGGCAGGGAAGTAAGGACCCTTTCTTCCACAGAATAGCATCAAGAATAGAAATGACATTTTGAAAAAAAAGAGGACCTGGAATGAAGGTGGATGACAAACTGGTAAGTACAGGAGGCATAAAAAAAAAAGGTAAGTTGCTATAAAGCTTCATGCACTTTTCAGCATTGATAGTGCCCATATGAAACAATCAGAGACGCAAATTTTTCAACTGTCAACCAATAAACTGGATCGTGTTCACATATTGCTCATTTTTTGCTTCTTTTTGGCATGATAAAGCTTTAACATACATTTGTGAATTGTATGGTGAAATGAGTTCACGGACATGGATTTCTGGAAGTGTCCTTGAGCCCATGTATTGATTTGCAGATGGGAATCATGCTCATTTTTAGTGGAAAGCCTGAGGGCCTGAAGATCACAAGCCTCGTTTTGATCTTGAACCTTATCCCATGCGCACAGATTATTCCTGAATCTTTATATTATAATGTAGATAATGGGATGTTCAAAGTTTTTGCAGTTTTTCATATAAAAATCTTTAAAGGAATGATAGCAGATCAGATGGGGGGCTAATCGGACCTCGGACTTCACACATACGCTCACGCACACCACACGAACGGAAGCTAGGCTGGACCTTCGGCGCATTCATGGTGCGTTCAAGTGCTGTAGAAAGCTGGGTCATTTGGATTTTTATCTGATTTTTTTCAGGAAAAGGTGGTTAAACAGTAAATTCATACCCGGGGCTCAACTCAAAACGTTGGCACTGACTGTTAGCATCATGGGCACATCGGACAGTAAACTTTGTTTATGAGACAAGACAGCATTTAAAAAATAAATAAACTTATGGGTAATGACACGGTTGTGGTTGCCTCCATTAGTGTTGCTGCATAAGTTTTCAATCCATTTGTTAAAAAAGCCAGATCTGAGTTCACCCATGTTGAATGCAGTCAGACATGCTAGTGTGACTCACATTGGTGCTGCGGGAGGGGGGGGAGCTGAACAGAGGTGGAACAAAAAAACGTTTTTTGTTCAAAAACGGTTGAATCAGACAGCAGCTTATCATTCTGCATACTGTAGCTTTATCTTGCTACGTAATTCATTTGCTCCAATTAGAGCACACTATTAAGCAAGCAGCCCCCCCCTCCTTCCACCCGCCGCTCCGCTCTCCCCCCTCACTCGGCTGATTCAACTGCATGAGTGGAGCTGAGCGACTGCTGAGCAGTCCGGTTGGGTTTTCAAACATATGGATTTAAAAGAAAACTTCTGCAGCAACACAGAGGAATGCGACCACAACCTTGTCATTACCTGTAAGTTTATTTATTTTCTAAATGCTCTCTTGTCTGATTAACATAGTTCACTGTCTAAAATGGCTATGTTGCTAACAGATAGCCTTTAGCAAACTCTGACTGCAACCTAGTTTCTCTAATAGGGTGGTGACCTTGGGGTGAATTCCAATTCCTGTCTTAACCCTCAATCTCAAAAACGCGCACTCCCACGAAGTGCAAGTGCTGTCCCGATTCTCAAAAAGTTAAGTTGAAGGGCAAGTTTGAGGGCTGAATCGCCCTCAGTACTGAGATTCTCCGACACCACTCTTGTGAGTAAGGGCTACCCAGAATGCAAGCGGCAAAGAAGGCGAGCTACAAATCTTAAGTATTTTCTTTGTTAAAGGCAGGGTAGGAGATCTTGGAAAAAAGTTCGAACAAGCTACATTTGAAAAAATATACACCCCCCGAAACCACGCCTCCACAGCACAGAAAAGTGTCGTGTGTGCTCTTCTCGACGAAGATAACGAGAACAGCCGAGTGGCTAGCTTGTTAGCTTCCAAGTAAACAGCAGAGGGACCATGTTTCTAAAATTGATAATTATCTCACCTCCAACTTCTTCAACTTCAACTACCTTCACTGCAAACGCCAACACCTCCATGACCTAATCGACATCCGTATTTTCTTTTTAAGAGCAGCGAGCAGGCATGTTTGTCTCGGTTCGTCTGCACTGAGATGGTCACGGCGAGTCGCGTGCGCACATGCACGCGAGAACGGTTGGTGCGCAACAGAGAGCAGTCGAGTTTGATGGACACAAAAATCATTCAATCAATCAGAACGGGCCGCTCAAAACTCCATCCAATGAAATTCATTTAATTGGAAGGGGATTTTCCAGTGCCGTACGTTCCACAGGTGATTTATTTATTTTTTTTATGTCAGAACATTTAATCAATTGTCTGTAATCAGGGAGTGAAGAAGACTTTAAGCAATATTAGAAAAAATGCTCCTGCAAAACATCATCCACCCTGCCTTTAATGGAGATATAAATATTGCGAAAAACATTGTATTATCATATTTTAGGCCCATGTTATGGATTAGTTACCTCATTGTTGCATAATATTTATTTTTATTTTACGATCTTTTGTTTATAGCAGCCGGTGTGGTCAAGCTATGTTGCTATCGTATAAGTTAGTTAACGTTACATAATGGTCATTTTTCTCGGTGCTAGTGTAGTTGTTTTATCAAGATAACAGCCTGCATAACATGCTTGTGCCGATAATGGTATAAGACGGCTAATGTCATCTCCCATAGCTGCAGAGTTAGCTAACGATAGTTCTGTTTCATTGCTTCATGACTGCCAGTGTCAGTAAACAAAGTGGATATGTCTCCTCGCTCTCCTCTCAGGTTGAGTCCTAATGACAACAAAGTCAGTCCAGTGACGTGTAGGCCAGCTCATCCAGGAATTCACAGAGCCACAGTTGCCTATGTAACTTTCTTTATAGCTGGTGTTTACCTTTCAATAAGCAGCGGTATGCGGTGATAGCTAAATATGTCCATGGTGGCTGTGTTTGTGGCTTATGATTAAACAGGGTTAACAGTGCAAATAAATGTAGATAAAGTAAATGCTTTCTCCTCCTCCTTCTTCTGAATTGACAGACTGAACACAGCTTTGGCGTAATGCTGCCCCCCACAATTTGAAGACTTTTCTGCATGTAAGGGTTGTCCCATTTCTAAGTCACAAAATAGCCCTTAAAGGAATAGTGTACCCACAGAATGATTCAACTTTATTTTCGCTTGCCCTCTGGGAGCAAGACTGGGAGGGGGGGGGGCCGCCCCACAGGGGGGGCGCGGCAGGAAAAACCGCCGCGGCCGGGGGCGGCGCACGACGGAGGGGGGGCGAGGCGCCCACGGGAGGGGGCCGGCGCGGCCGAACCCCCAGCGGCCGCCGGCGGGGCCCCCCGCGGGCCACCGAGGAAAAGGGGGGGGGGCGGGGGCAGCCGCCGGGAATGTGCACGCTCCAGGGTATCTGGCCGTTACTGAGGTGAGACAGGAAAGGGGCCACCGGGCCGGCGCGGGGGCCGCCAGCCTGGAGCTACATCCAGCCTTCGTCCCAGTCAGGCAAAGACAGGAAGAAGGGTGCAGTGTCGAAATTAGGGATGAGTAGTGGGGACAACAGGAACCGGCCCGGGGGGGGGGCCAAGACGGGGAAAAAAAACCCCCCGGGCCCACGCCCCGGGGGGGGTGGCGGGGCGGGGGCCGGGGGAGCGGGCGGGGCGGCGGGGGGGGCGGGATCGTGCGAGGCCGCGGGCGCGGCGGACCCCGCGCGGGGGAAAGGAATCAGCACCAAAGGGCCCAGGCGCCAGGCAACCCATCCGGGGGGGGCCGGGGCCGACTCCAGGTGTGTCTCGGCTCCAGTGTAGCTGAGGGCAGTGCACGATACGTGGGACATTAAATTAGTCCCGTCTCAGTCTCTGGTGTGTGGACTCTATTTTTTTTTTTTTACACTCAGCTGAACTCAGGTTTATTTATAGAGCACTTTAAAACAATGTCCATTGAAACAAAGTGCTGAACACGACATAGAAACAAAATATAAAACAGAAAGAAGTGCAAAGTAAAATCAGCAACAATAACAGCATGTGACAGTGTGGGGTCCTGTCACTATGCCTCCGATATGCCTCATGTGCCCTGGCTACTTGGCCACAGGGATATCTCTTTGGCTGACTGGTAAGCACGCATGTCTCTCACCTGGGAATCTGTGGGATCGAATCTCACCTGGGTTTCTCCGTTGCGTGCTTTGCCACATTCTGGGTGTTGTCGGCAGGATCCATGTGAGGCTGGTAAAAAGTCCATGGTTATGTAATTGGTGGCACCCTGTACAGCGCACGAGGACGTGCTTGTGGAAAGAGGGATATGACAGTGTGGGGTCCTGTCAATTCTTTTTTTTTTAATTCAATAAGCTTTATTGGCATGAATGTAGATTTCTAATATTGCACATAAATACTTTTTTTTTAAGAATAAGAATGAAATAATAATAATAAGAAAAAGAAGCAGATGTGGGCCTATCATGTGTTTTTCGGTTTGTCCCTCAGGTTGTGACATAATCTAACATATTTAGCTGCTGCTAAGCTGCTGGTTGTGTTTTCTCCCAGGATGTGCTGCCTCTTGGTTTGATCAGGAAGAGAATCCAAGTCAAGTACTTTCTGTTTTATTTTGGAGAGGAACTGGGCTCTGATGTTCTGGTATCTGTTACAGTAACAGGAAGTGTGTCTCCGTCTCTATCTGTCTGTGGGGACAGAGCTGACACAACCTGTCCTCTCTGGGCAGCCAGGTCTGCCTGTGTCTGTCCGTCTCTATGTCCAAGCTGTGGTCACTGAGTCTGTACCAGGTCAGTGTCTTCCTCAGTTTTTCTCATCAGTCACAGTGCTCAGATATTCTGCTCCTGTGTACTGTCTGTGTATCGATGTCCAATAGTTAATGTAATATTCTTTTTGTTTTTCAATAATTTGGTGGGTCCAGATTGTGTGAGGGTGGTCCTGAGGTCTGCTGTTGGAGGGGCTGAGCCTCAGGACCAGCTGGCTGAGGGGCTCTTCTCCATGTTCTCCTCAGCATTGCAGAGCTTTGTAGTGGTAAGAGTTGGGGTCGCTTGTTTTAAGGTGCTTATAAAATTTGATGGCTCTTTTCTGAATTCTAATTAAAAGGGGGAAATGCCCTAGCTCAGCTCGGCATCCATTGTGGGGGTGTTCCTGTGCACTCTCAGGATGCTCTTGCAAATTCTCTGTTTGAAGGGTTTCTATGGGTTGTTTGTCCCATTTTTCATAATCTTGGTTTGCAAGAGGACCCCATATCTCACTACCATACAGAATAATTGGTTCGATTATGGATTTGAATATTTTGAGCCAGGTTCTAACGGGTAAATGAATGTTTGAGGATTTCTTTATAGTATAGAAAGCTCTTCTTCCTTTCCCTCTGAGGTCATTAACAGCCAGGTTAAAGCTTCCTGTGGATGTGATGTGTAGTCACTGTCACCTGTCACTTAGCCTCCGATTGATCACCCACCCTGGCTTGTTGGCCACAGGGATATCCCTTTGGCTGACTGGTGAGCGCACATGACTCTCACCCAGGAGTCTTTGGGATCAAACCCCACCCAGGCCCTCCGTTGCATGAGTTGGAGAAGATGGGAAAAGCAACTCAGAGTGGTACAGCAGGCAAGACTGTTTAAAGTTTTAAAAACAAATAAACCAAAGATGGAGCGTGCTAGAGGAAAATGAATGGAAAAATGAAAATGACTTTTTTAGTCATTTGTTGATCATGCTCTTACTGTCACAATGGCCCTGATTTACAAAAGGTTTGCGTGTACGAAAACAAGTGCAGTTTTAATTGCACACGCAATAATCGGCCGCAGCTGAATGGGCACGATGAGGTTTGCGCCTGTTAAATGGGCAAAATGTCACCGGCTATCCATTCTACATGTCTGCTGTATGACTGCAATCTGTAAAGTTCTGCCTGAGCATGCTGACTCATTAATATCAGGTGTGCACAGAACAGGTCTCCAGCTGAGCTCTGGTCCTCAATGGCCACAATCCTGCAGATTTTATTGTCTTCCCCTGTTCTCATACATGCTAAGAGTGGAGGGACCAAAATATGATGGGAACAGGAGGACACCAACTGGGATGCCATCCAGGCAGCAGGCAAAACAAACAGTACAGATTTATTGGCCAGGACTAAATCAGCTCCACATAAACCTGACACTGCTTATAAATCTACAATGGTTTCGTCTATGGAACTAGTCAAGCCTTTGAAATCAATTTATGGCTATGTTGTGAATGTGCCACGGTTGGCCTTTTCCAGTCTAATAAACTAAAGTGTGTGTGAGACTTATCATTAGCAATGAAACTCTCCATAACAGAATCCATTTTTTTAACCTGTGACCTTCAAAGCAGTGTTTATAAAGATGATGGATTGTGAGAAAAATTCAAAATTCAATAGTAAGCAGTGATTATGTGGTCATAAATGCAGTGTTTCTACAGCTTATATTTTTCTTTCAATTTCTCTGTGGCACTTCAAATTTTACTGAATTCCCTGGCATATTTTTGTAGTGTGGTAGTGTACAGCTTCAAGAACAACAGTATGTACAGTACAAGTACTTCTCATAAACATTACTTGGCATGGTTGAAAGTGCAATTCAATTATAAATAGAAGTGACTATACATATTTATTTGCAGTATGAAGATAAGGTCATAAAAAAATAACACCGAAACTAAGCCATTGCTCACAGGTGCAGTCCACTCTCAGTCCACTCTTTTGTCTGTATTCATCTGACATTTTGCGTTTTGTTTCCATTAATTTGCAAAATAATGAAATGAGGTTCACTGGTTTTCAAGTGTTTTGGCATTTCAGTGTGTTGATTATCTGGATTTGCCAAGCAATGATGTAACATGTTTCACGGGAAGGATTTGTCCACGTTACAGCTTCAGATCTATCAGTAAGAGATGATTAATAACCCAAAGATTCAGATAAGAAAAAGGGCATTGAGGACAAAATCTTAACACTGAGACAGATTTTTTTTTTGATGTGTCTGACATTAATGGGGTTTATAAATCAGAGCCACTGTTTCAAATGTTGTAAAACTCCCTGAAAATAGTGCTTCTTCAAAACGTAACATTTCCCCATATAGTTTTTTTTTAAATTTAAGTTTAAGGGAATATATATAATAAAGGGCATTCTGAAAGTTGCCATATAGTAAGTAAGTACTGGGTGGCAATAAAATCATAATGAGCAAAAAAATGAAACTAATAAAGTTTACAGTCCTGTTATCAATTTAGAAAATATGAACTTAATGAGTGAGATCAGATGAATGGGGGCTGTTTAAAACTGTTACAAATCTTAGGGAGAGCTGAGTTTGTTTTTATTTCAAAGGAAGCATCAGACTAGATATAAAGCTCTACATCACAGCTAAATGTCATCTGAGGTTATTTCACACAGAGAGAAAATCATCAGGCTTGAAAGCCCTTTAAATTAATGCTGTCTCCGCCTCAACACAGCTTGTCTACTTTTCACTCTTGATGTATGACTCAGAGTGCTTTTGAAATCTTGTTCTGTCTTCTCCGGTACAAGAAGAGATAGTGTGGATCTCGGGGGGTGGGGTGGGGGGGTCAAAGGTTTTCATCTAAAAGGAAAAGTTAGGCAGAAAGAAATAATTATGAACGCATGTTTATAGGTTTGGCATTTCGTTTTATTCTCTGTTAAATGCAATTTTGAATATCTATTACCTAGGCTAACTTAAAACATAAAGCACTGGCCGCTTTTATAAATTGCCTTCAGGAAATAATAAAGTTTTTATTTTATTTCTTTTAATTCAATTTTACTTGACAAACTTGAGGTTATAGTTTTATTTCACTAGAAATTTAAGAAACTAAAGCTGCTAACTGAAGTTGAACATATTACTACATACATCAAACACATCATATGCACTTATCAGGACTCTTCTTTTCCTTTTTGTCCTGATTGCTTAAATGAAAAGTGTCAACTTAAAAGAAAGACTGTCCTTTTGCATCATGTTTCAGAACACAGGCAAATTTGTACAATATCTTAAAGTAATACAAGGCTACATAACTTTATGACTTTAAATGTCTATGTTTCAGACTAATTTTGATGACAGGTACTGTCATAGACTGCGGAACCAAGGGGGCCAGCCTGGCCACGGCCCTGGTAACTTTTGTACTCTGGTAAAGAAAAAAATAGCCTAAATAAATAACTGAAAGCAAGTTGCATTGTTGTCCTTATGACCTAAGTCACTGCGCACCTTTTCTCTCTCTCACCCTGCGCCCACCCCTGCCCCATTGAAAACTTTCCTTGCAGCTCATATAGGTTACATAGGCTGCATAGAAATATCAAATATGTGCCTATCAAGTGTATTGTTTATCAATACGTCATCATGCAAGCGTTGCGAGCCAACGTCAAAATGCCGATTTCAAAGCTAGCTTCTTGTCATTAGCTGGTTTTCCATTATACTTATTCGAAAAATAAAGGCGAGAGCATTTTTAAATTGTGAAAAAGTACAATTGTGATATGTAGGTGTTTCCAATGAATGGTATCAGCCGTAATGTCTCGTAAAATCCCCGCCCCGCAAGACTCCACTTTGAGGAGGATGGAGATACACACATGTTGTTTTTCAGAGCTGCTGCTCATGCGGAGATGAAAGCAGCGGATGAGGATTCAGAGGTAAAGTCCGTATGTAGGAGCTTCTGATCACATCAGCAAGAAAAAAACACTCGAGGAGACTTCCAGGACAGACGCCCAAAAGCGTAACATCGAATGAAAAACTCCTCAGAATCAACTTCTGGAGTGTGGATGTCATTTCTGGATCTTTATTCCACTTTTATCGGCACCAGTTTCTGACTGATCTGGTAAAACCGCCGCTGATACGAAGGCGCAGTCACACGACGCTTCCATGGTCACGTTTATTAAATCCTGCTGACGCATAATTAACATGTGGGAACGAGATAACCGAGTCGTGGTGTTACAAATGTGTGGAAACGACATAAACAGCTGGTGTCCAGAGGTTATTACATGAAGAACTTCAACCATCTGTATAATGTCCAAAATGAACTCAGCTTGCTGAGTTACGGCATTTGGGGATTTTTCATATATGTGACTGATTAAACTTCCCCCCATCACTCCGATTTCACAGTTAATGCTTGTAAATGATCATATTCATCATAATGAAGGAGGAATAACTGGATTCCAACCCCCCTACGTCACGCCTGATGGCGAGTAATTGCTAAAAAAAAATTTTTCCATTACACTTATGCTATAAAACTGCTTTATCGAAACGTCTGGATTTACGCCTCATGAAAGCGTACAAACTTTTTGCGATATTTGCGAGTTTTTTTCTAAATGTAGGTGTTTCCATTAGCGGTTTTTAATTGCGATATTTAGGTTTTGCGCAATTCCAGGTGTAATGGAAACCCAGCTATTGTTGACATCGTGAAAATGAAGAGACAGACATCTATTTAAACTTTTTGACAACCAAGCCAACTACAAAAGCAGGATGAAAAAAATACTCTTCCTTCCTCAGAGACACAACAAACATCATCTTTTGTAAGAAAGAGAAAAGAAAAATGGTGCTATTTTTTAAAAAGCTACGTCAGGTTTTTTTCTTCTTGGAAGTATGGCCCCCCCTCGTTCAGATGCGTTCCGCGGTCCATGTACGTACATTCATAATGGATATTCCTGGAGTGGTTGTAGCATCCTGAGACTTGCGTTCAGACCAAAAGTGTCAAAAAGCGGCAAGGATGCCGGAAGTTAATACATTTTCAATGAGAACAAGGTGTCCTGAGCGGCAAAGGCTTTCTGCCGCCATCCGGTGCACGTCAGAGGGGTCCAAAGTGGCACCAGATGAGAAGCTGAGCTTCGGTCAACTCTATGGTAATCAGTTATGTTGCAGTTCAGCATCAACCAGCGGCAACCAATCAAAGTAGAGGTGTCCTTCTATCGAGCGGGTCCAACGAACGACGCATGTAACTTTGGTTCCTAGAACACACTCGTTCCATCATGGATGCTGAGAGGCCGATGTGTTCAGGGCCATCCTTTCCTTTATAATGTTCTCCTTTTTGGCTACTGGGACCAAAGTGAAAAAAACAAAACAAAACAAAAAATAAAACAAAACAAAACAAAAAAACCTGCTGGACATCCAACCTGAAGTACCGCTAGAACCGTTCTCTGTCCAGCCGCAGCTCCAGCACCATCTGAGGAAACCTTCTACTTCTACTCCGTTACAACTGCATACATTCTGCTGCGTTACTTTTATTTTTGGTCTTATAAGTGCACAAATCAGTTTTGTTTTGTTAGAGAGACACACACGTGAATGTCTCACTAAACAAATGTAGCTTGCTGTTGGCTACGTCACACATTGCGAGCTACCTTTCACTATGTACCACCAATCAGGTGTAGTAAGGCCACGCAGTCCCATGACAATGCGGCACTGGTGCCTAAAGGGACAGAGTTTTAGCAGCAAGCTGAAGCGCACAAATGGAAGAGGGATGTAGTCTAAGACTGACTGAAACAGCAGCATCTGGTTCAGAAGTCGAGACAGAAGCCTTGGAACATTCCTAACCGCACATTCGGAATGTTTGCCTTCCAGGGCCCAGTATTTCAAAAACTTTGAATCCAGATCAAAATTATCTGGATTTCCAAATCCTGGATTCAGGTCCATGGATCTCAGATTGATATCTGGCTATGACCAACCCCTGCCATTCGCACCAAAAGGCAGGAACTGGTAATTCGCAACTTATAGAAAGAACGAATCAATGCCTTTATGTCTCGTCTCTGTCCCTCCCCTCTCACCATCCCCCATATGACCCTCTGTGTGTCGCTCACTGTAAACAAATATAGCTAACGGATTGCTAGCTGCTGCTGCGCCAACAAACCAAAACAACAGATAAGGATTGAGTCATGGAGGCATTGACGTTTGCAGTGTGGACTTTTTACACCACAGAAGGGGTTGGAGGTGAGTGGATTTAAATTTTTAGAAACCTGGTTGGTCAGCTGTTTCCCATCAAGCTAGAGCTATCCACTCAGCTGTTATCGTTAACCTGCTCGTAAAACATTGGCGCATACATCCCTACGCTCTGAAGGCGTGGTTTTGGGTGGTGTTTTTTTTTTTTTCTTTAAATGTTGCTTGCGCGAACCGTTTTTCCAACATTGCCAACCCTAGCTTTAACTCAAAAGTGTATTCAGCTACAGAGAAGCTGTAGTTGAGAAACAGAGCGGTCTGTAAAAGGCTAGTTTTACCATTTCCATACCGATAAAGGCATATAATAATCATTTTAATGTACAAGACACAAGTCGAGGAAGTGCATTGATAAAAATATTTTATTATTTGGCAGCAAGAAGTGGAGAAATTGAAATCTTGAGTAAAATAAACTATTAAGAGCAGAAATTGAGCACATTGTGCAACAGATTGTCCTTTTAAAAGGGAAGGTAAAGATTGATGAATGAATGAATGAATGAAATGAAATGAAAAATACGTTATTCGTACCAGAAGGGAAATTCAGCATTGTAAAAAGCTCACTCTTTTTTTTAAAAAAAATAATATAACATTTATATGAATTGATAATATAACAAAAATCAGTCAGTCAGTCTTGTTCTTTAGGGGATGCCTGCTGGCAGGAATGAATTTCTGTATCTCTTCGTCCTACAGCGAACCTGACGCAGCCTCCCACTGAACACACACTGTTGATTCTTCACCGTGTTGTGGAGAGGGTGGGGAAGAATCCTCCATCATCTTCATCAGCTTGTGCAGCATTCTTTTTTGAACGATCAGCTCCAGCGGCTCCAGAGTTATTCCTAGCACAGAACCAGCTTTCCTGATCAGCTTGTTTAGTTTCTTCAAGTCTCTGTTTCTGATGCTGCTTCCCCAGCAGATGCTGCAAAGCTGATTGCACTTTCCACAACAGACTTGTAGAAGATCTGCAACATCTTGGTGCGGACGTTGAATGATCTCAGCTTCTTTAAGAAGTAGAGTCTGCTCTGACCTTTCTTGTAGATGTAGTCAGTGTTGCATTTCCAGTCAAGTCTGTTGTCCAACTAAACTCCAAGGTATTTGTAATTCTCCATCACCACCTTCTCTTCCAGTATTCCTTCACCTGGAAGTTATGGAGCTTCTCACATAGCAAAGCAGGCTGAATAGTATTAAAGGTACTTGAAAATCAAAGAACATGTCCCTCTAAGTGCTGCCTGACTGGTCCAGATGAGAGTGGGCTCTCTGAAGCAGGAAGATGATGGCGTCTTCAACCCCAAGCCCATTACGATATGCGAACTGTAATGGGTCCTGAAAGGTGTTGACTTGCTTGTTGAGGTGAGCCAGTAAGAGTCTTCAGAACTTTGATGATGTGAGATGTCAGGGCAACTGGTCTGTAGTCATTTGGTTCAGCTGGTTGTGTTTTTTTTAGGGACAGGAACAAGACAAAATGTTTTCCACAGCACTGGAACTCTGTTCTGTCTCAGGCTGGTGTTAAAAAGGTGCTGGAGAACCGGACAACAGGTTTACTTTGTGACAGAAGTTGAACTTTACAGGATTCGTCTGTATCAACGGTCACTAAATTCTGTGCTATGTGCAGATTTGATTTATTTTACACATATAGACTGCAATTACAAATAAAGTTTAATACAGTGAGATGGCTGAAACCTCATAACCCAATGTGCCTATCAGGGTATGAGCGTGTGTGAATGGGAAAATGTGACATTGCCGCTTTCAGGCTTGCATTGTGGAATAGGCTATTTGTGGTGAAGTCCATCTGCTCTATAACCGCAGTTGTCGCCTCTAACAAACTGCTTCCTTGTGGACTTATTGCTACATTCAGATATTGGGAAATGTTGCAGATATGTTGTTTGTCACACGAGCCACCTTTTCATCCCTGTTGTAGTAATGTGAAATGATGTTTCCGGGTCACCACTAAGAGGCACTGTTAATTTTTATTGTGTTCTTGTGATGTCAGAAAGTGAAGAAGAAGAGAACATTTTGCCTTGTGTAGATGGCAGAAAACAGCAGCAATGAATGGTTGAATGCTCAAGGCAAACCGAGTGACAAGGTTCTGAAATAGTCGTGGTGTCGGCCAAGTTACCATCTCTGTCCAGGACATTTTCTTGTGCGTTCAGCCAAAACAAATGCAAACGGTAGCCTAGAAAAGACAAAGTCTGCACTGATACCACTTTCCAGAACAAGTTCAAAAGGATTGGAACTCTAGTGTAGCCTAAAGTCATAATGATTATTTCATTTATTGACATTCACTGTAATTTGAAATGAATCTGATATTACTTATAAATCACTTAGTACTTGAGTTGTTTTTACAGTACTTTTTACTTTTACTTGAGTAACTATTTGGATGACTACTTTTTACGTGAACTTGAGTCATATTTTTTAAAAGTAACAGTACTTTTACTTGAGTATATTTTTTGGCTACCTGTGCAACGAGTGTCGGGCAACTTGGAAAATAATGTGAAGTTGTACTACATAAAATGAAGCTGCTTCACCAAACTAGCAGACGAACTTTGAACTTTCGAGCCAAATAGGACGGGCTGGGTGATCGTGCAAGGAGATTCTTCCATTTCTTCTATAAACAAAGATCACAAGAAACAGCTTTGTGTGCAATGCTGACACCATCTCTCTATTGCAAAGTTTGAAACAGTATTCTGAGTTTAGTTCTCAGCTAAAAGTTAGATTTTCCTGTGGTGGATAAATTATAATGCCACTTGTTAACTGTTTTCTGCTCAATACTGCATGTCAATCCACTTGTGACTAATAAGTGATATTGATTTTTGTTCATGCTCTGCAATTTTTTTTGTAGCTTTTTAATGACCACACAAAACGTCCTGCAGCTCTGCATGCTTTAACTGAGGGGGAGATGAGCAACAGCAAAGCTGCTGTCAAGTCTGCTTTGCGGCTCCTTTAATTGACTAGTGGGATTTAAATTTGATGTCTCTGCTTGTCTTCATGTTTGTTCACAAAGTCCTGTTTGTTGCGCATCCTCAGGTGTCTTTCCCACTTTTGGTCTGAAAGTACAGTTAGAAACAATACTTTTCCTTTTTAAGTTTTTTTTGGTTTGTTTTTTCACAGCCTGGGGCATCATATTACAGCTGCCTTTTGCTTTGCAGTGCTGCGTCACATGGCAGCAACTAGATATAAACTTAGTAGCTGTTTTGAGCAATCACCATGGCTAATGGGCTGTATGCACAACTCTACTTCCTGAACTCAAGCCAGCTCCTTTGTTTCCTGTCTGTCATACTGGACAAATTGATTAATCCAGGTGTGCCTGACCTTAGTAACCATAACGACACGACAATGGTCAGATATATATAATGATACATACTCTGTAATGATGTAGTCTGATTTATATTGGGTTTTGAAATACACAATTCTTTTAAGTAACAATAAATACAGTCATTTGGTGCAAAACTAGATTTGGATAACAGTAGACTAATTTCGCAAGATTTCTATGTCAAGTCTGGAGCACTTGTGAAATATGTTCGTGCCTTGGAGAAGATTAGTAATATAAAAAAAAAATGGTGAATGCGGCATTTTTTTCCTAAATCCCTTGAACAAACCATTTCAGAACAATTTTTTTCATACGCTTCTTGCACAAAGCCCACTGCTTTTTTTTTCTTCTTTTTTTTAAAAAAGGAAAGATTAATATTTGATTTCAGCATTTAACATACAGCGGGGAAACAAGTACTGAACACGTAAACATTTTCTCAGAAAATATATTTCTCTTAGAGCTATTGAAATGAAATTTTCACCAGATGTCGGCAACAACCCAAGTTATGCACACATATAAAGGAATCCTAACATTTATGTCCATAAATTACGTGTAATGTAGTGAAATGACAAAGGGAATAAGTATTGAATATGCTTACTGAAATTTATTTAATACTTTGTGCAAAAACCTTTGTTGGTGAGTTCAGTCTCAAGACGCCTCCTGTATGGAGAAACCAGTGGAGTACATTGATAAGGTTTGATTTTGGCCCATTCTTCCACACAAACTGCCTTCAAATCTTCAAGGTTCCCAGAGTCTCTTCTGTGAACTTGGATCTTCAGTTCTTTCCAAAAATTTTCAGATGGATTCAAGTGGGTTGATTGACCGGGCCATTCTAGCAGCTTTTATTTTCTTTTTCTTAAACCAGTTGAGTGTTTCCTTGGCTGTGTGCTTGGGATGGTTGTCTAGCTGAAAGAGCCAGGCTCTTTTCATCTTCAGCATATGGCAGATGGCAGCAGATTCTGGTTCAGAATGTCTCTCTACTTTTCTCCAGTCATTCTTCCTTCAATGATATCAAGTGAACAACCCACACTATGATGTTCCCACCTCCAAACTTCACTGTTGCTATGGTGTTTTTGGGGTCAAGTGTGGTGCTATTTCTCCTCCAAACATGTTGTGTCTTATGACATCCGAAGAGTTCAGTTTTGGTCTCATCTGACCAGACTATGCTTTCCAGAATGTCGGGCGTTTGACCAGATGCAAACTTCAAATGATCATCAACATGATTTTTCTTCACAAAAGGAGTCTTGCGTGGTGTGCGTACACCAAAGCAGAAAGACCTGCTGATTCCAGGTCTTTCTGAAGCTCTCCGTGAGTGGTCTTGAGCTGTTGGAGAACTTTTCTGATTATTTTTTTTACTCCTTTGTCTGAAATCTTGCGAGGAGCACCTGACCGTGGCCGGTTTATAGCGATGCCGTGTTCTTTCCACTTCCGGATGATGGTCCCAATGGTGCTCACTGTAACATTCAGAAGTTTAGAAATGTATCTGGAGCCAATGCCTTCAATGTGTTTTGCAATATTAAGGTTGCATAGGTCTTTAGACAGCTCTTTACTTTTACCCATTATGGAATGCTTCTTGTCTGACACCTTGGTGATGAGAAACCTTTTTAAAGCCATCAGTCAGGACTAAACCAGCTGATATGACTTTGCACTGATAGGGGACAGGATTACTTTCTAAATACTGACAGACTCCAGCTGTTTTCTTGGCTTTTTATAGGGAGAGTGTGTCTGTTTTGACTTATCTGGAACATTTCCTGATGTGTGAATGTGGCCGGAGCGCAATATGTCCGCAAGGGAGCAACATGTTTGAAAAGACGAGTCCGATTTAAGAGCGGATGGGCTTTACTGCCCTTGTTCCGCAATGTAAGTCTGAAAGTGGCTTTGATGACATTTAAAGGGACTAGAGGCAGGAATTTAGAAAAAAAAACAAACATGCATGTCCATTTTTTTTAATGCTAATGGGTGATGAAGCGCTAAATACCAAAAAGAAACGAGCCCATCCATGTCTCTCTCCGTTGCCTTGAACAGGCTGTGTGCTGCAATTCAGGGGCTGAATTTCCCGCGCTGCCCTGTGGATGTGACGTCAAATGAAACTATATCCGCATCCCCGACAGTTTTGATACAGGAAGAAGACAGTTGTGGTAAATTCAAACACTGCAAGCAATAGCTATGGATTCTTCCACCGTCAGCAAACGATCCAGATCAACTGAAAGACACTAAAAAGTGTAACTATGAAGAAAAAGCGTAGTAAACAACATTATAGCTTCAGTTTGTGCACGCTCCGTGACGGCTTGGCTCGTGGCTGAAGTTACCTGAAGCGCCAATTGTGGGTTTCATTTCTTAATCTTGCCTCTAGTCCCTTTAACAACCCTGGCAGGTTAAAGAAATGTTGCAGATATTGCTTGCTGGCCCATTTGACAATAAAACGTGGTGAGAGAAAGTCAGATGAACAGTCAAAGATTTTTCTATTCACATTCAAGCTGATAGTATTTGTTTCACCATGAAAAGTGTCTCTTGGTTTTATCTGTCTCAATAACTCTCATTTCGTGGAACTGGGAAAAGATTTTCTGGAAGCAGCAGAAAACTGGCCCGTCAGTTTTGACAAATACAGACATTGGCTTGACATCATTTAGTTTTGTGTTTTTAATCACACAGCTTCTAGGAACAGCTCAGGCTTTTTTAGATGAACATAGGTCACTTGGGGCGATAAAATGTCAGGCTGAGTCATATCCACCTTCTGTAACCTTGTGCCCAACACATCACTTCACATCAGACCATGAAAATGCAGGCTTTAATAATTCAGCAAAGTTAAATTATTAACAATCATCCTGTTATTTTTTCTCTGTGCTCTATGTCATGTCTTCTTTGCCCACTTATTTCCAACAACAAGGCTTCAAGCTGTCTTGGCACGCCGCTGACCTGATTTCAAAACTGATCGTCTGACAAGAGGATTATTGATTAACAGTGCAATCTCAGCCTCATATAACACTTCCGTCTGTCTGTGTTGGCTGTATAAGGCAAACAGTGCGACAACTGATGACTAACAAAGGCTTTAAGGAAAGATCCTGGAATTACCACAGCTTTCATTATTAATCAGTCCTTATTTCCACTCATTCAGTGCAGTGTCACAGGGTGGTGGAGCCTATCCCATCAAACAAGTGAGTGAGTCATAATACAGGCTGCCATTTTGTCACTGATCTGACAAGAACTACTTCATACATGCAATTGTTTAGGCAGAAACTAGAGTATTTGTCATCTTGTCTTATTAATTGGGGTAGGTGGGTGGGTATAGGCTTCTTTCATTCTCTGAGTGGCATGTATTAGTTAATTAGAAGAATAATAAATATACTCAATTGTAAGAAAAGGCTACACAAATTTGTATTTTCTGCAAAATAACATGCGTTTACAAATATTTAAGCAAAATCTAAACTTTTTTCCTGCTCTGGGCTCCTCTGTTATAAGCAGAGGAACCCAGCCCTATAGTATAGCCTTGCTAATGCAGAGATGGGCCATTGTTATAAATGGACAGTTAGAAAAAAAAAAAAAAAGCATCTCTGATAGTATGGGGTTGCATTTGTGCCCAAGGCAATATAACATGCACAGCTTCCTCATCTGTAAAGGTACCATTGATGGTGAATTGTTTCTACACAGCAATTTCTGAAGTGTACCTGAGCCAATGCAGTGATTCTTAGAGAATTTTGCCTGTTTTTAATGCAGTGTGGTCTGATAATGATGATGATAATGATATTAATAATGAACATAGGCAGGGCCATTTTCTGCCCTTTTGCCACCTAGGTGAAGCAGATGGAGCCAGGGAGGTTTATGTAAGAAATATCAATAAAAATTGCATCTATCGACTGCATGGACTCTTCATTTCCTAAATGTCAAGTGAAGGATCTCAAATTGCACTAACTCCTCTGACATTTGGCCTTTGTTCGCTAACATTTAGCCCAGAACGTCACTTAAATTGGAACCTGCAAACATTTGCCTGTGTTAGTTAACTTGATGGCTCCTCTACGAAACTGCTCCAAAAAGTAATGTTTTCTTTATCTAAATGGATTTTAGTAAATACTTAAATCAAATAATAGACACATACATTAATATTGTAACCTCTAGGCATCTTTTCTGTGAGATTAATGTATTTTGTATCCTGCTCCTGTCAAATGAACTAATAAACTAAACAAAACTAAACAATCAGTCACAGAGGAGGATGAAGGGAAGAAAAGAGGCATGGATATGTCAGCATAAACCAGGTGTGCTGATATGACATCAGGTGACATATCTAATTATAGAAGAGCAGAAAAAGGAGCCAAAACTATAGCTGATCAATGCAACTCTAATCAATAAGTGTGCTTCCACAACGCAATTTAATAAAACCATTAACAGTTTTCTCAGAAAATATATTTTTAGTAGAGCTATTGACATGAAATTTTCACCAGATGTAGGCAACAACCCCAGTAATGCACACATAAAAAGAAATTCAAACATTTATGTCTATAAATGAAGTCATGTATAATATAGTGAATTGACACAGGGAAAAAGTATTGAACACATGTAGAAATGGAGGCGCAAAAAGATATAAAAAGCCAAGAAAACAGCTGGAGTCTGTCAGTATTTAGAAAGTAATCCTGTCCCCTATCAGTGCAAAGTCATATCAGCTGGTTTAGTCCTGACTGATGGCTTTAAAAAGGTTTCTCATCACCAAGGTGTCAGACAAGAAACATTCCATAATGGGTAAAAGCAAAGAACTGTCTATATGCCACCTCATCATTGCAAAACACACTGAAGGCATTGGTTCCAGGTGCATTTCCAACTTTCTGAAAGTTCCAGTGAGCACCATTGGGGCCATCATCCGGAAGTGGAAAGAACACGGCATCGCCACAAACCAGCCACGGCCAGGTGCTCCTCGCAAGATTTCAGACAACGGAGTAAAAAAAATAATCAGAAAAGTTCTCCAACAGCTCAAGACCACTCATGGAGATCTAGAGAAAACCATAAGTAATGCACTCAACTGCCATCGCCTTCACGCATGCACACCACGCAAGACTCTTTTCTGAAGAAAAATCATGTTGATGCTCGTTTGAATTTTGCAACACAACATCTGGTCAAACCCATGACATTCTTGAAAACATAGTCTGGTCAGATGAGACCAAACCTGAACTCTTCAGACTACATGATTTTTTTAGTCTTTCACCATGGTCACCATGTTGGATTAAACCACCGCGGTGGCAGAACTTATTCCTGTGTTGTAGTCGGGAGACTGGTACTAATACTATCACCACCGTGATCAGTCATTTATCAGTTCATGGCTGCATCACAACACTGTAAGCTGTAAACACTGTAGCTATGTGTGACAGCAGTCCTCTGCTCTGACATGGAAAATAAAAAGAAGAAAAAAACTGATTGTGGAGCCGTTTACAAACATTCACGCTGCATGACAATGCATCCCGAAGATTTAATAATAAGTACGGGGGTTGTAAATCAGCTGGCGTTTGAGTTTACGCTGTTAGCTTGTTAGCAGTTAGCCAGTCTGTCTACAGTACTGTCTACCAGGATTTCATGCACAATAAAGCAGAATGTTACACAAGCTGCGAGACTTAACAACAGCAATGCAGGTGAGTCCCTAACAGTTGGAATCACCTCCTTTCCAAATGTAGTGATGTCGTCTTTGCCTGGCGTAATCCCAAACTAGTGAAAGTTGTTCCTGAGGTGGTGAAGACGACACCGGAGCTGAACCTGCTGTAGACAGCAGACTGTTGTGGCCCATTTTGGTTTTAACAAAGAGTCTAAATGAAAGTTTAAGCCGCTTTCTAAGTCAAGTGTTACAGACAAATTTCAAATGAGGTCCAACACTAATAGCATCCATGTTTTAACAAGAAAAATGCTGTTTCCGGGTGATGACTCCCTTGCCAAGTTAGTGTAATGGTAATAGAAACATAAAACAGCCACGCTGTGTTGGTATTTTTTTATTCGTCATCAAACTACAGATTTATACAACATAATTAAAACCACAATGATCTCTGTTTGTGTCTTCAGGTTACTTAACATTTTTATGAATGATATGAGTGTGTGTTTGGATGTAGACTGCAGTACAAAACACAGGCTTTTTGCCCCCTGGTTGCATACACAGCAGCCAATGTTTGTGAACAGAAAACCCATCCATAGCAACAGTAAAGTTTGGAGGTGGCAACATCATGGTGGGGGTTGTTTTTCAGCATGTGGTACTGGCAGACTTTATATCATTGAAGGAAGAATGACTGGAGAAAAGTAGAGACACTTCTGAACCAGAATCTGCTGCCATCTGCCATATGCTGAAGATGAAAAGAGCCTGGCTCTTTCAGCTAGACAACTATCCCAAGCACACAGCCAAGGAAACACTCAACTGGTTTAAGAAAAAGAAAATAAAAGCTACTAGAGTGGCCCAGTTAATTGAATCCAATTGAAAATCTTTGGAAAGAACTGAACATCCGAGTTCACAGAAGAAACTCCTGGAACCTCCAAGATTTTGACAGCAGTTTATGTGGAAGAATGAACCAAAATCACACCTAAGCAATGTATTCCACTGGTTTCTCAGGTGTCTTGAGGCTGTAATCATCAACAAAATCTGTTGCACAAAGTATTAAATAAATTTCACTAAGCATGTTCAATACTTACTTCCTGTGTCATTTCATTGTGTTACACACAACTTAATTTGTGGTCATAAATGTTAGGATTTGTATATGTGCATTGCTTGGGTTGTTGCCAACATCTAGTAAAAATTTCATGTCAGTGGCTCTACTAGAGATAGAATATCTGAAAATGTTGATGTGTTCAATACTCTTCCCCCCCCCGCTGTATGTGTGCATATATATATATATATATATATATATATATATATATATATATACACATACATATACATACATACATAAATATTAGAGGATCAACAATACTGGTATTGGTATCGAATTGAACCGCACAGGTGCGTATTGAACCATGAGCACTGTGTATTGAATATCAAGCAATACAGAGTTTTTAACTTATTTTATCAACTCTGTGTTATGCCAATGAACTCTGTGTTGAAGACTCAGTGGATCTGTGTTTGATTACATTCACATCTTGAAATTTGGAACTACTTCGGTTTTCACATTGAGTATGATCCTGATGGCAAGCCCTTGTGGACAAAAGGACGTTGGGTTAAAAAGCCATGATTTTTTTTTTTTTTGGCAAAAAAAATATTAAACCGTGACACTACAGTATTGAACCGAACCGTGAATTTTTTGCATCGTTGCATCCCTAATATATACAGGTACTACCCTAAAAATTTGAATATCTGGAAAAAGCAATTTACATATTTTATCGATAAATAATATGCAAATCAATATATTTTGAGCTTTTGTTTGTTTTGATGTTGCTGATTAGGACTTGCAGCTTAAGAAAACCTCAAATTCAAACACTAAAAAAAAATTAGAATACTGTGAAAAGCTTTAGTACTGTAGGCTAAGACTGTCACATTCTAATCAGGTAAATAATCCAAAACATCTGCATAAGTGCCCTGAGCCTTTAAAAAGTCCCTGTCTTGGTTTAGAAGAGTTCACAATCATGGGGAAGACTGCTGATCTGACAGTTGTACAGAAAGCCATCATCGACTCCCTGGACAAGGTGGTAAAGACACAAAAAGTGATAGCAAAAGAAGGTGGGTGTTCTCAGAGTGCTGTTTCAAAGCACATTAATGGACAGTTAACACTAGAACGGCCATGATTCTACAACTACTAAAACGTCCACCAGCGGTCATTTTGAAATTTAAAAATTCAGTAAATTCCCTGTAATAAGTACATGGCTAAAATATTTTTAACAATAATTCGATACTGTTTTCCAAAACAAAGTTTAAAGCTGCAATTGTACAGTAGTGTTGTTTGGTAGACGACAGAAATAGACAAGATCTAAACTTTGATCTGTGCAGCCTAAATATTTATGAAAACCAGAGTATAGGCGATCAGCCTGACATAGCCTACACAGACAGCATGACAAATGTAAATGTTGGGCTGTATGAAGGCAAAATGTTTATACTGTCAGGACAATCTACACAGTTTACGATAATGGAAACATAATGTGGCAAGGTACGCAACAGAGGGCCCAGGTGGGATTTAATCCCCAGACTCCCAGGTGAAAGTCATACCCACTGACCATTCAGCCAAAGGGACATCCCTGTAGCCAAGTAGCCAGGGCATATGATCAGTCGGAGGCATAGTGACAGGACCGTCAACTGCCACATCTCTCCCCTCTTTCCACAAGCACGTCCTCGTGCTCCACGCAGGATGCCACCAATTATGAATCCATGGACTGTTTACCAGCACTGCACACATGGATCCTGCCGACAACGCCAGAATAAGGCAAGGTACGCTAAAGAGGGCCCAGGCGGGATTTGATCCCCAGACTCCCAGGTGAACGTCATGCGCACTGATCATTCAGCCAAAGGGACATCTCTGAGGCCAAGTAGCCAGGGCACATGATCAGTCGGAGGCATAGTGACAGGACCGTCAACTGCCACAATAAGTTTTTAGAAGTCACAGTGAAGCAGATCAAGTCTCTCCTGCTGCAACCCCCTCCCTCCGCACAGCTTTGCCTCACATGCAGCCGGTGTCTGAGTTTTTTTTAATTTTTTTTATCCTCTGGGCCTACCTACAGTAGCGCCCCTTACTTACAGTCCGTGCTGTAAGTCTGCTGCAGTGGATTGCGCTGCCTTGCTGCCGGTTTTCCTTCATAAACTCTGCCAGACGATCCTCTGCTATAGAGACTCCTGCAAGCTGTTTGGGTGCAGTGCACAACATAAATACGGTGTGGGAATTTCTTCCTTCAAAGACCTTTATGTTGTAGAATGTTGCATTGCTTACTCTGAAATCACCCTCTACAGAATATTTTATAGGCTATTATCTGATCTAAAACGTCTGTTTTCTGAAAATAGGACAGCGCAAACTCCTGTGAGGTCAAAATAGGTAGAAATGATCATATTTTCTCTGTTACTTACACAATAAATTTTAAAACTAGTTTTAATGAAAATTTACATTGTTTTAGGAAAAGTCAGTGACCAAGAAGGTTTCATGATTTTAATTGACAAAGTTATTGAATATGCAAATTTAAAAACAGTCAAAATGACTGCCTTGGCTGTTCTAGTGTTAAGCTGAAGGAAGAAGTGAGGAAGAAAAGGGCTGACAGCAGCCTGGGGAAGATGCTCTT
>JALJCO010007924.1:0-74533 GCA_023101725.1 Atherinomorus stipes
AAAACATGGAAACGAAGCCAGTCCGACCAGCAGAGGAAGAGAAAACATGGAAACGAAGCCAGTCTGACCAGCAGAGGAAGAGAAAACATGGAAACGAAGCCAGTCTGACCAGCAGAGGAAGAGAAAACATGGAAACGAAGCCAGTCTGACCAGCAGAGGAAGAGAAAACATGGAAACGACGCCAGTCCGACCAGCAGAGGAAGAGAAAACATGGAAACGAAGCCAGTCCGACCAGCAGAGGAAGAGAAAACATGGAAACGAAGCCAGTCCGACCAGCAGAGGAAGAGAAAACATGGAAACGAAGCCAGTCCGACCAGCAGAGGAAGAGAAAACATGGAAACGAAGCCAGTCCGACCAGCAGAGGAAGAGAAAACATGGAAACGAAGCCAGTCCGACCAGCAGAGGAAGAGAAAACATGGAAACGAAGCCAGTCCGACCAGCAGAGGAAGAGAAAACATGGAAACGAAGCCAGTCCGACCAGCAGAGGAAGAGAAAACATGGAGACGAAGCCAGTCCGACCAGCAGAGGAAGAGAAAACATGGAAACGAAGCCAGTCCGACCAGCAGAGGAAGAGAAAACATGGAAACGAAGCCAGTCTGACCAGCAGAGGAAGAGAAAACATGGAAACGAAGCCAGTCCGACCAGCAGAGGAAGAGAAAACATGGAAACGACGCCAGTCCGACCAGCAGAGGAAGAGAAAACATGGAAACGAAGCCAGTCCGACCAGCAGAGGAGAGAGAAAACATGGAAACGACGCCAGTCCGACCAGCAGAGGAAGAGAAAACATGGAAACGACGCCAGTCCGACCAGCAGAGGCAGAGAAAACATGGAAACGAAGCCAGTCCGACCAGCAGAGGAAGAGAAAACATGGAAACGAAGCCAGTCCGACCAGCAGAGGAAGAGAAAACATGGAAACGAAGCCAGTCTGACCAGCAGAGGAAGAGAAAACATGGAAACGACGCCAGTCCGACCAGCAGAGGCAGAGAAAACATGGAAACGACGCCAGTCCGACCAGCAGAGGAAGAGAAAACATGGAAACGAAGCCAGTCCGACCAGCAGAGGAAGAGAAAACATGGAAACGACGCCAGTCCGACCAGCAGAGGAAGAGAAAACATGGAAACGAAGCCAGTCCGACCAGCAGAGGAAGAGAAAACATGGAAACGACGCCAGTCCGACCAGCAGAGGAAGAGAAAACATGGAAACGAAGCCAGTCCGACCAGCAGAGGAAGAGAAAACATGGAAACGAAGCCAGCCTGACCAGCAGAGGAAGAGAAAACATGGAAACGAAGCCAGTCCGACCAGCAGAGGAAGAGAAAACATGGAAACGAAGCCAGTCCGACCAGCAGAGGAAGAGAAAACATGGAAACGACGCCAGTCCGACCAGCAGAGGAAGAGAAAACATGGAAACGAAGCCAGTCCGACCAGCAGAGGAAGAGAAAACATGGAAACGAAGCCAGTCCGACCAGCAGAGGAAGAGAAAACATGGAAACGAAGCCAGCCCGACCAGCAGAGGAAGAGAAAACATGGAAACGAAGCCAGTCCGACCAGCAGAGGAAGAGAAAACATGGAAACGAAGCCAGTCCGACCAGCAGAGGAAGAGAAAACATGGAAACGAAGCCAGTCCGACCAGCAGAGGAAGAGAAAACATGGAAACGAAGCCAGTCCGACCAGCAGAGGAAGAGAAAACATGGAAACGAAGCCAGTCCGACCAGCAGAGGAAGAGAAAACATGGAAACGAAGCCAGTCCGACCAGCAGAGGAAGAGAAAACATGGAAACGAAGCCAGCCCGACCAGCAGAGGAAGAGAAAACATGGAAACGAAGCCAGCCCGACCAGCAGAGGAAGAGAAAACATGGAAACGAAGCCAGCCCGACCAGCAGAGGAAGAGAAAACATGGAAACGAAGCCAGCCCGACCAGCAGAGGAAGAGAAAACATGGAAACGACGCCAGTCCGACCAGCAGAGGAAGAGAAAACATGGAAACGAAGCCAGCCCGACCAGCAGAGGAAGAGAAAACATGGAAACGAAGCCAGCCCGACCAGCAGAGGAAGAGAAAACATGGAAACGAAGCCAGTCCGACCAGCAGAGGAAGAGAAAACATGGAAACGAAGCCAGTCCGACCAGCAGAGGAAGAGAAAACATGGAAACGAAGCCAGTCCGACCAGCAGAGGAAGAGAAAACATGGAAACGAAGCCAGTCCGACCAGCAGAGGAAGAGAAAACATGGAAACGAAGCCAGTCCGACCAGCAGAGGAAGAGAAAACATGGAAACGAAGCCAGTCCGACCAGCAGAGGAAGAGAAAACATGGAAACGAAGCCAGTCCGACCAGCAGAGGAAGAGAAAACATGGAAACGAAGCCAGTCCGACCAGCAGAGGAAGAGAAAACATGGAAACGAAGCCAGTCCGACCAGCAGAGGAAGAGAAAACATGGAAACGAAGCCAGTCCGACCAGCAGAGGAAGAGAAAACATGGAAACGACGCCAGTCCGACCAGCAGAGGAAGAGAAAACATGGAAACGAAGCCAGTCCGACCAGCAGAGGAAGAGAAAACATGGAAACGAAGCCAGTCCGACCAGCAGAGGAAGAGAAAACATGGAAACGAAGCCAGTCCGACCAGCAGAGGAAGAGAAAACATGGAAACGAAGCCAGTCCGACCAGCAGAGGAAGAGAAAACATGGAAACGAAGCCAGTCCGACCAGCAGAGGAAGAGAAAACATGGAAACGAAGCCAGTCCGACCAGCAGAGGAAGAGAAAACATGGAAACGAAGCCAGTCCGACCAGCAGAGGAAGAGAAAACATGGAAACGAAGCCAGTCCGACCAGCAGAGGAAGAGAAAACATGGAAACGAAGCCAGTCCGACCAGCAGAGGAAGAGAAAACATGGAAACGAAGCCAGTCCGACCAGCAGAGGAAGAGAAAACATGGAAACGAAGCCAGTCCGACCAGCAGAGGAAGAGAAAACATGGAAACGAAGCCAGTCCGACCAGCAGAGGAAGAGAAAACATGGAAACGAAGCCAGTCCGACCAGCAGAGGAAGAGAAAACATGGAAACGAAGCCAGTCCGACCAGCAGAGGAAGAGAAAACATGGAAACGAAGCCAGTCCGACCAGCAGAGGAAGAGAAAACATGGAAACGAAGCCAGTCCGACCAGCAGAGGAAGAGAAAACATGGAAACGAAGCCAGTCCGACCAGCAGAGGAAGAGAAAACATGGAAACGAAGCCAGTCCGACCAGCAGAGGAAGAGAAAACATGGAAACGAAGCCAGTCCGACCAGCAGAGGAAGAGAAAACATGGAAACGAAGCCAGTCCGACCAGCAGAGGAAGAGAAAACATGGAAACGAAGCCAGCCCGACCAGCAGAGGAAGAGAAAACATGGAAACGAAGCCAGTCCGACCAGCAGAGGAAGAGAAAACATGGAAACGAAGCCAGTCCGACCAGCAGAGGAAGAGAAAACATGGAAACGAAGCCAGTCCGACCAGCAGAGGAAGAGAAAACATGGAAACGAAGCCAGTCCGACCAGCAGAGGAAGAGAAAACATGGAAACGAAGCCAGTCCGACCAGCAGAGGAAGAGAAAACATGGAAACGAAGCCAGTCCGACCAGCAGAGGAAGAGAAAACATGGAAACGAAGCCAGTCCGACCAGCAGAGGAAGAGAAAACATGGAAACGAAGCCAGTCCGACCAGCAGAGGAAGAGAAAACATGGAAACGAAGCCAGTCCGACCAGCAGAGGAAGAGAAAACATGGAAACGAAGCCAGTCCGACCAGCAGAGGAAGAGAAAACATGGAAACGAAGCCAGTCCGACCAGCAGAGGAAGAGAAAACATGGAAACGAAGCCAGTCCGACCAGCAGAGGAAGAGAAAACATGGAAACGACGCCAGTCCGACCAGCAGAGGAAGAGAAAACATGGAAACGAAGCCAGTCCGACCAGCAGAGGAAGAGAAAACATGGAAACGAAGCCAGTCCGACCAGCAGAGGAAGAGAAAACATGGAAACGAAGCCAGTCCGACCAGCAGAGGAAGAGAAAACATGGAAACGAAGCCAGTCCGACCAGCAGAGGAAGAGAAAACATGGAAACGAAGCCAGTCCGACCAGCAGAGGAAGAGAAAACATGGAAACGAAGCCAGTCCGACCAGCAGAGGAAGAGAAAACATGGAAACGAAGCCAGTCCGACCAGCAGAGGAAGAGAAAACATGGAAACGAAGCCAGTCTGACCAGCAGAGGAAGAGAAAACATGGAAACGAAGCCAGTCCGACCAGCAGAGGAAGAGAAAACATGGAAACGAAGCCAGTCCGACCAGCAGAGGAAGAGAAAACATGGAAACGAAGCCAGTCCGACCAGCAGAGGAAGAGAAAACATGGAAACGAAGCCAGTCCGACCAGCAGAGGAAGAGAAAACATGGAAACGAAGCCAGTCCGACCAGCAGAGGAAGAGAAAACATGGAAACGAAGCCAGTCCGACCAGCAGAGGAAGAGAAAACATGGAAACGAAGCCAGTCCGACCAGCAGAGGAAGAGAAAACATGGAAACGAAGCCAGTCCGACCAGCAGAGGAAGAGAAAACATGGAAACGAAGCCAGTCCGACCAGCAGAGGAAGAGAAAACATGGAAACGAAGCCAGTCCGACCAGCAGAGGAAGAGAAAACATGGAAACGAAGCCAGTCCGACCAGCAGAGGAAGAGAAAACATGGAAACGAAGCCAGTCCGACCAGCAGAGGAAGAGAAAACATGGAAACGAAGCCAGTCCGACCAGCAGAGGAAGAGAAAACATGGAAACGAAGCCAGTCCGACCAGCAGAGGAAGAGAAAACATGGAAACGAAGCCAGTCCGACCAGCAGAGGAAGAGAAAACATGGAAACGAAGCCAGTCCGACCAGCAGAGGAAGAGAAAACATGGAAACGAAGCCAGTCCGACCAGCAGAGGAAGAGAAAACATGGAAACGAAGCCAGTCCGACCAGCAGAGGAAGAGAAAACATGGAAACGAAGCCAGTCCGACCAGCAGAGGAAGAGAAAACATGGAAACGAAGCCAGTCCGACCAGCAGAGGAAGAGAAAACATGGAAACGAAGCCAGTCCGACCAGCAGAGGAAGAGAAAACATGGAAACGAAGCCAGTCCGACCAGCAGAGGAAGAGAAAACATGGAAACGAAGCCAGTCCGACCAGCAGAGGAAGAGAAAACATGGAAACGAAGCCAGTCCGACCAGCAGAGGAAGAGAAAACATGGAAACGAAGCCAGTCCGACCAGCAGAGGAAGAGAAAACATGGAAACGAAGCCAGTCCGACCAGCAGAGGAAGAGAAAACATGGAAACGAAGCCAGTCCGACCAGCAGAGGAAGAGAAAACATGGAAACGAAGCCAGTCCGACCAGCAGAGGAAGAGAAAACATGGAAACGAAGCCAGTCCGACCAGCAGAGGAAGAGAAAACATGGAAACGAAGCCAGTCCGACCAGCAGACGAAGAGAAAACATGGAAACGAAGCCAGTCCGACCAGCAGAGGAAGAGAAAACATGGAAACGAAGCCAGTCCGACCAGCAGAGGAAGAGAAAACATGGAAACGAAGCCAGTCCGACCAGCAGAGGAAGAGAAAACATGGAAACGAAGCCAGTCCGACCAGCAGAGGAAGAGAAAACATGGAAACGAAGCCAGTCCGACCAGCAGAGGAAGAGAAAACATGGAAACGAAGCCAGCCCGACCAGCAGAGGAAGAGAAAACATGGAAACGAAGCCAGTCCGACCAGCAGAGGAAGAGAAAACATGGAAACGAAGCCAGCCCGACCAGCAGAGGAAGAGAAAACATGGAAACGAAGCCAGCCCGACCAGCAGAGGAAGAGAAAACATGGAAACGAAGCCAGCCCGACCAGCAGAGGAAGAGAAAACATGGAAACGAAGCCAGCCCGACCAGCAGAGGAAGAGAAAACATGGAAACGAAGCCAGTCCGACCAGCAGAGGAAGAGAAAACATGGAAACGAAGCCAGCCCGACCAGCAGAGGAAGAGAAAACATGGAAACGAAGCCAGTCCGACCAGCAGAGGAAGAGAAAACATGGAAACGAAGCCAGCCCGACCAGCAGAGGAAGAGAAAACATGGAAACGAAGCCAGTCCGACCAGCAGAGGAAGAGAAAACATGGAAACGAAGCCAGTCCGACCAGCAGAGGAAGAGAAAACATGGAAACGAAGCCAGTCCGACCAGCAGAGGAAGAGAAAACATGGAAACGAAGCCAGTCCGACCAGCAGAGGAAGAGAAAACATGGAAACGAAGCCAGTCCGACCAGCAGAGGAAGAGAAAACATGGAAACGAAGCCAGTCCGACCAGCAGAGGAAGAGAAAACATGGAAACGAAGCCAGTCCGACCAGCAGAGGAAGAGAAAACATGGAAACGAAGCCAGTCCGACCAGCAGAGGAAGAGAAAACATGGAAACGAAGCCAGCCCGACCAGCAGAGGAAGAGAAAACATGGAAACGAAGCCAGTCCGACCAGCAGAGGAAGAGAAAACATGGAAACGAAGCCAGTCCGACCAGCAGAGGAAGAGAAAACATGGAAACGAAGCCAGCCCGACCAGCAGAGGAAGAGAAAACATGGAAACGAAGCCAGTCCGACCAGCAGAGGAAGAGAAAACATGGAAACGAAGCCAGTCCGACCAGCAGAGGAAGAGAAAACATGGAAACGAAGCCAGCCCGACCAGCAGAGGAAGAGAAAACATGGAAAGCGAAGCCAGCCCGACCAGCAGAGGAAGAGAAAACATGGAAACGAAGCCAGTCCGACCAGCAGAGGAAGAGAAAACATGGAAACGAAGCCAGCCCGACCAGCAGAGGAAGAGAAAACATGGAAACGAAGCCAGTCCGACCAGCAGAGGAAGAGAAAACATGGAAACGAAGCCAGTCCGACCAGCAGAGGAAGAGAAAACATGGAAACGAAGCCAGTCCGACCAGCAGAGGAAGAGAAAACATGGAAACGAAGCCAGTCCGACCAGCAGAGGAAGAGAAAACATGGAAACGAAGCCAGTCCGACCAGCAGAGGAAGAGAAAACATGGAAACGAAGCCAGTCCGACCAGCAGAGGAAGAGAAAACATGGAAACGAAGCCAGCCCGACCAGCAGAGGAAGAGAAAACATGGAAACGAAGCCAGCCCGACCAGCAGAGGAAGAGAAAACATGGAAACGAAGCCAGCCCGACCAGCAGAGGAAGAGAAAACATGGAAACGAAGCCAGTCCGACCAGCAGAGGAAGAGAAAACATGGAAACGAAGCCAGCCCGACCAGCAGAGGAAGAGAAAACATGGAAACGAAGCCAGTCCGACCAGCAGAGGAAGAGAAAACATGGAAACGAAGCCAGTCCGACCAGCAGAGGAAGAGAAAACATGGAAACGAAGCCAGTCCGACCAGCAGAGGAAGAGAAAACATGGAAACGAAGCCAGTCCGACCAGCAGAGGAAGAGAAAACATGGAAACGAAGCCAGCCCGACCAGCAGAGGAAGAGAAAACATGGAAACGAAGCCAGTCCGACCAGCAGAGGAAGAGAAAACATGGAAACGAAGCCAGTCCGACCAGCAGAGGAAGAGAAAACATGGAAACGACGCCAGTCCGACCAGCAGAGGAAGAGAAAACATGGAAACGAAGCCAGTCCGACCAGCAGAGGAAGAGAAAACATGGAAACGAAGCCAGTCCGACCAGCAGAGGAAGAGAAAACATGGAAACGAAGCCAGTCCGACCAGCAGAGGAAGAGAAAACATGGAAACGAAGCCAGCCCGACCAGCAGAGGAAGCTGGGAGCATGGAGGGTCTGGTTCTTATTTGCTGTTTAACAAAAGAGTCTGCATTTATTGGCTTACGACTGCAGCCATCGTTGTAGGTTTACAAGATTTTAAAGGCAGATTTCGGCCATTTTCCTGCTTAAACATTGATGATGGGGTTATACTTCTTTTTCTGACACGCAGATAAAAGCGACCTGCAGTTTCACAGCGAAATCTTCTCATGTGTCTGTGGATAGGGTAGACCGAGTACAGTTGAGACAGTTTTCCCTCATTTCCACGCAAAAATTAGACATTAAAAAGGGTCTGGACAGAACGGGGTTTTTTTTACGATTAATCAAAAACAAGAAGTGTGTTTTTGTCTCAACTGCACCCACAGATAGATAATAAAACTCCTGAGCACGAACACCACTGAAATGTCTGAGAGCTGATACTGCTGATGGAACAAACGATTCACAAACTTCAGTCACAACTTTTTTACATTGACTTTAACAGGGCTGCACGGTGGTGTGGTGGTTAGCACCGCAGCCTCACAGTCAGAAGGTCACTGGTTCAATTCCCGGCTGGGGAGGGGGTTGGAACAATTCCAACAGTTCCTTCCTGTGTGGAGTTTGCATGTTCTCCCGTGTATGCGTGGGTTCTCGCCGGGTTCTCCGGCTTCCTCCCACCATCCAAAGGCATGATGTTAGGTTAGCTGGTCACTCTAAGATGTGATTGGTCATCTGTCTCTCTGTGTCGCTCTGTGACAGACTGGTTACCTGTCCAGGTGAACCTTCTCCCCCCCTGAAAATAGCTGGATAGACTCCAGCAACCCTGAACTGGATACGCAGGACAGAAAATGACTGATGACTAAATTCAACAATAGCATCAGCAAACTTTTGAAAAAATTAAAAGGACAAATTATTTAATTTAATTATTTAAATTATTATTTAATTATTTATTAGGCAAATGAGTATTGTGACCACATCATCCTCTTTATGCATGTTGTCTTACTCTAAGCTGTAAAGGCCCAAAGCTACTACCAATTATGCACATCAGCTGATGTGCATCTCTGTAAGGAGAAGGGTGTGGCCTAATGACATCATCACCCTATATCAGGTGAATTAGGACGCATTCACGAAGCTTCTCTGACTGGAATCAGAGTCCGTTTGCTCGGAAAGTCGCTTCTTTAGGGGAGGTGTGAATGTGCAAACGGACTCTGATCCGGAACAAACAACCGGACTCGGTCCGCCTGCAAACGCAGGTCTCGGTCCGATTCAAGTGAACCAAAGACAGGAAGTGGACTACAGATTGCATTGCATTGTGGGTAAACACTACGACACCAAACACACGTGTGGGACTGCAGTACTGATAAAGATGGCTCGTGGTCAGACGTGGAAGTAAAAGCTTTCATGGATATGAGACGTGGAGTTACGAGGAAGTAAAAGCTTTCATGGATATGTGATCTGATGACATCATATCAGCTGCTCGTACAGAAATAACGTCTCTGAGGAGGAAACAGAAGCTGTGAGAAGCTTCTTGTTCGTGCGTTTTCTCCTCGTCTACGTGAATCTGAGAGCAGCGCCACCTGAGATTCTCATTCTGGGCCCGTTTGGCAATAGTGCAACAAGAACGCGATCTCGGTCCGGAAGACACCCCCCCCCCCAACCGGACCGAGTCCCCAACCGGACCGAGACTCGTGGACTATGCTTTCTGAATGCGCCCTTCGTTTGTGTATTTAGTTTTTGTGGACTTTTATGGACCTTTTTGGTTCGGGCGCCGCTGAACTCCATTATATGAAAGTTGGGGGAAAACTACCCCCCCCCCCCCCCCCCCCCCCCCCCAAGATCCCAGGCTGAATTTGAGATATTAAAAAAGTGCTCCAGAGTCTTGCTCAGCATGAGGATGAGGAGAAGATGAAGGACATCATTCTGTGGGTGTACTATCCCTTTAAATGAACGTCTCAAATCTGATATGTGACTTTCATGGGTCACTGAAAGAACCGGGTCATTCTTGATGAAAGAACCGGTTCATTCTTGATGAAAGAACCGGGTCATTCTTGATGAAAGAACCGGTTCATTCTTGATGAAAGAACCGGTTCATTCTTGAAGAAAGAACGGTTCATTCTTGATGAAAGAACCGGTTCATTCTTGATGAAAGAACCGGTTCATTCTTGAAGAAAGAACCGGTTCATTCTTGATGAAAGAACCGGTTCATTCTTGATGAAAGAACGGTCATCTTGATGAAAGAACGGTTCATTCTTGATGAAAGAACCGGGTCATTCTTGATGAAAGAACGGTTCATTCTTGATGAAAGAACGGTTCATTCTTGATGAAAGAACGGGTCAGTCTTGATGAAAGAACCGGGCCATTCTTGATGAAAAGAATCGGTTCATTCTTGATGAAAGAACGAGTCATTCTTGATGAAAGAACCGGGCCATTCTTGATGAAAGAACCGGTTCATTCTTGAAGAAAGAACCGGTTCATTCTTGATGAAAGAACCGGTTCATTCTTGATGAAAGAACCGGTTCATTCTTGAAGAAAGACCGGTTCATCTTGAAGAAAGAACCGGTTCATTCTTGATGAAAGAACCGGTTCATTCTTGATGAAAGAACCGGGTCATTCTTGATGAAAGAACCGGTTCATTCTTGATGAAAGAACCGGGTCATTCTTGATGAAAGAACCGGTTCATTCTTGATGAAAGAACCGGTTCATTCTTGATGAAAGAACCGGGTCAGTCTTGATGAAAGAACCGGGCCATTCTTGATGAAAGAATCGGTTCATTCTTGATGAAAGAACCGAGTCATTCTTGATGAAAGAACCGGGCCATTCTTGATGAAAGAACCGGTTCATTCTTGATGAAAGAACCGGGTCATTCTTGATGAAAGAACCGGTTCATTCTTGATGAAAGAACCGGTTCAGTCTTGATGAAAGAACCGGGTCATTCTTGATGAAAGAACCGGGCCATTCTTGATGAAAGAATCGGTTCATTCTTGATGAAAGAACCGAGTCATTCTTGATGAAAGAACCGGTTCATTCTTGATGAAAGAACCGGTTCATTCTTGATGAAAGAACCGGGTCATTCTTGATGAAAGAACCGGGTCATTCTTGATGAAAGAACCGGTTCATTCTTGATGAAAGAACCGGGTCATTCTTGATGAAAGAACCGGGTCATTCTTGATGAAAGAACCGGGTCATTCTTGATGAAAGAACCGGGTCATTCTTGAAGGTCACAGCTCTGCTGGATGCTGATTTGCTGCTTTGTGTCCGCGCTGACGCCGCATGTCGGAACACCACGGCGTTCGTGGATGAGTGGACGTCCACAGAGAAGCAGCGAGTTCCCGGAAGCACCCACGTGCGTTCGTCGGATTCCAGAGGATGGTTACGTCCCAGCCGGTAGAAGCAGCGCGTCTCCCGGTTTAATGTTTCAGTCTTCTCTGCCACGTGCGCGCGTTGCTTCAATCTGCGAGCTTCCAGAGGAATCGTTACGTCCCAGCCGGCTGGAAATGCAGCCGCCCGTCTCACTGTTTTAACGTTTCAGTCTGAATCGTTGCTCTGACGCCGCCGTCCTCTTCGCCAAGTCCTCACCGCTAAAATAGCAACAGATGGAGTTTTTTCTGCCTTCAGTGGATCATAAATCAGTGTTTCGCTGTTGCTGCATTCCTGACATTTTCACTGTTATTTATGCAACTTTAAAGGCAGATTGTAACTTTTACCGTATTTACCAGCAAATGCTGAAGCATGTTTCCGTCTCCGGTAACAAGTGTGTGTTATACATCACACACGATCTGGACCCGACTGCCCTACAATAATAAATCAAGTCATCAAAGTTTCAAACTGGTCTTTAAATTTCACGTTTAGAGTCCATTTAGGGTCCCTGAGACGGCCGTGGCGATAACGTGGTCCTGATAAATCCTGCGCTGATGGAAAGCAGTGAAAGCAACACCTCCGCTCAGAGCTCGGAGCATGTTTGGCTGACCTCCCCCATCATTAATCAGGCCGGCCGGCTCTGCCACATACCGGCCCCCACTCCAGCAAATACCACCCAGATAACGTCTGATCAGCGTGAGCATGCTCAGAAGGTGCAGGCCGACGCTCTGCTTCCATCACAGATGCACACTGTTCACGCTCAAACAGCATCAGACGTTTTATTTTCCATCCATCTTCACTTTGGTTCCAACTCTGTGATCACACGTGACTGAAAGCCGCCCAGGAGGTTCATGCACGTTCAAGCATGCGTGCTCACAATACCAGCTGAAACAGTTCATGTGGAAGATTCAGACAATAACTTTATTTATAAAGCCTTTTAAAACAGCGACAGCTGGAACAAACGCATGAACACGTCAAGCAAATAGAAAATCTCAGTCTCAAGTTTGTTTGTTTGCACATTTATAAAAGACGATCGTCACCAACAGCGGCGTCACCAACAGCGGCGTCGCCGGCCGATTTTCCCGGAGCGTCACCAACAGCGGCGTCGCCAACAGCGGCGTCGCCAACAGCGGCGTCGCCAACAGCGGCGTCGCCAACAGCGGCGTCACCAACAGCGGCGTCACCAACAGCGGCGTCACCAACAGCGGCGTCGCCAACAGCGGCGTCGCCAACAGCGGCGTCGCCAACAGCGGCGTCGCCAACAGCGGCGTCGCCAACAGCGGCGTCACCAACAGCGGCGTCGCCGGCCGATTTTCCCGGAGCGTCACCAACAGCGGCGTCGCCAACAGCGGCGTCGCCAACAGCGGCGTCACCAACAGCGGCGTCGCCAACAGCGGCGTCGCCGGACGATTTTCCCGGAGCGTCGCCCCGGATGTTTGGAGTCCGGCCCCCGCTACGAGTTTCACTGTTTAACCACCGTTTCCTGAGAAAAAACCCAAATGACCCGGCTTTCTACCAGCACTTAAACGCACCATGAATGCGGAGGTCCAGCCTAGCCCCCGTTGGTGTGGTGTGTCCGATTAGCCCCCCCATCTTTGATGTCAGCGCATGTGCAGAGGAGGCAGCAGCTACATCCTCAGCTTTCAGCGGGAAAGTGAAGGTAGAATCACCGTGGCGACCGTTTTCTCCTTAAAACAACATGAAGACGTCAACATGACCCCCCCAACATAAAAAACAAGGCTGAAGTTAGCAGCAACTCTTTTTTCAGCAAAGCTTTTCAGACCTGGACTCAGATGTTCTTTATTCAAACACAGTTTCTGATTTATGAAACCTTTATTCTGTTTGTACAAATGAAAAATACCCACATTTTATGGCGTAATTGTCACATAGACCATCTTAGACCGGCGACCTGTCCAGGGTGTACCCCGCCTCTCGCCTGATAATAGCTGGGATGGGCTCAAGCAGCCCCCGCGACCCTGAACTGGATAAGCGGTACAAAAAATGACTGACTGACCATCTTAGACCAGGTCCCGACCAAAAACCGCAGTACTCGTCGTCTAACCTGGTCTGACATGTTAGATTCATGAAAGCCGCTTCTGCTTCTGTGGAACCGATAAATGAATAAATGAGGAGAAAATGAGAACAAATGAGGAGAAGAGAATAAAGAGGAGAGAGGAGAACAAATGAGGAGAAGAGAATAAAGAGGAGAGAGGAGAACAAATGAGGAGGAAAAAGAGAGCAAATAATGAGATAAAGTGATGATGAGGAGGGTCAGTGATGAGTCAGAGGACTAAAAGAGAATATATTTATAATGCAGATAAAGTGACTGGTCATGAGGACCTCTGTTTCACGTTCTTCTTCAGTTCAGAGTTAATTTCTGGCTTTAAGATCTTTTGTCTTAAAGCTGGAACGCAACAACATATCAGCTCTACCAGGCTGGTTCTGAGTGTTTTTACCTGAAATGAAAGTTTCCGCTTGTTCTCAGCTCGTTCCACTGGTCTAAAGTCCGGATATCTGTGTATGACCTGTGCAGGGGGGGGGGGTCTGAGACCAAGTTTCACAGCTAAAATTAGGGCTGAAAGAAAGACTGTGATGTGAAACAGTGTCATCGTGACATAATTTAACTTAATACGCAGATGAAATAACCAGTTTCCGGTCGTGTTCTGGTCCAGAAAGTTTCTCCCAGATCAGGATGGACGGGCTGCTTCTGCCGAGCGGAGCAGCAACACCAGCGCCCCCCCGTTCTTGGAGTATTTTCAAACTGCCGTACTTGGAAAGCAACCGGTGCCCCCCCCTTTACAACTTCACAGGGAGCTTTGCATCTGTCCCCCCGGCCACCACGGACAGGATCCCCAGCGTAACGTGAGAGCCAGCGGCTCGGCCGGACCGGGGGCTAAAACAGGCCTCGGACGTGGCCCACCGGGGTCCTCGTGCAGGGAAGACAACCCGGAGACGCCAGCAGATCAGGGGGGGGGGCGGCCACAGGGAGATCCGGTGTCCCACAACTGCTGCTAAATATCGGCCGGCATGCTCTGTGGAGACACCCGACACCCCGGATGAAAGGGGGGGCTCACCCAGACTTGTTCACAGCACCCAGTTCCTGACCCCCCCGTGCCCTCTGCTGACCTGATAACCAGGGACGATACTTTCTCATCAGCTGATGGCTGATACTACCTGCCGATATTTGGAGCACCGACTGCATGTGACCCCGAAATTAATACAATAAAGGATTCAATAAAAAGTACTTTTACCACCTTTAATATAAAAAACACAGCACCTCAAGTAAATACATAAATTTACACATAAATAAATAAATAAATGCTTGTGTGTTGGTGTGTATGCATATGAAGTACTGATGTATGTATATGAATGGGAAAAGGGGGGGTATATACAGTATTTGCTGTATGTATGTATATGAATGTGTATATACAGTATTTGTCTGCATGTATGTATATGTGTATACACGTATTTGTCTGCATGTATGTTTATTTGTTTTTGAGTTTTTGAGGATTTGAGTTTGTCTTAAAAAGTATTTTACATGTTGACATCATTTATTATTATTATTTTAACTGTACACTCTTTGCCTTTTACTGTTTAATTGCTTTTATTTTTATTGTAATTGCCGTGTATTACTGTTTTTTGGGGGGGGGGGGGGTGGGGACTGCGGATGTAAAGGTGCATCTTGCTAAAAACCGCGAGTATATTTACAGAAAGTTTCTGTTCATTAATAAACACTGACCCATTTAAATATGAATATATAAAAAAGAAGCCAAATAAACAGAAACATTACATTTGTAATATATTAGTCTGTAAATTATGCTGAGTCAACAAACCTGCTGTATCGGCCGATGCCAATACCAGGAAGAAACTCAAATATCTGCCTGAAATATCGGTATATCGTCAGTCCTTACTCATAGGGACTGAAAAATGTATCACAATAAGTTATATTTTTTATCATGGTAACGATAAGAGGCGATAAAAAATTAGGGATGCATGATATAATCGGCCCCCCTATCGGTATCGGCCTTAAAACTGAGTATCGGACATCAGCCACCCCACTGATATTTAATCGATATTTAACCGATATTTAACAGACCAGCCCGCTGTTTCTAAAGTCTGGAAAGAGACAAAACTTCTTCTTCTTCAAAACTTCTTCACAGATTTAAAACTTCTAAAGACTAGCGGTTGGAAAAAATATTGATACACTGAAATATTGCGGTATTTTCATATGCTGATAATACTGACATTTAAAAACATGGTATCAATCTATTTTACTCACAAAATCTCACGATATTTCATCTTACTGTTACGAAATCTCGCGAAAAATTCACAAAAATTTCACGATATTTTCATATGCTGATATATTGACATTTTATTACGCGGTATTGATCTATTTTACAAAGAAATCTCACGAGAAATCATGAAATATCTCGAGAGTTTGGAACAGAACAATGAAATCTTGCAAGATTTTCTGAGTAAAATAGTTTGATACTGCGTTTTTAAATATCGATTTGTGTTAGCATATGAAAACATCACAATATTTTAGTGTATCGATATTTTTTCCCACCCCTATTTTTTAAAGTGTCGGAAATGGAAAACAAAACTATTATTTGCAATGACTGCTTATTTTTTTCAGCTTTAATATCGGGATTGATATCGGTTATCGGCCATATAAGTTTTAAAATATCGGCATATCGGATATCAGCCAAAACTGTAATATCGTGAATCCCTATGAAAAATATCAGCGTAATTATTTGTACTATAAAACTCACTACATTCTGTCCTATGATAATAATATAATAATAAAATAATCTAAACTGCTTTAACTAAGTTCGTGTCGTAAAACTAAAACTGTAGTGACACCAAACAAACGAATGAAATATGAGAACAAAGTTAACATTTTTCTAAACGGTGTAAACAGCAAACTGTATATAAAAAAGCAAATATACATAAATAACTAAATACAACCTGATTAAATGAATTTATCATTTTTATCCTAAGATGACAAATTATCACCACGGAAAATTTCTTTGACGATATATTGCCATAACATATCGCCTGTGTTGTATAGTAATGAAGTGAAAACACTTTACTTTACTTAAGTAGTATTTTTTTGTATTTGTACTTTACTACTATTTCTGACGATTTTTCCTTTTACTTTACTACATTTTCTGAAAAAAGTCCCGACTTTTACCCTGATGCATTTACCGGAGCATCCTCGTTACTCGTTACAAAATAAGACGGAACGGCAGCCAATGATGTTGGAGATACAGACCGAACCCGTCATCATTGGTTTACTCTGTTGTGCAGCGGCAAGCAGGTAAATTTCAAATTAACGGCAGCGTTATCGTGTCTCAGATGTTTTTGTACACGGTCGGGTTTATGTACGGAGGCACTGAACTTCTTTTACACTTTGCAAATTAAACAAAACATAAAAACTAAATTAAACAGGAACAAAGAAAATGTTAAACTCAAATTTCAGATGGTGTTTTATTAACTACTTTTTACTTTTGATACTTAAAGGATCTTTTTTTTCCAACCTGGACCTTATTTCTAGCAGTTTATACGTGCATTTACTCACCGGTAAAGTTTCTGCATCACTTTGAGTCCTTCGGCAGATTTTACGCTGAGTCGCTTTTCGGTGAACGTCCAGTATCACGGTGGAGACGGGGCAGCCTCTGTCAGACATCATCTGCAGTAAAACTCCTTCATCTCATCAATACTTTCAGTAGAACGAATGAGTACTATTGTCCTGTGAGTCCAGGTTTATCTTTCTGTTAGTTATCACACTTTTCAGGGCCACACGTTCACAATGCCGTTTCCGTAGTCCAGCTGAGTCGATCAGCTGCTACCCAGACAAGAAAAACACGATTAGAGAAACTCGCAGGACAATAGTACTCGTTCATTCCTTCATTCTACTGAAAGTATTGATGAAAGTATTGAGTATTACTGCAGATAATGTCTGACAGAGGCTGCCTCGTCTCCACCGTGATACTGGACGTTCACCGAAGGACGACTCAGCGTAATATCTGCCGAAGGACTCAAAGTGATGCAGAAACTTTGCCGGTGAGTAAATGTGCGTATGAACTCCTGGAAATAAGGTCCATGTTTGAAAAGAAAGTTCTCCTTTCAGTACAGTAAATACTAGCTACTTTTTCACTTTTACTCAAGTAATATTCCAGCAGGTGATTTTCACTTTTACTTGAGTATTTTTCCAGTAAGGTACTTTTACTTTTACTCGAGTATGGCCTTTGGGTACTTAATAAAACCCTGCATGCCGCATCGTTTGCTAACGGTGAGCTCGGCCGTCTGTCGCTAACAGGGATCCGTCTCAGATCCTCCCGGTTTGGCTAAAAACTGAAGCAAAGTGAGACATGAAGCATTAAATGCAGCACTTCTGAGGAAAAGTGCCTGCTGTGCGTGAACCGTCGGCCTCCTCCCTCCAGCCCTGCTGAGCTCAAGGCCGGCTCCAGACCCAGAGGCCCCCCGACTCTGATCCACCAGCTCTGCCAAAAGCATTTCAGAGAGGAGGGAGGAAGAAAGCTCCGCCGCTCCTGCAGACCTCGCTAACTGGCTTCCGGAGCACAAAGGGAATTTATCATTAAAGCAGCGATCGATATTTCTCACCCCGTGCACCGCGGCCGCGCTAGCCGAGCGCCGGCGTGAGCTCCGCGAGGGGGGGACGGGGTGCCAGAGGAGCTAATTAGAGCCTGAATGTCGGCTAGCTTGTTAGCCCACATCGAGCTGAGGGAGCGGCTAATGAGACACGCTGTACCAACACAGACAGGCTGTTACTGCGATACGGGAGATCACTGCACTTCCGAACATCATATGCTTGTATAATCATTCAAATAATCCATTATTAATGTTCGACTGCCTCACGGGGCTCCGGGCTGGAGAGCGAAGGCATCTGCAGCTGCACGGCCGCCGCCGCCGCACAGACGCCGCCGCCGCACAAACGCTCCCAGCATTCCTCAGGCGTTTTCGGCACACGGAGCACGTTCGTGCTGCAGCACGTGCACGCCGGTAATGAAAACCTGCAGTTTTTGCTGCAGCCTCTGGAGCGCTGCCTCTTTTGTTGATTAATCTTGTAATTACCAATTAGCGGCGGTAATGGCTTGCATCCAGGCAGGCTGGTTTATCTTCATTAGGAAGAGGGAGGCACATTTTACCCCCCCTCTCCTGGGATGCTGTTGGCAGCAGGTCCAGCCCAAGGTAACGCTTTCCCCCCTCCCCTCCATTCTTCAGTCTCATGGGAGGGTTAAATAAAGATGTCTCCTCAGCTAAACTAATGTTTGTCCTGTCTTTCATGGAGAGACAAACAGAAGCTCCTCAGATCATCAGTGTCCATCGTTGGATCTCCACTCAGCTCCGACACGTGAAATCATCACACGAGGCTGTGCACACTCACAGAGGTACCAGCTTCTACTTAAAAGCTTGTCGCTGGGGGGGGTTTCTGAATGACATTAATGTACCCTTTAGCAGGGGCGTGAAGCAACATGCAGTACTGCTTAAGTGATAAAAACTATACTAAATGTACTATACTAAAGCTCTAAAAATCTACTAAATGATGGTTTCCAGTAAATTCTGGCCCACTCAGGACACTTGGATCACATTGGACCAGGGTTGTCACGATACCATATTTCTGTTTCGATAGTGATACCATTTTGAATTTTGATACTTTTCGGTACTTTTTGTGAAAAGCTAAATCAATCTGAATGTTTCCTTTATTTGTCTCATTGTTCCCAAAGTCCGAAAGTAAAATGTCCAATCCTTTAGAACAAAGAGAACCAGTAATATAAAGCAATGCCACATTAAAATGAAAGTCAATCTCTGCACGCTCACAAACAGAGGTACCAGTTTGTACCTAACACGGTCCAAAGCTTGTTGCTGGGGGGGGTTCCTTTCTGAAAGACATTTCTGTACCTTCGGTCCTGGTCCATTTCATTTCCCCGCAACTTTCATATAATGGAGTTCACCGGGGTCCGAGCCAAAAAGGTCCATAAAAGTCCACAAAAACGTGTCCATATTCCTCCATACTGCTCGTCCAATGTAGTCCAAGTGTCCTGAGTGGGTAGCAGCCAGAATTTACTGGAAACGACGTCATTTAGTAGATTTTAGAGCCTAAACCGGCCAAACGCCACAACTACAGCGTTGGTCGTTGCCTGGGGGGCCTTTCTGCACGTGTAATTATCGTGCGTTCCAGGTGTCTCAGAACTCGTTTTTCCGAGGAAGTGACGTGATGAACTCGTTTTTCTGAGGAAGTGACGTGATGAACTCGTTTTTCTGAGGAAGTGACGTGATGAACTCGTCTTTCTGAGGATGTGACGTGATGAACTCGTTTTTCCGAGGATGTGACGTGATGAACTCGTTTTTCCGAGGAAGTGACGTGATGAACTCGTTTTTCTGAGGAAGTGACGTGATGAACTCGTTTTTCTGAGGAAGTGACGTGATGAACTCGTTTTTCTGAGGAAGTGACGTGATGAACTCGTTTTTCTGAGGAAGTGACGTGATGAACTCGTTTTTCTGAGGAAGTGACGTGATGAACTCGTTTTTCCGAGGAAGTGACGTGATGAACTCGTTTTTTCCGAGGAAGTGACGTGATGAACTCGTTTTTCCGAGGAAGTGACGTGATGAACTCGTTTTTCGAGGAAGTGACGTGATGAACTCGTTTTTCCGAGGAAGTGACGTGATGAACTTCGTTTTTCCGAGGAAGTGACGTGATGAACTCGTTTTTCTGAGGAAGTGACGTGATGAACTCGTTTTTCCGAGGAAGTGACGTGATGAACTCGTTTTTCGAGGAAGTGACGTGATGAACTCGTTTTTCCGAGGAAGTGACGTGATGAACTTCGTTTTTCTGAGGAAGTGACGTGATGAATTCGTTTTTCCGAGGAAGTGACGTGATGAACTCGTTTTTCTGAGGAAGTGACGTGATGAACTCGTTTTTTCTGAGGAAGTGACGTGATGAACTTCGTTTTTCCGAGGAAGTGACGTGATGAACTCGTTTTTCCGAGGATGTGACGTGATGAACTTCGTTTTTCGAGGAAGTGACGTGATGAACTCGTTTTTCCGAGGAAGTGACGTGATGAACTCGTTTTTCTGAGGAAGTGACGTGATGAACTCGTTTTTCTGAGGAAGTGACGTGATGAACTCGTTTTTCTGAGGAAGTGACGTGATGAACTCATTTTTCTGAGGAAGTGAGGTGATGAACTCGTTTTTCTGAGGAAGTGACGTGATGAACTTCGTTTTTCTGAGGAAGTGACGTGATGAACTCGTTTTTCTGAGGAAGTGACGTGATGAACTCGTTTTTCCGAGGAAGTGAGGTGATGAACTCGTTTTTCTGAGGAAGTGACGTGATGAACTCGTTTTTCCGAGGAAGTGACGTGATGAACTCGTTTTTCCGAGGAAGTGACGTGATGAACTCGTTTTTCCGAGGAAGTGACGTGATGAACTCGTTTTTCCGAGGAAGTGACGTGATGAACTCGTTTTTCCGAGGAAGTGACGTGATGAACTCGTTTTTCCGAGGAAGTGACGTGATGAACTCGTTTTTCGAGGAAGTGACGTGATGAACTCGTTTTTCCGAGGAACTGACGTGATGAACTCGTTTTTCTGAGGTGACGTGATGAACTCGTTTTTCTGAGGAAGTGGCGTGATGAACTTCGTTTTTCTGAGGTGACGTGATGAACTCGTTTTTCTGAGGAAGTGACGTGATGAACTCGTTTTTCTGAGGAAGTGACGTGATGAACTCGTTTTTCTGAGGAAGTGACGTGATGAACTCGTCTTTCCGAGGAAGTGACGTGATGAACTCGTTTTTCTGAGGAAGTGACGTGATGAACTCGTTTTTTCGAGGAAGTGACGTGATGAACTCGTTTTTCGAGGAAGTGGCGTGATGAACTTCGTTTTTCGAGGAAGTGACGTGATGAACTCGTTTTTCGAGGAAGTGACGTGATGAACTCGTTTTTTCCGAGGAAGTGACGTGATGAACTCGTTTTTCTGAGGAACTGACGTGATGAACTCGTTTTTCTGAGGTGACGTGATGAACTCGTTTTTCTGAGGAAGTGACGTGATGAACTCGTTTTCTGAGGAAGTGACGTGATGAACTCGTTTTTCTGAGGAAGTGACGTGATGAACTCGTCTTTCCGAGGAAGTGACGTGATGAACTCGTTTTTCTGAGGAAGTGACGTGATGAACTCGTTTTTCCGAGGAAGTGACGTGATGAACTCGTCTTTCCGAGGAAGTGACGTGATGAATTCGTTTTTCTGAGGTGACGTGATGAACTTCGTTTTTCTGAGGAAGTGACGTGATGAACTCGTCTTTCCGAGGAAGTGACGTGATGAACTCGTCTTTCCGAGGAAGTGACGTGATGAACTCGTCTTTCCGAGGAAGTGACGTGATGAACTCGTTTTTCCGAGATACGAGCTCGTAATTTGCAGATGACCCCGTTATTGTGGATCTGAAGATGGCGGCGTCCGGCACCGTTGTTGTGTTTGTTAAACTTCCATATCCGAGATTTTCTGATCAGAATTGTAAACATCACAGTTGTTATTCAATTTTACGATCTCATTGCGTCTTTTTTTCTTTAAAACGCAGCGTGATTATGTTTTGTTTACTAAAGACACACTGAAATTAGCTGTTGTTGTCATGGTAACGGTGTTATAACATTGTGTTAATTTCTCGCTCACAAATAGGCTGTTTTGGTGATTTCTATTTTTTCCCGAGTTGGTGCAACTGGAACACAAAATACCTGGTGATGACGTCACCACCTCGCGTCTGCTCGGAATCCTGACACACCTGAACGCACCATGAGAACAGATGAGAATCAGTGTTTTCTGAACAACATGGAGCAAATCTGGAAGGACGTCACGTTCCTGGTTGCCTGGTTGTTGGAACATCAGAGGAAAACTTTAATGCGCATTTGAGACATTAAAAAGTGCTCCAGAGTCGTGCTCGGCATGAGGATGAGGAGAAGATGAAGGACCATCGTTCTGTGGGTGTACTATCCCTTTAAAGCCGTCCGGCCGCAGACACCAACCCTCACGCCTGCCTCCGTCGTTTGGCTTCAAACTTCCCGTCTGTGAGCTGGGAATGTGCTGGATGACCGCAGAGCTGTGGGATTGGAAGCGGCGGGGGGGGGATCTGCAGCGCCGTCAGCGCCGTCGCCATCCAGCGCACACCTCCCTCGGTTCAGGCCCGGGTAAATATTTACGAACGCGCTCTCAGAAACATCTGCTGTGGTTTGGAAGAGCAGGGACACGAAGCTCATCCCGAACGTCTCAGGTTGCATCTGCTCATCAGGAGGCTTCAGATGCCGCAGCAACGCGTCCCAGATGTGCGCTGCGATGCAGCTTCGGGGAGATCAGTGATTGCTTCATGTCAGGAAGGAAAAAGTGGCAGCTGCTGTGACTCAAGAGGCAGAAGACACGAGATTAAACAAAAGCTACTTCCTGCAAAGCTCTGGAAGGATTTCTGAGACTTCAGAAGGAATCTGTGGAGTTTAGAGGAAGAAAACGGTCACTGGGTCAGAGAAATACGACGTAATACACATGCTAAAAACCAGATACTCATCTACGAAACCAGGGTTCCCAGGCGTCCTGGAAAACCTGGAAAATGATGGGACATTTTTCCAGTCATGGAAAACAATAGAAAATGAGAAAAACAGTCAAATGTCCTGGAAAAGCTTGAGTTGTCCTGGAAAATGATTTTTCCTCCCTCCGCTTCATCTCCGCTTCGTCTCCGCTTCGTCTTCGCTTCGTCTTCGCTTCGTCTCAGCTTCATCTCTGCTTCATCTCTGCTTCGTCTCGTCTTTGTCTCTGCTTCATCTCTGCTTCATCTCTGCTTCGTCTCTGCTTCGTCTCGTCTTTGTCTCTGCTTCGTCTCGTCTTTGTCTCTGCTTCATCTCTGCTTCATCTCCGCTTCGTCTCTGCTTCGTCTCAGCTTCATCTCTGCTTCATCTCTGCTTCGTCTCTGCTTCGTCTCGTCTTTGTCTCTGCTTCGTCTCGTCTTTGTCTCTGCTTCATCTCTGCTTCATCTCCGCTTCGTCTCTGCTTCGTCTCAGCTTCATCTCTGCTTCATCTCTGCTTCATCTCAGCTTCATCTTGTCTTTGTCTCCGCTTCATCTCTGCTTCATCTCTGCTTCATCTCCGCTTCGTCTCTGCTTCGTCTCAGCTTCATCTCTGCTTCATCTCTGCTTCATCTCTACTTCGTCTCCGCTTTGTCCCTGCTTCGTCTCTGCTTTGTCCCTGCTTCGTCTCTGCTTCGTCTCTGCTTCGTCTCTGCTTCGTCTCTGCTTTGTCTCTGCTTCATCTTGTCTTTGTCTCCGCTTCGTCTCTGCTTCGTCTCTGCTTCATCTCTGCTTCGTCTCTGCTTCATTGCTACTTCATCGCTGTGCGAAATAAAAGCTTCAGTTGTAGATCACGTCCCCAAAAGCTTGTGGTGGAATTTATTCGTCTATGTTCTGATAACTTGATTCGTACTGTAGCACCTGGAAAAGTCCTGAAAATGTCCTGGAAAAGTCCTGGAAATAACTTCAAGAAAAGAGTGGGAACCTTGTAAAAATCAGCTTGGACACATTAATTATGTTCTTCGTAGTGGAGATGCACCAATCTGATTCCCGGATCAGGTACCGGCTCGGATACTGACTGATTCCCGGAGTGAATGTGGGATGAATGAAGCCGATCCGGTCGTTTCTGGTTTTATTCGTATCATAATCAGCTGTTCAGTTACATCCATCTAGTCAGTCCAGTTCTGTCTGCAACGCTGATTACATCATCACGCAGCGCAGATGTGGGATTTATTTCACGTTTTTATTATATTACGTACATTTACGTCATATGTTACGTACATTTACGTGTGTTAATTTGTAACTAAGCCTGGGCAACGTGGCAAAAATTTACCGTTAGGGTTAGTGGAGAGGCAGAGCGTTCCAGAGTCAGGGGCCGACAACAGAGAATGCCCCCCCCCCCCCTCGGTTTTAAGTCTCATCTTTGGGACCACGAGCTGGTCTGATTAATTCAGTCACATGACATTTACAACATTTACAGCAGGTGCAACAACGTGAAACTGCTGAAAGAAATATGCTGCAACATCTGCACGCCTAGTGTCAGCGAACACACACACGACAGATGCACACACACACACACACACACACAACAGATGCACACACACACACACACACAACAGATGCACACACACACACACACACACACAACGGATGCACACACACACACACACACACAACAGATGCACTCACACACACACCCACACACCCAACGGATGCACACACACACACACCCAACAGGTGCCACACACGCACACACATCCAACAGGTGCACACACACACACACACACCCAACAGGTGCACTCCACACACACACACACACAACAGATGCACACACACACACACCCACACACCCAACGGATGCACACACACACACACCCAACAGGTGCACACCGTATATACACACACCCAGCAGGTGCACACACACACACACATCCAACAGGTGCACACACACACACACACCCAACAGGTGCACTCACACACACACACACACAACAGATGCACACACACACACACACCCACACACCCAACGGATGCCACACACACACACACCCAACAGGTGCACACCGTATATACACACACCCAGCAGGTGCACACACACACACACATCCAACAGGTGCACACACACACACACACACACACACACACACACCCAACAGGTGCACACACACACACACATCCAACAGGTGCACACACACACACACACACACACACACACACACACCCAACAGGTGCACTCACACATATACACACACCCAACAGATGCACACACACACACACCCAACAGGTGCACTCACACATATACACACACCCAACAGATGCACACACACACACACACACACCCAACGGATGCACACACACACACACCCAACAGGTGCACTCACACATATACACACACCCAACAGATGCACACACACACACACACCCAACGGATGCACACACACACACACACACACACCCAACGGATGCACACGCACGCACACACACACACACACACCCAACGGATGCACACACACACACACACACACACCCAACAGATGCACACACACACACCCAACGGATGCGCACACACACACACACACACCCAACGGATGCACACACACACACACACACACACCCAACAGGTGCACTCACACATATACACACACCCAACAGATGCACACACACACACACACCCAACGGATGCACACACACACACACACACCCAACGGATGCACACACACACACACACCCAACGGATGCACACACACACACACACACACACCCAACAGATGCACACACACACACACACACACCCAACGGATGCACACACACACACACACACCCAACGGATGCACACACACACACACACACACACACCCAACAGATGCACACACACACACACCCAACAGGTGCACTCACACATATACACACACCCAGCAGGTGCACACACACACACACACATCCAACAGGTGCACACACACACACACCCAACAGGTGCACTCACACATATACACACACCCAGCAGGTGCACACACACACACATCCAACAGGTGCCACACACACACACACACACAACAGGTGCACTCACACATATACACACACCCAGCAGGTGCACACACACACACATCCAACAGGTGCACACACACACACATCCAACAGGTGCACACACACACAAACACACACACACACACACAGCAGGTGCACACACACACACACGCGCACACAGCAGGTGCACACACACACACACACGCAGCAACTATAAAACACGGATAAAATGTCAGAATCGCTTGTTTCTGTTCCACGCATCATCACGAAGAACGTTCTGGTCTGGGGGGGCGGATGTGCGGGGACTAACTGGCTATACAGGAGGGGTGGGAGGAGGATGGGATGGGGGAGTGTTGACGGGGGTAAAGTCGTTGGTTGTTTGAAGTAGGGTTTAGGGGTGATACAATAGAGTGGGGGGAGGAAAGGGGAGGGGAAAAAAAAAAAGCTTGGAGCTCACGGCTCCTTCCCCGGCCCGAGGTACCACTCAGGAGGCACGAGGGCATGGGCAAGAGAGAGGTGGGTATGTGAGAATAATGAATGAGAGTGTGAAAGAGGAAATGTGGGAGGGAGGAACTTGGGCTGGAAGAGGGAGGAGATGTGGGTAAGTGGTTGGAGGAAAGGGGGAGGAGATGTGGGTAAGTGGTTGGAGGAAAGGGGGGATGGGGGAAGGAGGGGCATGCTCGTGAGTGTCTAGTAGGGATGGTCATGAGGGGCTGAAGGAAGGAAGGGCGGGAGTGTGATAGGTCAGAGGGATGGGCGGGGCTGGACATGTAAGGGGGGGACTGTATGGGGCATTGGGGGTATAGGGAGGTGGGGGCGTATGTGTGGGGGGGTAGGGAGGGGTTGGTGCAGTTATGTGGGGAGTGCATGTGTGTGTTAGAGGGTATGAGGAGGTGGGGGGTAGGTGTGGACGGTAGAGGGAGGAGAGTGTTGGGGGTGGAGAGAGGAGTGAGTGTGGGTATGTAAGGTCGGAGAGCGGAGTGGGTGGGGTGTATGTGTGTGTGTGGGGGGTACATGGAGGTGTTGGGTAGGGCTGGGCGGTGTAGGCGGAGGTTCGTATCTCGGTATCCGTGCCGGGCATCTTGGTGTCGGTGTGGTGCGGTGTGGCTGCGGGTTGGTTGGGGGCCGGGCGCTTTGGTGGGGGGTGCGGTTTTGTTTGTGGCTTCCGGGGCTTTTTGTGCGGGGCGGGGCGCAGGGGGGATCTGTATCCTGTGTGTGGTTGCTCTTGCGGTATTGATGTCTTGGGTGCCTGTGTCTCGATGTGGGGGCGGTGACGGTATATCTTTCAGCCCTAGTGTTGGGGTAGGTGTGTGGGGAGTGTGTGTGTGAGCGTGGTGGCGGGGTAGGGGGTGGTAGAGGTGGTGGCGCCCTGGTGTCAGGTGTATGGGGCAGGGACTTTGGGGTGGGGGCTGGCCTGCCCTGGGGGCGTCGTCTGGGGGGTCCGGTCCTCCTGGGTTTCGGTTGGGCCGCCCGGGTCCGGGGGGGGGTGGCTGCTCCTGGGCGCTTGGGCCCTGGGCCCGGCGCTGTCTCGCTCCGGGGGCCCCCGGGTGGGGTCGGCAGCTGCTGGTCTTGGTCCGCTGGGGCCTGGGTCCCCAGACTGCAGGGGGCTCCGGCTGGGGCCGCCTTTTGCCGCCCTTCGGGGGGATGCATGTCCGCTCTTTGGGGGGGGGGGGGGTAGCTGGGATCTGGGCCTCTGGGTGGCTGCTGGGGGCCTGGGTCGTGAGCCTTGCGGGCTTCCTCCTCCTTGCAGAGACGAGGCTGCATCTGCATGACTGTATCACCACGGAGACCCTTTATTATGCATGTTGATGCTGTGACACTGCTTCCCATTGCGATGACTAGGTTGTACCTCTTCTCTACTTCCCATTGCGATGACTAGGTTGTACCTCTTCTCTGCTTCCCATTGCGATGACTAGGTTGTACCTCTTCTCTACTTCCCATTGCGATGACTAGGATGTACCTCTTCTCTACTTCCCATTGCGATGACTAGGTTGTACCTCTTCTCTACTTCCCATTGCGATGACTAGGTTGTACCTCTTCTCTACTTCCCATTGCGATGACTAGGTTGTACCTCTTCTCTACTTCCCATTGCGATGACTAGGTTGTACCTCTTCTCTGCTTCCCATTGCGATGACTAGGTTGTACCTCTTCTCTGCTTCCCATTGCGATGACTAGGTTGTACCTCTTCTCTACTTCCCATTGCGATGACTAGGTTGTACCTCTTCTCTACTTCCCATTGCGATGACTAGGTTGTACCTCTTCTCTGCTTCCCATTGCGATGACTAGGTTGTACTAGCCTGGTACACCAGCCTGACTAATGCCATGTATAAGATACACGGCAAGTCAGTCTGGGCTCCCTCCATTGGAGAATGATTCCACTCCGGTAAATAATTGACCGGACCAATCACAGCGCAGCAGTAGAATTATTAACAGATGAACGTTAAACTCCTCCGACATCTCCACCGCTGTTTCTGCTCTGTTTTGGTGCGTAACAAACAGCTTCCGGGTCGTAGTCACATGACGTGCGACACAAACGCTTTCTCATATTAGTAGTTCAGTAATAAACAATGCTGACATGTAACAGAGTATTTATAATAATAAAACCAAACATTCTATGTTAATATACACAAGAAAATTACATTAAATAGAGAGGGAAAAACAACGTGTAAACGCCTTCAGGCGTCGCCATAGCAACGTAGCAACAGAGTGCCGAGCTACGCCAGCTACAGTCACTTCTGATTGGTTCTCTCCGGTTCACTTTCCTCCTGTAAGTCCCGCCTCTCGTCTCGCATTGGAAATCAGTCTCCAACGGAGGGAATCCAGACTGACTTGCCGTGTATCTCATACATGGCGTTAGTCAGGCTGGTGTACCAGGCTAAGGTTGTACCTCTTCTCTACTTCCCATTGCGCTGACTAGGTTGTACCTCTTCTCTGCTTCCCATTGCGATGACTAGGTTGTACCTCTTCTCTGCGTAGTTCTGCGTGTGTTTGTGTGTGTTTGTATGATCTGAGGATATTTAAGCCACCTGCAGGTCCTCCTGTAGGGGATTGCTTGTTTTGTTTTCCAACAGAGACCTTGGTTGTTTAGGGATCGCGGTACAGATGTACCAGTGAACTGTGTAAGTGGATTCATGTTTTCTCTCCTCTCTCTCTTCCTCTTCCTTACTCCTCTCTCTCTGTTTCACTTTCTATCATTACCTCTGTTAACTTTCACTTCTCCCTTGTCAGGCCCAGCAGTATGAAATGGAATGGTGTAATAGACAAATGTTTAAATAAAGAAATAAAATGAATAAACATGATATCAAGTGGAGCCTTATGTTCATAAAGCTCCGCTTGGTAAAGCAAAACTGTTCAACAGAATAAAGCAATCAGATTTCCATTCTGCTCGCTTCAATGCTGGACAGGACAAGTAAAAAAAGAAAAAAAAACGTTCTGGTCTATAAAACACGGAGAAAATGTCAGAATCATTTCGTCAGCACTTTAAATCTGTAGTGTTAGAGGTCAGGAGTGAATCATTTTGAAAAAAATCTGGATTTGCTGCATCAGCTGTTGCATCACAAGCAGACAACCATCCGGACTGCAGGACCCACGGGGGTGAGCAGGAATAATCAGACATTAATTAGCCTGCTTCGTTTGGTTTTCCAGCTCCGGATCTGCGAGGCTCCTCCTCCACACCGAAACCACCTCCTGACCTCACGGTCATGCTTCTTTCCCACGGTGGTGGAAGTGGGGGCCCCTGGCACCATGGGCTTATAAAATGAAGCCAGGGCTGGACCCCTCCAGGAGCATGACTGCCCCCCCTCCCCCCAGCATGAATAATGCCTGTGTAAGTGAGCTGCATCGCCCCTACAGCTGCCCTCACCGTTTCTTTACGAGTCTTGTTGGTTCTGGGCCTGTGTTGGCTGTAATGGGTCCTCCTACGTTACTGGATCAGGTGTGTGTCTGTGTGTGTGTGTGTGGGGGGGGGTCCTTTATTGGATACACCACTTGGACTTGAGCCCCCACCATTAAAGGTCCAGTCTGTTACTAATTTGGGCTTTTATGAGCTAAAATCAAGTCTAGCTTTCATAAAAACAGATTTCACTGAAGTGTAATTACGGTCTAATGAAAGCAGCTCAGAATGAGCTCAGAAACACATCGGTGGCAGCGCCCCCACCCGCAGGAGGAAGTCAGGGGGGAACAGAATAATCCTGCTTCTGCAGCTCATCCTCAGAGGTTCCCAAACTTTTTCTGCAGGCCCCCTTTTTATTAGCAATTAAAATGTCAAGCCCCCCCATCCGACCACTGTTTCCACATGCACCCAAACATTTACCATGAGACGCATGAAAAAATGCACTGCATTTTTGGTTTTGGGGGGGGGGCAATCCCTTTTGTTGAGTCATCATTCGTTCGATAGAACTTTAAAAAATATGCTCATTTTTTGTGAAGTGCAAAACTATATTGTTTAGCATCTCAAATGCAGCCGGAGATCTGGGGGGGTTTCGTTTCCCCCCAACTTTCATATAATGGAGCTCACCGGGGTCCGAGCCAAAAAGGTCCATAAAAGTCCACAAAAACTTGTCAATATTCCTCCATACTGCTCGTCCAATGTAATCCAAGTGTCCTGAGTGGTTAGCGTCCAGAATTTACTGGAAACCATCATTTAGTAGATTTTTAGAGCCTTGGTATTCAGACCCTTTTTTAAAGTTTTCACTCTTTGTTTCATTGCAGCCATTTGCTAAAATAAAAAAAAATCTCATGAATGTCACTCAGCACCCATCTAGACAGAAAAAAACCAGAAATGTAGAAATTTTAGCAAATTTATTGAAAATGAAAAACTGAAATATGACATGGTGATAAGTATTCAGAGCCTTTGCAGTGACTCATATTTAACTCATATTCTGTCCGTTCCTTCTGATCCTCCTTGAGATGGTTCTACTCCTTCATTGGAGTCCAGCTGTGTTTAATTAAACTGATTGGACGTGATTAGGAAAGACACACATCTGTCTATATAAGAGCTTCCAGCTCACAGTGCATGTCAGAGCAAATGAGGATCATGAGGTGGAAGGAACTGTCCAAGGAGCTCAGAGACAGAATTGTGGCGAGACACAGATCTGGACAAGGTTACAAAAGAGTTTCTGCAGCACTAAAGGTTCCTAAGAGCACGGTGGCCTCCATAGTCCTTACATGGAAGAAGTTTGGGACGACCAGAACTCTTCCTAGACCCGGCCGTCCAGCCAAACTGAGCAATGGTGGGAGAAGAGCCTTGGTGAGAGAGTAAAGAAGAAGCCAAAGATCACTGTGGCTGAGCTCCAGAGATGCAGTAGGGAGATGGAGAAAGTTCCACAAAGTCAGTATCACTGCAGCCTCCACCAGTCGGGGCTTTATGGCAGAGTGGCCCGATGGAAGCCTCTCCTCAGTGCAGACATATGAAAGCCTGCATAGAGTTTGCCAAAAACACATGAAGGACTCCCAGACTGAGAGAAATAAGATTCTCTGGTCTGATGAGACCAAGATTGAACTTTTTGGAGTTCATTCTAAGCGGTATGTGCGGAGAAAACCAGCACTGCTCATCACCTGCCCAATACCATCCCAACAGTGAAGCACGGTGGTGGCAGCATCATGCTATGGGGGTGTGTTTCAGCTGCAGGGACAGGACGACTGGTTGCAGTTGAAGGAAAGATGAATGCGGCCAAGTACAGAGATCCCGGAAGAAAAGCTCTTCCAGAGTTCAGGAGCTCAGACTGGGCCGAAGGTTCACCTTCCAACAAGACAATGACCCTCACACACAGCTGAAATAACAAAGGAGTGGATCAGAACCACTCTGGACCATTCTGGACCGGCCCAGCCAGAACCCGGACTTAAACCCAACTGAGCATCTCTGAGAGACCTGACAATGGCTGAACACCACCGTTCACCATCCAAGCTGCCAGAACTGGAGAGGATCTGCAAGAAGAACCAGAAGATCCCAAATCCAGGTGTGGAACATTGTTGCATCATTCCCAAGAAGACTCATGGCTGTACCAGCTCAGAAGTACTTCTACTCAGTACTGAGCAAAGTACTCAATACTTATCACCATGTCATAGTTCAGGTTTTCTTTTTTAATAAATTTGCAAACATGTCTACATTTCTGTTATTTTCTGTCTGGATGGAGCTGAGTGACATTAATGAGATATAACATGAACTTTTGTGATTTTAGCAAATGGCTGCAATGAAACAAAGAGTGAAAGTTTAAAGGGTCTGAATACTTTCCGTACCTGCTGTAGATCCAGAATCGTCAGTTATGTCGGTTCGTCCTTTCTTGTTAGCTTTGGGCTAGCTCCTGATGCTACTTAAAGTGCATCTTTCATGTTCTTTATGACAGCAGAAATCATCCCTGAGATGAAGCAGGAACTGTTCGGTCTCAGGTGCATAAGCCAGGAAGAGTTTCTATATAAGGGAGGGGATCAAACTCTCCTTCACAATCACCGCACGGTTCTGGAGTCATGTGACCTCTGACATCAGAGCAGGTGAAGTCATGTGATTCCACAGCTGACCGATGCTAAACAATAACAGATAAACGGTAAAACAACAGCTGATTAGCAGCCAGACATCATCTCTCTGAACGCTCCCAGCAGCTTCCTGATCGCCGCCAGAGACGTCCTCTTCTGCTGGGACTGACTCGGCCACAGTGAGGTCAAAGGGAAAATGTCCCCCTGCTGTTAGCAGAGACATCTGTGGACAGAGTCAGAGGGAAAACGTCCCGCTGCTGTTAGCAGAGCCATCTGTGGACAGAGTCAAAGGAAAATGTCCCGCTGCTGTTAGCAGAGCCATCTGTGGACAGAGTCAGAGGGAAAACATCCCGCTGCTGTTAGCAGAGACATCTGTGGACAGAGTCAAAGGGAAAATGTCCCGCTGCTGTTAGCAGAGCCATCTGTGGACAGAGTCAAAGGGAAAATGTCCCGCTGCTGTTAGCAGAGCCATCTGTGGACAGAGTCAAAGGGAAAATGTCCCGCTGCTGTAAGCAGAGCCATCTGTGGACAGAGTCAAAGGGAAAATGTCCCGCTGCTGTAAGCAGAGCCATCTGTGGACAGAGTCAAAGGGAAAATGTCCCGCTGCTGTAAGCAGAGCCATCTGTGGACAGAGTCAGAGGGAAAATGTCCCGCTGCTGTTAGCAGAGCCATCTGTGGACAGAGTCAAAGGGAAAATGTCCCGCTGCTGTAAGCAGAGACATCTGTGGACAGAGTCAGAGGGAAAACATCCCGCTGCTGTTAGCAGAGACATCTGTGGACAGAGTCAAAGGGAAAATGTCCCGCTGCTGTTAGCAGAGACATCTGTGGACAGAGTCAAAGGGAAAACGTCCCGCTGCTGTAAGCAGAGACATCTGTGGACAGAGTCAAAGGGAAAACGTCCCGCTGCTGTTAGCAGAGACATCTGTGGACAGAGTCAAAGGGAAAATGTCCTGTTTCTGTGTGTGACTGACCAGAGGAGACTTAGAAAAGACATTTTTTCCATGTTATTTTCCACATGTTCACGTCTCCACATACATCTGTGGCCTTCAGCATGAAAGCTGTGATGATGTCGTGTTCAGAGCCTCCTCCTGCTGTGATCCATGTTTTTATCAGTAGAGTTGGAGCGTTCGCCTCCCCCTACGTCACTTCCGGTCTGTGTTCAGACCGTGTGGCAGCAAAGTCCCATCAGACTGGTATTTGTCCATTTTTGCATGAGCAATGTTCAGCTTGGACCTGATACACCACATATGCTTCCACATGTGTTTAACATGGAAGTTGCCTTTAAGCTGCGTTTCACAACCTGAATACTGAACTTCTGTTTTGCCACTTTGAAAAGAAAAATTAATTAATATTCGATAAGTGTGATTGAATAAAACCTGATCGTTTCCATGCTTTTACTGAATGTACTGTCCATGCCATCATGTCAGGCTGCCATCACATCGGCATGTTCACATTTGCAGCAACGAAGTCGACCAGTCGCTCATAACTTCTGAACACAGCAGATGTGGTACGAATCACTGGGACTCAAACTGCTGCAGCAAAACATAACTAGAAATGAATGAAGCTGAATAAATGTTTTGATAAATACGAATAAAAACTAAATCTATCCACGTTGGTGACAGAAAGCTCAGGAGCTAAAACAGCAACATCATCTTTCAGAAGCCTTTTTCATCTCCTGCTACACAGAAACTATTAAAATGGGAATTTTTGGTCAAAGCCCCTAAAAACTGGTGAAAAAAAATAAGCTATTTGCATTTTTCTTTCCCAAAGATATCATCTCTCCTGTCCAGGGGCTTGTCCGGGATCAGTTAAACGTGTGCCGTCCATGCAGTTTAAACGGTGTAACTAAATACATGACATGCTTTAACCTGAGGCTGCAGAGGCGACGCGGTGCTGCCAGCTATGATCTATAAAAGTCATTGTTAGTGGACACCGGGGGGGGGGGGGGGGGGGGGTTGGACCTGTCCTTTGTGAGGATGGAAGGGGAGTGTAGCGCAGAGCTGCTAGCTGACGCACGGTCGGACTTGAGGATTGAACACGGAGGCTGAGTTCGCCTTCGTGTCCGTTAAAGTCGCACAGGCAGGATGAACGCCCCCCAGATTGTGGTGTCGCGTTACGGTGGAGCCATGAAACCGTTCTGCCTGTTCATAAACCAACCTCACGTTTGCTGAGCAATGCCCTGCTCCGTCCTCATGTGTCTTACAACCTCTCTGTGGCTGGAAGACGGGGGGTGAGCTTATAAACGCTGATTCCAGGAGGCACCGAGGGTCACAGGCCTCCGTCGGCCCGAGGTGGGTCGACAGTAAAGGGTGCCCCGCGGGGTTAAAGTCCACCTCTCCAGCTTCTTGAGTATGGAGGTGAGTCAGAACCTCCGGATATGCTGTTCATCATCTTTATGAGGGTCAAGTGGCCACGGCTGTGCAGAGGGACGTGGGGGGGGTGACTAATGAGTCCATGTTTACTCAGGGACACATTCAACATGACCGGCTCCGTTTCTACCACCGTTACCCCAGAGAGTCGAACAGGAACGTTTTATCGTATACTTACTTACCCTGACTCATCGTGTACCAGCTGATAACTGCAACCGTCTCAGTCAGAACCAGAACATCCCGGTTTCATGGTCCCTGCTCTGCACTCATACTCTAAACCAGGGCGTATTCAAAATGTCCATCTTGTCTTCAAGTCTTACGCCCCCCCTGGGTGAAACTGAGCCTCCCCCCCCCGCAGTCCCCTGAGTTGGACAAGTGGGCAGAAGCGTTTTCTAGCCGACCCAGTCATTCTCTGAGCCTGGCAGCACTGACTTTAGCTTAGCTTAGCATAGTTGCTGTAATCTGGTGGTTCCAGCTAGCACACCCCCTCCACTCACTCAGACAGACAATCAACATTCGGTGACGGGCGCGATGTGACGTCTCGGGAGACGACAGGTGTCAACGTGGACAGAGGACGCGGGATCAGACAGAGACCATGACAAGATAAATAACATTAAAAAACAAAAACATTGTTCACAAGTCTGAAACTGTGAGTAAAATCAGCCTGTGGGTGTGACTGCCTCAGATTCCTGCACCAGATACTGCACAGCAGCCGGTGTTGTGCCAGAAAGTGATCCTCTGCCAGAAAGTGATCCTCTGCCAGAAGGTGATCCTCTGCCAGAAAGTGATCCTCTGCCAAAAAGTGATCTTCTGCCAGAAAGTGATCATCTGCCAAAAAGTGATCCTCTGCCAAAAAGTGATCATCTGCCAGAAAGTGATCCTCTGCCAGAAGGTGATCCTCTGCCAGAAGTGATCATCTGCCAAAAAGTGATCATCTGCCAGAAAGTGATCATCTGCCAAAAAGTGATCCTCTGCCAAAAAGTGATCATCTGCCAGAAAGTGATCCTCTGCCAAAAAGTGATCCTCTGCCAGAAAGTGATCCTCTGCCAGAAAGTGATCCTCTGCCAAAAAGTGATCCTCTGCCAAAAAGTGATCCTCTGCCAAAAAGTGATCCTCTGCCAAAAAGTGATCCTCTGCCAAAAAGTGATCCTCTGCCAAAAAGTGATCCTCTGCCAAAAAGTGATCATCTGCCAAAAAGTGATCCTCTGCCAAAAAGTGATCCTCTGCCAAAAAGTGATCCTCTGCCAAAAAGTGATCCTCTGCCAAAAAGTGATCATCTGCCAGAAAGTGATCATCTGCCAAAAAGTGATTAAACAGCAACGGGAGCGGAGAACACAGACATGGACAGACACACATGGACATACGTGGACAGACAGACATGGACAGACACACGTGGACAGACATGGACAGATGTGGACAGACACACGTGGACAGACATGGACAGACAGACATGGGCAGACAATAATCCATATATTGACAATTTAGCATATTAAAACATCACAGCTCCCAAACAGTGGCAGTCCTTAAACTCTGAGCGCAGATGTGTCACATGTTCGATCATCAAAGTTAGAAAATGAACAGAGTCCGTCCCTGAGCAGCTATGCTAGCATCACAGGAGCAGTCACGTTCACCAACGTTGTAGCGTTCCCGACAATAATGAGACGAAGCGAAACACAAGACGACCAGTCCACCGCCGTTTGTAATGTGTGATCTCGGGCCGGTCTCCTCCTCCTCCTCCTCCTCTGTTTTATTTAATGAACAGCTCGGTGCCTCGCTGCGTTACCGGCCGCTCATGCTGCAGCGCTCGCTGCGTTACCAGCCGCTCATGCTGCAGTGCTCGCTGCGTCACCGGCCGCTCATGCTGCAGCGCTCGCTGCGTCACCGGCCGCTCATGCTGCAGCGCTCGCTGCGTCACCAGCCGCTCCTACTGCAGCGCTCGCTGCGTTACCAGCCGCTCATGCTGCAGCGCTCGCTGCGTCACCAGCTGCTCACCAGCCGCTCATGCTGCAGCGCTCGCTGCGTTACCGGCCGCTCATGCTGCAGCGCTCGCTGCGTTACCAGCCGCTCATGCTGCAGCGCTCGCTGCGTCACCAGCTGCTCACCAGCCGCTCATGCTGCAGCGCTCGCTGCGTTACCAGCCGCTCATGCTGCAGTGCTCGCTGCGTCACCGGCCGCTCATGCTGCAGCGCTCGCTGCGTCACCGGCCGCTCATGCTGCAGCGCTCGCTGCGTCACCAGCCGCTCCTACTGCAGCGCTCGCTGCGTTACCAGCCGCTCATGCTGCAGCGCTCGCTGCGTCACCAGCTGCTCACCAGCCGCTCATGCTGCAGCGCTCGCTGCGTTACCGGCCGCTCATGCTGCAGCGCTCGCTGCGTTACCAGCCGCTCATGCTGCAGCGCTCGCTGCGTCACCAGCTGCTCACCAGCCGCTCATGCTGCAGCGCTCGCTGCGTTACCGGCCGCTCATGCTGCAGCGCTCGCTGCGTTACCGGCCGCTCATGCTGCAGTGCTCGCTGCGTCACCGGCCGCTCATGCTGCAGCGCTCGCTGCGTCACCAGCTGCTCACCAGCCGCTCATGCTGCAGCGCTCGCTGCGTCACCAGCCCGCTCATGCTGCAGCGCTCGCTGCGTCACCGGCCGCTCATGCTGCAGCGCTCGCTGCGTTACCGGCCGCTCATGCTGCAGTGCTCGCTGCGTCACCGGCCGCTCATGCTGCAGCGCTCGCTGCGTCACCAGCTGCTCACCAGCCGCTCATGCTGCAGCGCTCGCTGCGTCACCAGCCGCTCATGCTGCAGCGCTCGCTGCGTCACCGGCCGCTCATGCTGCAGCGCTCGCTGCGTTACCGGCCGCTCACGCTGCAGCGCTCGCTGCGTCACCGGCCGCTCACGCTGCAGCGCTCGCTGCGTCACCGGCCGCTCATGCTGCAGCGCTCGCTGCGTCACCGGCCGCTCATGCTGCAGCGCTCCCTGCGTCACCGGCCGCTCATGCTGCAGCGCTCGCTGCGTCACCAGCCGCTCATGCTGCAGCGCTCATGCTGCAGCGCTCGCTGCGTCACCAGCCGCTCATGCTGCAGCGCTCGCTGCGTCACCAGCCGCTCATGCTGCAGCGCTCGCTGCGTTACCGGCCGCTCACGCTGCAGCGCTCGCTGCGTCACCAGCCGCTCATGCTGCAGAGCTCGCTGCGTCACCAGCCGCTCATGCTGCAGAGCTCGCTGCGTCACCAGCCGCTCACGCTGCAGCGCTCGCTGCGTCACCAGCCGCTCATGCTGCAGCGCTCGCTGCGTCACCAGCCGCTCATGCTGCAGAGCTCGCTGCGTTACCGGCCGCTAATGCTGCAGCGCTCGCTGCGTCACCAGCCGCTCATGCTGCAGCGCTCGCTGCGTCACCGGCCGCTCATGCTGCAGCGCTCGCTGCGTTACCGGCCGCTCATGCTGCAGCGCTCGCTGCGTCACCAGCCGCTCATGCTGCAGCGCTCGCTGCGTCACCAGCCGCTCATGCTGCAGCGCTCGCTGCGTTACCGGCCGCTCATGCTGCAGCGCTCATGCTGCAGAGCTCGCTGCGTTACCAGCCGCTCACGCTGCAGCGCTCGCTGCGTCACCAGCCGCTCATGCTGCAGCGCTCGCTGCGTCACCGGCCGCTCATGCTGCAGCGCTCGCTGCGTTACCGGCCGCTCACGCTGCAGCGCTCGCTGCGTCACCAGCCGCTCATGCTGCAGAGCTCGCTGCGTTACCGGCCGCTAATGCTGCAGCGCTCGCTGCGTCACCGGCCGCTCATGCTGCAGCGCTCGCTGCGTCACCGGCCGCTCATGCTGCAGCGCTCCCTGAGCCTCGTGCATCTGCAGAAACAGAAACGCCAAAACCACCAACTTCACATCACGCTCTATGCTTACACCACTGTGGTTTTTCCAGGGTGGGGGGGTTTCCGCTCCTACTTTTGTCCAATCAACGAGCGCCCCTTTCAACCACGTAATGCTGCTCAGAAAGTTCGGAGCGCATCATAGATCGCAGTATGAAAGCCGAACCGAAGCGAATGATTAATGCAGCAATGCTGCAACCTTCAGCTCCCCAATCGGACCGAGTCCGCTCGGTCAGGTGTGACAGCGACCTGAAACAGCTGTTTGATATGAAATGAAACTTTCAGACAAATGAGGGTAAAAACACCGTGTATGTCGTATATCGTCATCTAAAATAAATATATGGTGATATATTTGCTCCATATCACCCGGCCTTACTTCATAAGTGTTTTATGTCTAAGATTTTAAACTACAACCTTTCAAATACCTGATTGCTTGAAGAGTCTGTGGGTCTGCTTTGAATCACACAGGTGTTACTCTGTCATGTGTCAAATTAAGAGAGGAAATGTTCATTTTGATAGACAGCAGGCGCACTCCTCCATCCAGCCCCTGTGAAAGCAACGCATTATGCAGTTTTTTCAAATGAGCAACTGTGAGGCGTTTAAAAGAAGCAGAGGGCCTCTTTGACAGACGTACGAGTCCCAGGCAGGTTCTCGGAGGTCACTGGGAGTGGCAGTGTAAAGGGACGGAGGTCAGCGGGGACCGGGTACCTTTGCCTCTTTCATTTCCTCCAGGATGAAGCCATCGTGCCCTCCTGCCTCCTCGTCTCAAGCTAAGAGACCCCTGATGAGACGCAGAGCGAAGTGAAACCTCTGCACATGTACAGCTGTGTGAAACAGTGATCTTCCCCTAAACCTAATACCTGGTTGTTCCACCTTAGCAGCAACAACTGCATCAAGTGTTTGTGATAACTGGCAGTGAGTCTTCTACAGCGCTGTGGAGGAATTTTGTTCCACTCATCTTTGCAGAATTGTTGTAATTCAGCCACATTGGAGGCTTTTCCAGCATGAACCGCCTTTTTAAGGTCATGCCACAGCATCTCAATGGGATTCAGGTGGGGGCTTTGACTAGGCCACTCCAAAGTCTTCATGTTGTTGTTCTTAAGCCATTCAGAGGTGGACTTGCTGGTGTGTTCTGGATCATTGTTCTGCTGCAGAACCCAAGTGCGCTTCAGCTTGAGGTCACCAACAGATGGCCGGACGTTCTCCTTCAGGATTTTTTGGTAGAAGCAGAATTCATGGTTCCATTTACCACAGCAAGTCTTCCAGGTCCTGAAGCAGCAAAACAGCCCCAGACCATCACACTACCACCACCATGTTTTACTGTTGCTATGATGTTCCTTTTCTGAAATGCCGTGTTACTTTTACGCCAGATGTAATGGGACCTCCACCTTCCAGAAAGTTCCACTTTTGTCTCGTCAGTCCACAGAGTATTTTCCCAAAAGTCTTGGGGATCATCAAGATGCTTTCTGGCTAAACTGAGACGAGCCTTTATGTTCTTTTTGCTCAGCAGTGGTTTTGGTCTTGGAACTCTGCCATGCAGCCATTTTTGCCCCCCAGTCTCTTTCTGATGGGGGAGTCATGAACACTGACCTTCATTGAGGCAAGTGAGGCCTGCAGTTCTTGGATGTTGTTCTGGGGTCTTTTGTGACCTCTTGGATGAGTCGTCGCTGTGCTCTTGGGGTCATTTTGGTCGGCCGGCCCCTCCTGGGAAGGTTCACCACTGTTCCATGTTTTCACCATTTGTGGATAATGGTTCTCACTGTGGTTCTCTGGAGTCCCAAAGCTTTAGAAATGGCTTTGGAACCTTTTCCAGACTGATAGATCTCAATGACTTTGTTTCTCATTTGTTCCTGAATTTCTTTGGATGGCAGCATGATGTCTAGCTTTGGAGGATCTTTTGGTCTACTTCACTTTGTCAGGCAGGTCCTATTTAAGGGATTTCTGATGGAGAACAGGTGTGGCAGTAATCAGGCCTGGATGTGGATAGAGAAGCTGAACTCAGCTTTCCAAACATGTGATAAACCACAGTTACTTTATGTTTTAACAGGGGGGGGGGGGGGGGGGGGGATCACTTTTTCACACAGGACCATGGAGGTTTGGATTTTTCCCCCCTTAAAAATAAAAATCTTCATTCAAAAACTGCATTTTGTGTTTACTTGTGTTATCTTTGTCTAATATCTAAATTTGTTTGATGATCTGAAACATTTAACTGTGACAAACATGCAGAAAAATAAGAAATCAGGAAGGAGGAAACACTTTTTCACACAGCTGTATTTACTGTGTCCTGCTGCTGTTCTGCATCACGCAGCCCTGAAGATGCAACACAGGTGACCTCACCACGAGCAACGATGAGCAGTCAGCTGCTGTTATTTTTCTCAGGCTTAACCAGCAGACAAAGTGCGTGCCAGACCATGAAGATCATGGCAGGAAGTATTCTAAAGCAGGAACACTGGAGGATTTTCTTTTATGTTGTCCAATGTCAGCTCTGGGTCAGGCAGCCGGGACGTTCTGCCCGCCAGAGCCGAGCTAGCGGACTGGACTGGTGCCTCCTGTAATGAGAGATTTAGCTGTGATTTCCATCATTGTCAGCAAAGGCTCATTTAATCCCCCCGCTGAAAATGACCTTCTTTTGGTGGCGGTCTCCTGTGAAGCGAGTGAAATAGCACAAGGAGGACAAATATGTGGAGAGGAATATAAGCTGGGTGTCTGGTGAATGCCGGGCCGTACAGTGCATGCCTTTGTTTCCAACCAGCGGGGAGGTCAGAGCGCTGACAGACGTGCAGGTGTGGCTGCCGCTCTGAAAAGACAGAAAATGAAGCAGGTCTGTGCAGAATTCATCTCAGGTGACCGTGCAAAGGGCAAGCGTCGGGTTTGTCCAAGCTGCTGTGAGGTCACGCAAACGCAGCGACCTGACAGGATGAAGGCGCAACAGCTGATTTCTGATTCACAACCTCAGAGATCCGATTCAGCCACTGGTCTCTACTTGTGTTTATTCATCAGAGACGCTAAATGCAGCTAACTTTCACACCGTAGCCTCCCCATCACAGGTTCATGAACACTGTGTGGCAAATACGCAACGAGGGCCCCAGGATTCGATCCCCAGACTCCCATGTGAGGGTCATGCAGAAAATAAACGTTTACAGCAGAAATAAACATGTTTACAGCAGAAATAAACAGGTTTACAACAGAAATGAACGTTAATGGCAGAAAATAAACATGTTTACAGCAGAAATAAACATGTTTACAGCAGAAATAAACATGTTCACAACAGAAATGAACGTTAATGGCAGAAAATAAACATGTTTACAACAGAAATGAACACGTTTACAACAGAAATAAACATGTTTACAGCAGAAATAAACATGTTCACAACAGAAATGAACGTTAATGGCAGAAAATAAGTTTACCGCAGAAATAAACATGTTTACAACAGAAATGAACGTTAATGGCAGAAAATAAACATGTTTACAACAGAAATAAACATTTTGTTGAAAACATCATTTTAGGTGTAATAGGTCAAGTTTACTTTTAATCAACTGTGTGTGCGTGCGTATGTGTGTGTGTGTGTGTGGGGGGGGGGGGGGGGGGGGGTTAATTTAAAGGTGATTACTTTTATTATTGACATCAAATAAACATCACTGATCATTTACAGACGTGTTCTTCAAGGTAAAATACCGAAAACGTGCAAAAGATGCTGAAACACAGCTGCAGTGCAGGAATGTCACATTAAAAGAAACTCTTTGTATTTTTGGGGGGGCGACGGCAGACGCAACGCGGCGAAGATGGAGATGGTGGGAACGCCCGACTGGCTTCATTTTCAGCTCTTCAGAAACCAACAGGTGACGTAGCGAAGGTTCGTCCATCTTTATTACCAAACGCACCTCGGTCCCGGGGGGGTACAGTAAACATGCATCTCCAATTAAAGAATAAAAAATCTATTTGTGAAAAAACGCAGGGCAATAAACAACCTGCTTTGAGGGGAAAGCGTACGGCAACACGAAGAAAAAAATCCCCCCCCAGGATTGAACCAGAACTTTCCGCGTGACAGACGTCATCCTTGCTCATTTACCCAGAGATGGAGATGGAGATGGAGATGGAAACAGCTTCATGGTGAAATAATCAGGGCAAACCAGCTGTCGGAAACAGACAGGACCTCCAACTGTCACATACGGTCACAGATATTATAAATGTACGGAGGATCAGCTTGTTTGTAGATGATTGACTGCGATGTGAAACTGTAACGTCAGAAATAACAACTGTCGGGAGATAAAGGAACTTCTATCGGTGGTCTGATAATGATCTCTGAATGTTTAACTCTCCGTAGAAATGCTGCATCTTCATCCATTAAAATCCTTATTGAAAGAACTCGTCTGTGACCTACAGACTGATTTATTTTTAACATGTTTTATTTGAGACGGCAGCAGATAAAACTCACGGCTGACTGAACGTATGAACGAGGAAATGAAAAGTATCAACAGTAGCCGGGGCGCATGATCAGTCAGGCGTAGTGACATCACCCCAAACTGTCACAGCTGGACTTGTGTAATTCTTTAACATGACGTCACTTATGATGCTCTGAATGTCTGATTATGTCACGCTAACCTAACCCTGTATGAAAGCCACCGTTTGGGATTTATTTCCCCTGTATTTAGCTTTTTAACGAACTACATAGTTGTTATTCTGATCTGCTCAGTTTTCTTTTCACATGAAACTGATTTACTGGTAAACTCTTGTAAAATGAAGGCTTAAGAAGCCAGGATCCCCGATCCCCTGCACAGTCATGTAATAGGCTGCCCTGTCAGAACTTAACGACTGCTGCATGCATGCAAAGCGATGTATAGGTCTGATAACTTTCTATTAAATCAGCATCAGGATATGAGCATTTTTGTGAGTTCCTTTGCAGACGGAGCTGCAGGAAGCTGCACGACCGGACTGCAGGTATTTGTGTCTGCCTCCTGCTGTCTCTGCTTCCCAGCGAAGGAGAACTTCATCCTGAACAAGCCTCATATACGACCTCTGAGACGTTGACAGCAGAGGAAGGAAAGTAACTTTTAGAAAATAAAAAAAATAGTGAAAACCTTGAAATAGCACGTTATTCCATGTTAAAGATCCAGCGTGTGAGATGTGCTCATGCAAATGATGGCAATCATTAAAATTATGCTAATGTAGTTATAAAAACGACTGCATGTCTGCTTCTAGATTCTCCACCGCCGGCTCGCTGCGAGTAACGAGACCGGATCCCTGCACAAAACAAGACCAGATCCCGGTACGTAACCAGACCGGCTCCCTGCATGTAACCAGACCGGATCCTGGTACGTAACCAGACCGGCTCCCGGTACATAACCAGACCAGATCCTGGTACGTAACCAGACCGGATCCCTGCACGTAACAAGACCGGCTCCCTGCACGTAACCAGACCGGCTCCCGGTACGTAACCAGACCGGCTCCCTGCACGTAACCAGACCGGCTCCCGGTACATAACCAGACCAGATCCTGGTACGTGACCAGACCGGCTCCTGGTACGTAACCAAACCGGATCCCGGTACGTAACCAGACCGGATCCCTGCACGTAACCAGACCGGATCCTGGTACGTAACCAGACCGGCTCCCTGCACGTAACCAGACCGGCTCCCGGTACGTAACCAGACCGGCTCCCTGCACGTAACCAGACCGGATCCTGGTACGTAACCAGACCGGATCCTGGTACGTAACCAGACCGGATCCTGGTACGTAACCAGACCGGCTCCTGGTACGTAACCAGACCAGCTCCCGGTACGTAACCAGACCGGCTCCCGGTACGTAACCAGACCGGATCCCGGTACGTAACCAGACCGGCTCCTGGTACGTAACCAGACCGGCTCCCAGTACGTAACCAGACCGGCTCCCGGTACGTAACCAGACCGGCTCCCTGCACGTAACCAGACCGGATCCCGGTACGTAACCAGACCGGCTCCCTGCACGTAACCAGACCGGCTCCCGGTACGTAACCAGACCGGCTCCCGGTACGTAACCAGACCAGATCCTGGTACGTAACCAGACCGGATCCCGGTACGTAACCAGACCGGCTCCCTGCACGTAACCAGACCGGCTCCCGGTACGCAACCAGACCGGCTCCCTGCACGTAACCAGACCGGCTCCCGGTACGTAACCAGACCGGCTCCCGGTACGTAACCAGACCGGCTCCCGGTACGTAACCAGACCGGATCCTGGTACGTAACCAGACCGGCTCCTGGTACGTAACCAGACCGGCTCCCGGTACGTAACCAGACCGGCTCCCGGTACGTAACCAGACCGGCTCCCTGTACGTAACCAGACCGGCTCCCTGCACGTAACCAGACCGGCTCCCTGCACGTAACCAGACCGGCTCCCTGCACGTAACCAGACCGGCTCCCTGCACGTAACCAGACCGGCTCCCGGTACGTAACCAGACCGGCTCCCTGGTACGTAACCAGACCGGATCCCGGTACGTAACCAGACCGGATCCTGGTACGTAACCAGACCGGCTCCCTGCACGTAACCAGACCGGCTCCCTGTACGTAACCAGACCGGCTCCCGGTACGTAACCAGACCGGCTCCCGGTACGTAACCAGACCGGTTCCCAGTACGTAACCAGACCGGCTCCCAGTACGTAACCAGACCGGCTCCCTGCACGTAACCAGACCGGCTCCCTGCACGTAACCAGACCGGCTCCCTGCACGTAACCAGACCCGGCTCCCGGTACGTAACCAGACCGGCTCCGGTACGTAACCAGACCGGCTCCTGCACGTAACCAGACCGGCTCCCGGTACGTAACCAGACCGGATCCCGGTACGTAACCAGACCGGATCCAGGTACGTAACCAGACCGGATCCCGATACGTAACCAGACCGGCTCGGTACGTAACCAGACCGGCTCCCAGTACGTAACCAGACCGGATCCCGGTACGTAACCAGACCGGCTCCCAGTACGTAACCAGACCGGCTCCCGGTACGTAACCAGACCGGCTCCCGGTACGTAACCAGACCGGCTCCTGGTACGTAACCAGACCGGCTCCCTGCACGTAACCAGACCGGCTCCCGGCACGTAACCAGACCGGCTCCCGGCATGTAACCAGACCGGCTCCCGGTACGTAACCAGACCGGCTCCCTGCACGTAACCAGACCGGCTCCCGGCACGTAACCAGACCGGCTCCTGGTACGTAACCAGACCGGCTCCCGGTACGTAACCAGACCGGCTCCTGGTACGTAACCAGACCGGCTCCCGGTACGTAACCAGACCGGCTCCCGGTACGTAACCAGACCGGCTCCTGCACGTAACCAGACCGGATCCCTGCACGTAACCAGACCGGATCCTGGTACGTGACCAGACCGGCTCCCGGTACGTAACCGGCTCCCTGCACGTAACCAGACCGGATCCCGGTACGTAACCAGACCGGCTCCCGGTACGTAACCAGACCGGATCCCGGTACGTAACCAGACCGGCTCCCGGTACGTAACCAGACCGGCTCCTGGTACGTAACCAGACCGGCTCCCGGTACGTAACCAGACCGGCTCCCGGTACGTAACCAGACCGGCTCCCGGTACGTAACCAGACCGGCTCCCGGTACGTAACCAGACCGGCTCCAGGTACGTAACCAGACCGGATCCCGGCACGTAACCAGACCGGATCCCGGTACGTAACCAGACCGGCTCCCGGTACGTAACCAGACCGGATCCCGGTACGTAACCAGACCGGCTCCTGGTACGTAACCAGACCGGCTCCCGGTACGTAACCAGACCGGCTCCTGGTACGTAACCAGACCGGCTCCCGGTACGTAACCAGACCGGCTCCCTGCACGTAACCAGACCGGCTCCCTGCACGTAACCAGACCGGCTCCCGGTACGTAACCAGACCGGCTCCCTGCATGTAACCAGACCGGCTCCCGGTACGTAACCAGACCGGCTCCCTGCATGTAACCAGACCGGCTCCCGGTACGTAACCAGACCGGCTCCCTGTACGTAACCAGACCGGCTCCAGGCACGTAACCAGACCGGCTCCTGCACGTAACCAGACCGGCTCCCGGTACGTAACCAGACCGGCTCCCGGTACGTAACCAGACCGGCTCCCGGCACGTAACCAGACCGGCTCCCGGTACGTAACCAGACCCGGTACGTAACCAGACCGGCTCCCGGTACGTAACCAGACCGGCTCCTGCACGTAACCAGACCGGCTCCCTGTACGTAACCAGACCGGCTCCTGCACGTAACCAGACCGGCTCCCGGTACGTAACCAGACCGGCTCCCGGTACGTAACCAGACCGGATCCCGGTACGTAACCAGACCGGATCCCGTACGTAACCAGACCGGCTCCCGGTACGTAACCAGACCGGATCCCGGTACGTAACCAGACCGGCTCCCTGCATGTAACCAGACCGGCTCCCGGAACGTAACCAGACCGGCTCCTGGTACGTAACCAGACCGGCTCCCGGTACGTAACCAGACCGGCTCCCGGTACGTAACCAGACCGGCTCCCGGTACGTAACCAGACCGGCTCCAGGTACGTAACCAGACCGGCTCCCTGCACGTAACCAGACCGGCTCCCGGCACGTAACCAGACCGGCTCCCGGTACGTAACCAGACCGGCTCCCGGTACGTAACCAGACCGGCTCCTGGTACGTAACCAGACCGGCTCCCTGCACGTAACCAGACCGGCTCCCGGTACGTAACCAGACCGGCTCCTGGTACGTAACCAGACCGGATCCCGGCACGTAACCAGACCGGCTCCCGGTACGTAACCAGACCGGCTCCTGGTACGTAACCAGACCGGATCCCGGCACGTAACCAGACCGGCTCCCGGCACGTAACCAGACCGGCTCCCGGTACGTAACCAGACCGGCTCCCTGCACGTAACCAGACCGGCTCCCTGCACGTAACCAGACCGGCTCCCTGCACGTAACCAGACCAGCTCCCGGTACGTAACCAGACCGGCTCCCTGCACGTAACCAGACCGGCTCCTGGTACGTAACCAGACCGGCTCCCGGCACGTAACCAGACCGGCTCCCGGTACGTAACCAGACCGGCTCCTGGTACGTAACCAGACCGGATCCCGGCACGTAACCAGACCGGATCCCGGCACGTAACCAGACCGGCTCCCTGCACGTAGCCAGACCGGCTCCCTGTACGTAACCAGACCGGCTCCCGGTACGTAACCAGACCGGCTCCCGGTACGTAACCAGACCGGTTCCCAGTACGTAACCAGACCGGCTCCCAGTACGTAACCAGACCGGCTCCCGGTACGTAACCAGACCGGCTCCTGGTACGTAACCAGACCGGCTCCCTGCACGTAACCAGACCGGCTCCCTGCACGTAACCAGACCGGCTCCCGGCACGTAACCAGACCGGCTCCCGGTACGTAACCAGACCGGCTCCTGGTACGTAACCAGACCGGATCCCGGCACGTAACCAGACCGGATCCCGGCACGTAACCAGACCGGCTCCCTGCACGTAGCCAGACCGGCTCCCTGTACGTAACCAGACCGGCTCCCGGTACGTAACCAGACCGGCTCCCGGTACGTAACCAGACCGGTTCCCAGTACGTAAGCAGACCGGCTCCCAGTACGTAACCAGACCGGCTCCCGGTACGTAACCAGACCGGCTCCCTGCACGTAACCAGACCGGCTCCCGGTACGTAACCAGACCGGCTCCCGGTACGTAACCAGACCGGCTCCCGGTACGTAACCAGACCGGATCCCGGTACGTAACCAGACCGGATCCAGGTACGTAACCAGACCGGCTCCCTACACGTAACCAGACCAGCTCCCGGTACGTAACCAGACCGGCTCCCAGTACGTAACCAGACCGGATCCCGGTACGTAACCAGACCGGCTCCCAGTACGTAACCAGACCGGATCCTGGTACGTAACCAGACCGGCTCCCGGTACGTAACCAGACCGGATCCTGGTACGTAACCAGACCGGATCCCTGCACGTAACCAGACCGGCTCCCGGCACGTAACCAGACCGGCTCCCTGCACGTAACCAGACCGGCTCCCTGCATGTAACCAGACTGGCTCCCGGCACGTAACCAGACCGGCTCCTGGTACGTAACAAGACCGGCTCCCTGTACGTAACCAGACCGGCTCCCGGTACGTAACCAGACCGGCTCCCTGCACGTAACCAGACCGGCTCCCTGCACGTAACCAGACCGGCTCCCGGTACGTAACCAGACCGGATCCTGGTACGTAACCAGACCGGCTCCCGGCACGTAACCAGACCGGATCCTGGTACGTAACCAGACCGGCTCCCGGCACGTGACCAGACCGGCTCCGGCTCCCTGCACGTAACCAGACCGGATCCCGGTACGTAACCAGACCGGCTCCCGGTACGTAACCAGACCGGCTCCCGGTACGTAACCAGACCGGATCCCGGTATGTAACCAGACCGGCTCCCGGTACGTAACCAGACCGGATCCTGGTACGTGACCAGACCGGCTCCCGGTATGTAACCAGACCGGCTCCCGGTACGTAACCAGACCGGCTCCCGGTACGTAACCAGACCGGCTCCCTGCACGTAACCAGACCGGCTCCCGGTACGTAACCAGACCGGATCCTGGTACGTGACCAGACCGGCTCCCGGTACGTAACCAGACCGGCTCCCGGTACGTAACCAGACCGGCTCCTGGTACGTAACCAGACCGGCTCCCGGTACGTAACCAGACCGGCTCCCGGTACGTAACCAGACCGGCTCCTGGTACGTGACCAGACCGGCTCCCGGTACGTAACCAGACCGGCTCCCGGTACGTAACCAGACCGGCTCCTGGTACGTAACCAGACCGGATCCTGTACGTAACCAGACCGGCTCCCTGCACGTAACCAGACCAGCTCCCAGTACGTAACCAGACCGGCTCCCAGTACGTAACCAGACCGGATCCCGTACGTAACCAGACCGGATCCCTGCACGTAACCAGACCGGCTCCCAGCACGTAACCAGACCGGCTCCCGGTACGTAACCAGACCGGATCCAGGTACGTAACCAGACCGGATCCAGGTACGTAACCAGACCGGCTCCCTGCACGTAACCAGACCGGCTCCCTGCACGTAACCAGACCGGCTCCCTGCACGTAACCAGACCGGCTCCCGGTACGTAACCAGACCGGCTCCCGGTACGTAACCAGACCGGCTCCCAGCACGTAACCAGACCGGCTCCCGGTACGTAACCAGACCGGATCCAGGTACGTAACCAGACCGGCTCCCTGCACGTAACCAGACCGGCTCCCGGTACGTAACCAGACCGGATCCCGGTACGTAACCAGACCGGCTCCCAGCACGTAACCAGACCGGCTCCCGGTACGTAACCAGACCGGCTCCCGGTACGTAACCAGACCGGCTCCCGGTACGTAACCAGACCGGCTCCTGGTACGTAACCAGACCGGCTCCCGGTACGTAACCAGACCGGCTCCCTGCACGTAACCAGACCGGCTCCCGGTACGTAACCAGACCGGCTCCCGGTACGTAACCAGACCGGCTTCCGGTACGTAACCAGACCGGATCCTGGTACGTGACCAGACCGGCTCCCGGTATGTAACCAGACCGGCTCCCTGCACGTAACCAGACCGGCTCCGGCACGTAACCAGACCGGCTCCCTGTACGTAACCAGACCGGCTCCCGGTACGTAACCAGACCGGCTCCCGGTACGTAACCAGACCGGCTCCCTGTACGTAACCAGACCGGCTCCCGGTACGTAACCAGACCGGCTCCTGGTACGTAACCAGACCGGCTCCCGGTATGTAACCAGACCGGCTCCCGGTACGTAACCAGACCGGCTCCCGGTACGTAACCAGACCGGCTCCCTGCACGTAACCAGACCGGCTCCCGGTACGTAACCAGACCGGCTCCCTGCACGTAACCAGACCGGCTCCCGGTACGTAACCAGACCGGATCCCGGTACGTAACCAGACCGGATCCTGGTACGTGACCAGACCGGCTCCCGGTATGTAACCAGACCGGCTCCCGGTACGTAACCAGACCGGCTCCCGGTACGTAACCAGACCGGCTCCCGGCACGTAACCAGACCGGCTCCTGGTACGTAACCAGACCGGCTCCCGGTACGTAACCAGACCGGCTCCCGGTACGTAACCAGACCGGCTCCCTGGTACGTAACCAGACCGGCTCCCTGTACGTAACCAGACCGGCTCCTGGTACGTAACCAGACCGGCTCCATCCCTGCGCTGTTCTGCACCTTCGACCTGTCTGGACCTACTTTGTTTTCCCTGGACTCCATGCAGCCCCCAGCCTGCTGCGGTCAGAGACAACCCCCCCAAACCGGCTCTGCATTAGAACTGTCAGATCCTCATGTGATATTGATGAAAGGCCCCGCCCAGACGGGTTATAGATCTTCTCAGCCGTCTTTGAAGAATATCCGAAGCTCTGTGTTTCTATCAGGAATAGAGATGAGAACCTGCTCTCTGGGGGGTCAGAGGAGATCAGAGATATGTCGGCTCCTCTCTCTCGTACCCAGATGCATCCACATGGTGAGGATGTCTCACAGTTTCACTGGAGTTTGCAAGAACTGCATGAAAAGATCAAACTGAGCGGCGAACTCGGGGCTGGCCAGTTGTCCAGACTCAGAAGTGAGAATGAGGAAAGGAGGATCAGATTTTTATGATCTCACCGCATCATATCTCAGCGAAGCATCCTTCATCCCGGCTCTGCGCACTTCCTTCTCTCTTTAGCTGTTCTCCGGCACGTTTTAACCAATCAATCAATCAATCAACTTTTATTTGTATAGCCCTTTACAATAACCAGAATGGTACTCAAAGTGCTTCACAATTAAGCCATAAAAATACATCAATACATAAAACAGAGAAAATCAATAAAACAGGATAAGAAAGAAATAAGAAGTAACTGGGAAGTGCCATAGCGCCGCAGGGTATTAAGAGCCTGTAGGAAACGCATAAAATAAGTTAAAAGTAGATGGACAAATAAATAAATAAAAACCTTACCTAAAAAAAAAACTAACCTAGATGGTTAGTTTACACTGTATGTGTATTCTGTCACCTCCAATTCACAAATTCTTATGGTGGCAAAGCATTCTTCGTGGCAGACCACATGTAATATCCTGAGTGAAACCCATACTTTTCCAATTTAGAGGTTTTGGCTCCAGATTCATCAGCGTATGTTCGAGGTTTCCCTGTAAAACTGCAGTGTTCCTCTGAGACCACTAACTTCTCAAATAGCTTAACCATGACCATATGATCACAGGCAATGCCAACATATACAGTACGAGCACACAAGCACAGGCTCTGGATCTGCTTCCCGACACAGAGCCTGCTGCAGATGCTGCACGCTGACCTACATCGCTGCAAGCATTTACAATAGTACCACACTTCGTTTTTAATGTCAGTTTGCAGCCATAACTGGAACAGAAAATACAGGGAGAGGATGTGCAGACGTAAGAAGATATAACCTGATACCATCAAAGTTGTTTACATAATGCATCTCTGTCCCACAGCGGGTGCATCTGAGCAGACACGTGTCTGAGCTACAGCTTTTCTGGTTTTCTCACATAGTGTGTTGCTTTTTGGTACGGAGGCACATATTAGGCTATAAACTATTGATTGATTTCTTTATGTTGAACACTTAAGGCGAGACACTACAGGCAAATAGGGTAAAAAATGTCAACCAATCAGAGCAGCTCAGTGTCGTAGCTTGTTCTGACAGGACGTGAAACACCCAGAAGAACCCGGGAATCTCTTTACGAAGACGGTGGAGGATAAACTGTGATCTGCGTCCGGTCCCATAAACAGCCCGCTTCGATGAGCTAATGTCCTGCAACAGGTCATCACACCGGGCCAAAGCGAGCCCGGATCAGGCGAACGTAGCGCTGAAAACGGCCATCGTCAGCGTGCAGCTCCCGGAGTTATAGTGACACTCAGGCTCCGTTCCCACGGCGACGATCAGAGGAGAAGATGCAAAAGTGGCGTCACCTCTTCATCTTTTTATCCGCGTTTACACGAGGAAATCTGTGTGCATACGAGAACGCAAGTATGCGTGGAATTGGACTGGATCTGCACGCCAGGGCGTGAGGTGGTGCGATAGGACTCCACGTGTCCGCGCGCGTGCGTACAATCTACCTTAGATCCAACACGACCAAGTGCACGGACCATGTAGCCTACGAAGTCCTCGCACTTCAAAGCTGTTTGACTGTTTCTGAAATGAGACGGCCGAGTCGTCGACGTTGTTTTTGCTGTTTGTGTGTGACGTCTACGTGCATGCGACATGAGCAGGTCCACCATCATTTCTGCGTTTTGGACCGTGCAGACGAGAACGCAACAGCGTCGCGTCTTCAGGAATTCCACTTTGGAACGAGTCTTCAGATTTTTGCTTCTTCAACCCAAAATAACACCGATGCCGCGTGAACGAAAGGAACTTCCCAGGAAATATTTTTTCATTTTAACCCGCATGTGAACCGCTCCGAACAGTCTGATGAATCCAGACGCGCCTCAGAGACGCCCGACGACTGGTCGTGTAGAATCTAGTGGTAGTAAAATCTACTGGTCTAGTATATTTTTAGAGCATAAACAGTACTACATCAGTACTACATCAGTACTACATTACTTTCATGAAGCACGCATATGCGCGTTCATGAAACTACGGAAGCCGCGGCAGACGAGATCACACGTTCTCTTTTTCTTTCTTTCTTTCTTTGTTTTAAATCAACTTCAACCCCTCTTGGACCCTCTTGTGTTTGTCCCGGTTTGTCTGCAGCTCTGTCGCTCTTAGCACAATGTAAACAGAGAATTTCTTCTTCTACGCTTGTATTATCGGCAGAGTAGGCTCTGAGCGCAGAGGCTTCTGTAGTTTCGTAAATGCGCTTGTGCGCGCTTCGCGAAAGTACGATGTTCTACTGTTTAGTCTCTAAAATCTACTAAATGACGTCTTTTCCAGTAAATTGTGGACGCTACCCACTCAGGACACTTGGATTACATTGGACGAGCAGTATGGAGGAATATTGACACGTTTTTGTGGACTTTTATGGACCTTTTTGGCTCGGACCCCGGTGAACTCCATTATATGAAAGTTGGGGGGAAACGAGTCTTGCTCAGCATGGACCTAACCAGGATAGTTTTCTGACCCCAAGTGATGTCAACACCCGAAGCCCATTAGGAAATGACTCAGTTTGTCATAATGTCTTGTTTCTACATGGAACCAAGCGTGGAAAAGTATGCGGTACCGGCACCAGACCTGGGGGAATCTGGACCCATAGCAAGCGATGTGTGGCCAGGTGGGTCACAGAGAGGAAGCAGCTTTTAGCGTGTTGCCCAGGTCAGAGCTGCATTCTTAGTGAAGAAATACGTTTCCATGTTTAGTGTTCATTAATATAACAAAAGAAACCCAAGCTTTCACAGATAACATAAACAAAGTACATAAAATAAAGGTTCTTTACACGAAAATGAATAAACTGAACTGAAGATAAATAATCTTCAATAAATTAAAAGAAACTAAACTTATTGCTTTTAGTTACCAGAAGCAATAACCTTAGCGATTATGTATCCGGAAGCCGGCAGGTTCTCCAGTCTGATTGATGCAGCGCCAAACAACATGGCGGCGAACACTGGAAAAAGCGCGCATGTTACGTGATTTAACTTTCATCCTCACAGATCATTCCACGAACTGCTCAACACTTAATATATGACACATATGTACACAAACAAGAATCATGTCAGTTAAATACACTTTAAAATCGTGTATCTGACATGCCTGAAAGCAGTATGTACCGGAAGACGGAGCAAAGCCAAACTCAAGACAAACGAATCAGCTACACATCTCATATGTCTCTTAACACAACCATACTTATTAGTGTGCGCTTACACCGCAGTTTCAATCAGTTTTTAGTTCATGAAAAGTATTTTTCATGATACCTGTGGATCACAGAGAGGAGACAGCTTTTAGTGTGCTGCCCAGACCTGAGCTGCACATGCTCAGAGCCTGTAGCTAAACCTATCATAGCACAAGGGCGCCATCTACTGTTGTGGGGTTGGAAGTACATGTAAAAAATAGAGGCAAAAGGCAGTAGCTCACAATGATAACAAAAACAGGGGGGGTTATTTTAATAAATCTTAAAGTGACCTGAACTTCCACTAACTTTGCCGTACAACAACACACCGAAACCAAATCAGTATTTCTGTGCAGCTAGAAGTTAATCAGACGTGTATTTACGTTAATATCCGATGTTAAGGAGGCGCGGCTAAATGCTAATAGCTTTTTGCTAGTGAACCTAGCCTCCGTGACGTGATGTCATCGAGATAAAGAGCTGAGGTCCGATCATTGATTTACACGTATAATCAAAACCGTGGAAAACATGAAAGATGCTCCAGAGCAGCTGGACTGGAACTGGTTTGTGTTGGATCATCAGCCAGTTCAGAAGAGTGATGATGATGAGGAAGATGGAGACATCAGAGATTACAGGTTAGAACCAGAATAGAACTGTAGAACCGGACTAGAACTGTATTCAGCTCCACAGTCCGTCTCCAGCCTCAGGTCCACTCGGTTCAGATAAAAGCTGTGATGCCGACACACGAGCGACTCAGAACTGGAAGCAGCTGCACCGGTTTGACAGAGTCAGGCTGACAGAGGAGGCTCGTTCCCTGTGTTAGCTCACTGCTAACTGGCTAACGAGTTAGCTTGCAGCTAACAGCTAGCCGCGGAAAATAATTAGCCTTAAAAAATGAGGAGATAACAACTTCCATGGTTCAAGTGGAGTTTTAAATAGCTGCCATTTGTAAAGATGAGGAGGGAGGGAAGCTTTTAAACATTAACTGGTAAAACAACAGAAGGCTGAGTCGTTACTGTTCGTCTGTAAAACTGGAAAAGGAACTTAAACACTGCAATGAGGCCGCTGACTTCAATGTTAAATGAGCTGAGAACGTTTTCTGGCAGACGTCACGTCCGGTTTCTGGGAACAGCGCCACCGTCTGGTCAGATGCGGAAGTGCAGCGATGTTTCCTGATTATTCATCTATGCAGCTGCACTTGTGTCTGTTACATCATCATGAAGAACGTTCTGGTCTATAAAACATGGAGGAAATGTCAAAAACGTGTCATCAGCATTTTAAAGTAGCAATTTTCCAACCTGCTACGTACGCAAGAAGGACTCAGGCAAGATTCAATCCCGGGTGAGAGTCATGCACGCTCACCAGTCTGCCAAAGGGGCATCCCTGTGGTCAGGTAGCCAGGACACATGATCAAACGAGACATAGTGACAGGACCCCCCCACACTGTCACACAAGGTAGCCGGTGACATGGTGCCAATGCATCAAAAAAAGAATCTGATCCGACCCATGTTTTAGGGCCAATTCCAGTTCCTATCTCCCCCCTCAGTCTTAGTCGCCCTCAAAACCAGGTGTTCAGGGCTATTTATGACTTAGAAATGGGACCCCCCTTAAATGCAGATATGTCTTCAAATTGTGGGGGGGCAGCATTACGCCAAAGCGGCGTTCAGTCTGTCAATTCAGAAGAAGAAGAAGAAGAAGAAGATGCAGAAGAAGAAGAAGCATGTACTTTATTTCCATTTATTAGCCCTGTTAACCCTCTCTGTTTAAGTATAAACCACAAACGCAGCCAGCATGGACATATTCAGCTGTCACCGCATCCCACGGCTCATTGGAAGGTAAACTAGCTATAACCTAGTTAGCTAACTCTGCAGCTACGGGAGATGACATCACCCCGGTCATCTTACACCGTTATCGGCACAAACACGTTATACAGGCTGTTATCTTGATAAAACATCGACATTAGCGCCGAGAAAAATGACCATTTTGCATGGCTGGAACCAGCTGCTGATTCCACCCGCTGATTCCAGTCGCTGATTTCAGCCGCTGATTCCAGATGCTGATTCCAGCCGCTGATTTCAGCCGCTGATTCCAGATGCTGATTCCAGCCGCTGATTTCAGCCGCTGATTTCAGCCGCTGATTCCAGGTGCTGATTTCAGCCGCTGATTCCAGATGCTGATTCCAGCCGCTGATTTCAGCCGCTGATTCCAGCCGCTGATTTCAGCCGCTGATTCCAGATGCTGATTCCAGCCGCTGATTCCAGCCGCTGATTCCAGATGCTGATTCCAGCCGCTGATTCTAGATGCTGATTCCAGCCGCTGATTTCAGCCGCTGATTTCAGCCGCTGATTCCAGGTGCTGATTTCAGCCGCTGATTCCAGATGCTGATTCCAGCCGCTGATTTCAGCCGCTGATTCCAGCCGCTGATTTCAGCCGCTGATTCCAGATGCTGATTCCAGCCGCTGATTCCAGCCGCTGATTCTAGATGCTGATTCCAGCCGCTGATTCTAGATGCTGATTCCAGCCGCTGATTCCAGCCGCTGATTTCAGCCGCTGATTCCAGCCGCTGATTCCAGCCGCTGATTCCAGCTGCTGATTCCAGCCGCTGATTCCACCCGCTGATTCCACCCGCTGATTCCACCCGCTGATTCCAGCCGCTGAAATCAGCCGCTGATTCCAGCCGCTGATTCCAGCCGCTGATTCTAGATGCTGATTCCAGCCGCTGATTCTAGATGCTGATTCCAGCCGCTGATTCCAGCCGCTGATTTCAGCCGCTGATTCCAGCCGCTGATTCCAGCCGCTGATTCCAGCCGCTGATTCCAGCTGCTGATTCCAGCTGCTGATTCCAGCTGCTGATTCCAGCCGCTGATTCCACCCGCTGATTCCACCCGCTGAAATCAGCCGCTGATTCCAGATGCTGATTCCAGATGCTGATTCCAGCCGCTGATTCCAGATGCTGATTCCAGCTGCTGATTTCAGCCGCTGATTCCAGCTGCTGATTCCAGCCGCTGATTCCAGCTGCTGATTCCAGCCACTGATTTTAGCTGCTGATTCCAGCTGCTGATTTTAGCTGCTGATTCCAGCTCCTCTGCAGCGGCTGTCCGGGCCGTGGTTTTCTGCTTTCCCACATGAGGGATGTTTCTGCACCAGCGTGAAACCGCCGTGCTCGTACGTCCACGTGCCCCCCCACATCCATCCCAGAACCACATCTGGAGGCCACATGTGTCCAGGACATGGTTTTCCCAGTCAGGACCCAGAACTGCTCACGGCCGCATTTCTACAAAGCTGGATTAACCTAGCTGCCTGTCAATCATTTATAATTGCCGGGTTGCCTGTTAATATGAACTACCCCCCCCACCCCACCCCCCAACATGACTGAGGTGACTCTGGCTGGACCAAGCGGAGGATTTAGCTGCGACTGGGGGAACATTACCTCCACCACCTGATCAACTTCTGCTTTGATAACAAGGACGCCCCAAAATGGTGGCCAGTGCCCCCCTGAACAAAAAGCTGGCCACCCCTGTAAATATTCTATTTTCTCATTTATATCAATTTTTGTGTGCTGTTAACATGGTGCAGCGTTGCTTATATTTGAATGTCAAAATCTTTATAAACTAATAAAGATAAAATAAATAAAATTATCACACTAGAACTTCCATTTTCTGCCCCCTCCCCCGCAGATCTGTCTCTCCTCATTAACTCGTCCTTTCTTATGCAAATTCATCCAGGAAGGCTCCGCCCAGAACTGCCCCAACCAGTTTCTAATGCCCCTTTCACATCAGCTCCTACTTACCCCGCCCTCATCGGGCCGACACCACACCACCCCGTTAAGTTTGTTCACATAGAGAAATTTTGTGTAATTATTTGTTTGGGACACACACACACACTGAACTGCTGCAAGCAAAATCATCTTGGCCACTCTTAAGTAAAAATAAATCCTTTTTTTTGTTTGTAAGCAAAAAATACAAATCAGCCAACGGAACAAGTGAAATTTTCTTATAAGATTTTTTTAAATAAGATGCATTTGTTTTAAAACAAGTTCCTTTATCTCACTGAAATTTTTCTCTTTGAGTAATTTTGTCTTATTTTGAGTGTGATGAGATGTTTTGACTAGAAATGAGAAAATCTACTTGGTAAGATTTGAGTTTTTGCAGCATATTGTTGAAACTGAGGAAGGTTTTGCTGCAGATAATGACTTATTTAGAGGCCCATTCATTCTGCCCCCTACACTGCCGTTATACGGACATAAGCCGACCTACAGTACGACTCATCTAAATAGTGTCCAAAGGAATCAGAGATGCAGAAATGTTACCGGTGAGTAAATGCACCTATAAATTCCTAGGAATAAGGTCCAGGTTGAAAGAACTAAAAGTTATCCTTTAATAACCCTTGGCCACCTGCTGCTTTCTCTGGCCACCCCTAAATAAAATCTCTGTGGGCGCCCCTGTTTGATAAACCAGCTTCTAACTTGCAGAAAGTTTCTGGACCATCAGCACTTTGTGAAAACGTCCTAACGTGCTGCAAAGCACAAATAACGGATTTACCGCCAACGTTACTGACGTGTTTAACTATGAGAGTGTGTACGGGCAGAGAAAACGTCACTTTTCTGCTTGTGACAGTGTGGGGGTCCTGTCATCCTGCCTCTGATTGATCACGCGTCCCGGCTACGTGGTTGTTTCTGTGGCTGACTGGTTAGCACGTATAACTTTCACTCGGGCCCGTTGCAAACGTAGCCCCAGCTGAGTTCAAGCTGCTGGAACTCAAACTGAGACTAAAAATGTGACATACATGTCATACTTATTAAGGGGCGAATTCTACTCAAAATACCTACTAATTTCACCATTTTTCTGCAGACATGCATTATTGAGTATGATATTTCCAATTTCATTTTTGGTCAGCAATGACACCTAAAAAATTTGTTTGAATCACTGACTCATTTTAATTCCATTTGATGATAATATACAATCCTCTGGATTGCATCTTTGATTTTTGTTCTGAAAAATAGTAAAGTTTGTTTTTGTACATTACGAGAGTTGATTTGCTTTGAACCCCTCAAAAATATTTAATAATTCTTTATTTGCTTCTCTTAACAGACTGTCGAGATTTTCATGAGACAATAAAAGACGTGTATCATCTGCAAACAAAAGCAGTTGTTCATTTTTACAAACATTCCCTTAGTCATTAACAAAAATTATAAATAAAAGAGTTCCCAAAATGGAACCCTGTGGTACCCCGCAAATGAATGTACCTTTATTTGAGGTTATATTGTTACATGAACAAACTGCTCTCTCTCCCCCAGACAGTTCTTTAGCCATTTTCAGGCACAATCTTTGATCCCATAACTTTCTAATTTTGTTAAAAGAATGTTATGATTAACGGTGTCAAAAGCCTTTGACAAGTCTAGAAATATACTAATTATGTTCTTTTTATTGTTTAATTTTTCGTAATTTTATTGACAAATTGTAAAAGGGCCGTTTCTGCAGACATGTTTTCTCTAAAGCTATACTGATGGTTATACAAAATACGATTTGCAGTCAAGTGCTTAGATATTCTTGCGTAAACTAATTTTTCAAGTGGTTGACTCGGTGCATCACTTTCATCTTGATGTTAAAGAGAAAACTGTCTGCTGAAGCAAAGGAAACAGTTTTAATCAGCTGAGCAGCACTTTAATTCAGCTTTGATCGCTTAAAAACAAACTCACAAGTAATTAAAATGATTATTCACACAATATCTCCCAAACCCGGATCAGTTATTTCTAAGGTTTAGTTATATTTTAGCTCTTCGGGGTGTGGAAACGTTTCCTTGTGTCATCAACACAACAAATGAAAACCATCTTCTGCAGTCAGCCTGATTTGTAGCAACAGATATAAGTAAAAAGCTAAAATCCAGTCAGCGAGTCCACTTTAATGAAGCCCAGATGCTCCGTGGAGACTGCAGACTTCCAGCAGAGGGATTTCAGGTCCTGGTGGTGAATAATATATGAGCAGCGCTGGTGCAGGAGCAAACTGCTGCATACCAACGCTCTGGTGTAGTAAACCTGCTGCTAAACTGGACCTTCAGAGTGGGAATGCCGTTCTTACTGGAACATTTAAGCTGGTTTAAGCTGCTGGAACTCAAACTGAGACTAAAAATGTGGATGTTCAGAGGAAAGCAGAGTAAAATCAGAACGTCCTGGCCGCCGTCTCGGCTGTCATCACACCAGCCTCGTTTCCTCCACTTCCACATGTTGAGCAACAAATAAAAGGAAGTGTGGGGAGTTGTGGTCACGCTGCAGCTCAGCGCTGATGAACTCAGCCTGTCATGGCGTTCCCATGTTGACTGGATGTTGCTCTGAGCGATGACATAACGGCCTTCCGCGAGCCAAGTGTTACCAGAGCAGATTAAAATGATGGAGTGGATGCAAACTGCTGGAAAATCCACCCAAACAGCGATGAAACAAGCTCAGCCTGAAGCAGAACCACGGGTGTCCTGACATGCACAGGCCACGCGGTAAAACTGCTGTTAGTTGTTTTTTTTCAATGTTTTCTGGGACGAGATGGAAACTTTTTAAAACTTTATAAAGTCATTCTGATGGAAAACACTAAACATGCTTTCACCCTGGTTTAGCTTAGCTGTTATGTAACAGTTTGAAGGATTTTAATCCGACTTTGTTCAAACACAAAAGCTAACGGCCTCTAATGCTGATGTACTGTTGATTAAAATCTTGTACAATTTAAAAAGCACTTTGTCCACATTCAAGTAAGCTTTAGTTTAGATCGGTGTTTCTTAAAGGTTGAATAGAACATTTGTATTAAAAGCTAAAAATAAAAATATATAATATATATATATATATATATATTACAAAATAATCCCTCCACGAGGCGTTTGGAGGGGTGCAGAATGAAAGAACAGCATTTCCCAAAAAATTATATTTAGTCTGAAAATAAACATAAATGTTAAAGGGACCAGAGAAGGAATGTGAAAGAATAAACCAGGCAAAGCTATGCGCATGCGTGTTTAGAGGCAAAGCTACGACGCATACGTGTTTAGAGGCGAAGCTACGATGTGTGCGTGTTTAGAGGCGAAGCTTTGACGCATGCGTGTTTAGAGGCAAAGCTACGACGCATACGTGTTTAGAGGCAAAGCTACGATGTGTGCGTGTTTAGAGGCAAAGCTATGACGCATACGTGTTTAGAGGCAAAGCTACGACGCGTGCGTGTTTAGAGGCGAAGCTACGATGTGTGCGTGTTTAGAGGCGAAGCTTTGACGCATGCGTGTTTAGTGACAAAGCTACGACGCGTGCGTGTTTAGAGGCGAAGCTTTGACGCATGCGTGTTTAGTGACAAAGCTACGACGCGTGCGTGTTTAGAGGCGAAGCTTTGACGCATGCGTGTTTAGAGACAAAGCTACGACGCATGCATGTTTAGAGGCGAAGCTATGACACATGCGTGTTTAGAGGCAAAGCTATGACGCATGCATGTTTAGAGGCGAAGCTATGATGCGTGCGTGTTTAGAGGCAAAGCTTTGAGATTGTGTTTGAGGCAAAGTTGCGGTGCGTGTTTGAGGCGAAGCTTTGACGATGCGTGTTGAGGAAAGCTTTGAGAGGTTTAGAGACAAGATGAACATGGTGTTTGAGGCGAAGCTTTGACGCATGCGTGTTTAGAGGCAAAGCTTTGAAGCATTCGTGTTTAGAGGCAAAGCTATGACGCGTGCGTGTTTAGAGGCGAAGCTTTGACGCATGCGTGTAGAGACAAAGCTACGACGCGTGCGTGTTTAGAGGCGAGCTTGACGCATGCGTGTTTAGAGACAAAGCTATGACGCATACGTGTTTAGAGGCGAAGCTTTGACGCATGCGTGTTTAGAGACAAAGCTACGACGTGTGCGTGTTTAGAGGCGAAGCTTTGACGCGTGCGTGTTTAGAGACAAAGCTATGACGCATGCGTGTTTAGAGGCAAAGCTATGACGCATGCATGTTTGGGGTATGCGGTGCGTGTTTAGAAGCAAAGCTTTGACGATGGTGTTTGAGACAAAGCTGACGATGCGTGTTAGAGGCAAGCTGACGAGCGTGTTGAGGCGGTAGCGAGCGTGTTTGAGGCAAAGCTTTGACGAGCGTGTTTAGAGACAAAGCTGCGAGCGTGTTGGGCAAAGCTGTGCGGCGTGTTGAGCAAAGCTGTGCGCATGCGTGTTTGGGAAGCTCAGTGTGGTGTTGGGCAAGCTTTGAGCATTCGTGTTTAGGACAAGCTTGCGCGCAGTTGGGGAGCTTTGCGCGCGTGTGAGACAAGCTCGGCAGCGTGTTGAGGCAAGTTTGACGGCGTGTTTAGAGGGGCTATGCGCATACGTGTTTGAGGCAAAGCTTTGCGCATGCGTGTTTAGAGACAAAGCTGACGATGCGTGTTTAGAGGCAAGCTATGACGATGCGTGTTTAGAGGCGAAGCTATGACGATGCGTGTTTAGAGGCGAAGCTTTGACGCATGCGTGTTTGGGAAGCTACAACGGGGTGTTTAGAGGCAAAGCTTTGAGCATCAGTTTGAGACAAAGCTATGACGCATGCGTGTTTAGAGGCGAAGCTACAACGCATGCGTGTTTAGAGGCGAAGCTACAACGCGTGCGTGTTTAGAGGCAAAGCTACAACGCATGCGTGTTTAGAGGCGAAGCTACAACGCATGCGTGTTTAGAGGCGAAGCTACAACGCGTGCGTGTTTAGAGGCGAAGCTACAACGCATGCGTGTTTAGAGGCAAAGCTACAACGCGTGCGTGTTTAGAGGCAAAGCTATGACGCGTGCGTGTTTAGAGGCGAAGCTACAACGCATGCATGTTTAGAGGCAAAGCTACAACGCGTGCGTGTTTAGAGGCAAAGCTATGACGCGTGCGTGTTTAGAGGCGAAGCTACAACGTGTGCGTGTTTAGAGGCAAAGCTATGACGCATGCGTGTTTAGAGGCGAAGCTACAACGTGTGCGTGTTTAGAGGCAAAGCTATGACGCGTGCGTGTTTAGAGGCAAAGCTACAACGCGTGCGTGTTTAGAGGCAAAGCTATGACGCGTGCGTGTTTAGAGGCGAAGCTAAAACGCATGCGTGTTTAGAGGCGAAGCTTTGACGCATGCATGTTTAGAGGCGAAGCTACAACGGGTGCGTGTTAAGAGGCAAAGCTGTGAGGATGGTGTAGAGCAAAGCTATGACGCGGTGTGTTTGAGGAAGCTATAAGCGTGCGTGTTTGAAGAAAGCTATGAGCGGGTGTTTAGAGGAAAGCTATAACGCGTGCGTGTTTAGAAACAAAGCTATAACGCCTGCGTGTTTAGAAGCGAAGCTATGACGCGTGCGTGTTTAGAAGCGAAGCTATAACGCGTGCGTGTTTAGAAACAAAGCTATAACGCGTGCGTGTTTAGAAGCAAAGCTATGACGCGTGCGTGTTTGGGCGAAGCTACACGCATGCGTGTTTGAGGCAAGCTTGACGCGTGCGTGTTTGAGGCGAAGCTACGACGATGCGTGTTTAGAGGCAAAGCTAGACGCGTGCGTGTTTAGAGGCAAAGCTAGGACGTGGTGTTTGAGGCGAAGCTACAGCGCGTGCGTGTTTAGGGGCAAAGCTACGACGCGTGCGGTTTAGAGGCGAAGCTACAACGCGTGCGTGTTTAGAGGCAAAGCTATGACGCATGCGTGTTTAGAGGCGAAGCTATGACGCGTGCGTGTTTAGAGGCAAAGCTATGACGCGTGCGTGTTTAGAGGCGAAGCTACAACGCGTGCGTGTTTAGAGGCAAAGCTATGACGCATGCGTGTTTAGAGGCGAAGCTACAACGCATGCGTGTTTAGAGGCGAAGCTATGACGCGTGCGTGTTTAGAGGCAAAGCTACGACGCGTGCGTGTTTAGAGGCGAAGCTACAACGCGTGCGTGTTTAGAGGCAAAGCTATGACGCATGCGTGTTTAGAGGCGAAGCTATGACGCATGCGTGTTTAGAGGCAAAGCTATGACGCGTGCGTGTTTAGAGGCAAAGCTACAACGCGTGCGTGTTTAGAGGCAAAGCTATGACGCATGCGTGTTTAGAGGCGAAGCTACAACGCATGCGTGTTTAGAGGCGAAGCTATGACGCGTGCGTGTTTAGAGGCAAAGCTATGACGCGGCGTGTTTAGAGGCAAAGCTACAACGCGTGCGTGTTTAGAGGCAAAGCTATGACGCGTGCGTGTTTAGAGGCGAAGCTATGACGCATGCGTGTTTAGAGGCAAAGCTATGACGCGTGCGTGTTTAGAGGCGAAGCTACAACGTGTGCGTGTTTAGAGGCAAAGCTATGAGGCATGCGTGTTTAGAAGCAAAGCTATAACGCGTGCGTGTTTAGAGGCGAAGCTATGACGCATGCGTGTTTAGAGGCGAAGCTATGACGCATGCGTGTTTAGAGGCAAAGCTATGACGCGTGCGTGTTTAGAGGCGAAGCTACAACGTGTGCGTGTTTAGAGGCAAAGCTATGAGGCATGCGTGTTTAGAAGCAAAGCTATGACGCGTGCGTGTTTAGAGGCGAAGCTACAACGCATGCGTGTTTAGAGGCAAAGCTACAACGTGTGCGTGTTTAGAGGCGAAGCTATGACGCGTGCGTGTTTAGAGGCAAAGCTACGACGCGTGCGTGTTTAGAGGCGAAGCTACAACGCGTGCGTGTTTAGAGGCAAAGCTATGACGCATGCGTGTTTAGAGGCGAAGCTATGACACGTGCGTGTTTAGAGGCAAAGCTATGACGCGTGCGTGTTTAGAGGCAAAGCTACAACGCGTGCGTGTTTAGAGGCGAAGCTATGACGCGTGCGTGTTTAGAGGCAAAGCTATGACGCATGCGTGTTTAGAGGCGAAGCTACAACGCATGCGTGTTTAGAGGCGAAGCTATGACGCGTGCGTGTTTAGAGGCAAAGCTATGACGCGTGCGTGTTTAGAGGCAAAGCTACAACGCGTGCGTGTTTAGAGGCAAAGCTATGACGCGTGCGTGTTTAGAGGCGAAGCTATGACGCATGCGTGTTTAGAGGCAAAGCTATGACGCGTGCGTGTTTAGAGGCGAAGCTACAACGTGTGCGTGTTTAGAGGCAAAGCTATGAGGCATGCGTGTTTAGAAGCAAAGCTATAACGCGTGCGTGTTTAGAGGCGAAGCTATGACGCATGCGTGTTTAGAGGCGAAGCTATGACGCATGCGTGTTTAGAGGCAAAGCTATGACGCGTGCGTGTTTAGAGGCGAAGCTACAACGTGTGCGTGTTTAGAGGCGAAGCTACAACGCATGCATGTTTAGAGGCAAAGCTATGACGCGTGCGTGTTTAGAGGCGAAGCTATGACGCATGCGTGTTTAGAGGCGAAGCTATGACGCATGCGTGTTTAGAGGCGAAGCTATGACGCATGCGTGTTTAGAGGCAAAGCTATGACGCGTGCGTGTTTAGAGGCGAAGCTACAACGTGTGCGTGTTTAGAGGCAAAGCTATGAGGCATGCGTGTTTAGAAGCAAAGCTATGACGCGTGCGTGTTTAGAGGCAAAGCTATGACGCATGCGTGTTTAGAGGCGAAGCTACAACGTGTGCGTGTTTAGAGGCAAAGCTATGAGGCATGCGTGTTTAGAAGCAAAGCTATAACGTGTGCGTGTTTAGAAGCAAAGCTACGACGCATGCGTGTTTAGAGGCGAAGCTATGACGCGTGCGTGTTTAGAGGCATTGGAGGTGCTACGTAGCCGCCGTTTGCTTTAGCAACTTACAGAGGAGATTCAGAAATATCTCAGATGAGATGCATGAATGAGTCAAACTTACTCCTGGGCATGTTTGGGAGAAAGGCAGGACAACACCATAAAAAGCTAAAAATAAGTCCATTTTGCACGTGGGCAGTAACATGCAAAATAACCCCGTCACACTTTAAGATGCAAATCTGCAGGTAAAAGTAGTTTAAACCCACCGAATCTCTGGGAGAATCTGCAGACATGTAAACCTCCTCACGGGAAGGATCAAGCTCCTGTGAGCATCTGCAGAGCACAGAAGCTTTAAAAGCTTTTTACAGCTCTGTTCTCGCTCTTGTACAGCTGGAGCCTTTCGGGGCAGATTATCGTCAGCAGGTAAGCGAGTGTGGAGCTCCCAGACCTCCAGGGACCGACGAGCGAAAGCGAGGACGGCCAGGAGACAGAAGCAGGAAGAAAAGCCACCAAGCTGTGCCGTACAAAGCTGTGCACAGCTGTGGAACTCGTACGTGTCATCTCTTCACGGTTGTTACTCCGTTAAACTGAGATTAAAGCTGCGACATCCGAAGATGGGAAACTAAGATTACAGGTGTCAGACGAACAGCCGGCTGCATCATTCCACCTCATTTTAACAGGAAGCGTGCAGAAAGTCACGCATCCTGAGAGGAGCTACGAGGCCGGGGGCGGGACCCTTTCCTGTCAATCACTACTTGCCTATCAGCTGACCGTAGGGGGGGGGCTGGTTTGATTTTATGGAAGCTGAAATTCCTGTCTTCCTTATGGCGGATTACTGACAGTAACAGTAAATAAAGACGGGTGCTGCAGACGTGCTGGTCATGGATGTTCTGCAGTTTTACTGGTTGATCTGGTTCTACGGGGGTCTTTGTGAGCTTGGATAAGGTGCTTTCAAATAAAATGTATCATGATGACGATGATGGGAACAAATTCCATGATGGGAAAAATGCTGAAAGCGTCTAGTTGTAGTCTTGTAAACAGTGGTCCTGCAGGATTCCCAGTCTTTGTAAAATGTCAGTCTGAGACTAAAAGCTGTCTGTAGATGTGAGGTGGTGGTCTTCCAGGAGGCTTTTCCAGATCTGAGAAAAGTCCTCTGATGTGAGGGAGGTGTAACTGGTCCAACGCTCCACGTCCAGGATCAGACCTTCAGGTTTCCCCGTTTATCAGCTGCGATGCTGCATAAAGAAAATGTCAAGCTACTCCTGAAAATGGCGGTTTGTTATGGGCGTGGCTCGAACTGCTGTCGCTTTGAAAAGGTCAAGAAGGATGTTTGTATCACAGACAGGTTTTTCCTTCCTTTTCAGAAACATAATGAGGTTCCTGAAGGCAACACGAGAGCTTTGGACGTGTTTGTCAAGTAGATCTGAGAGGCTGAAACACTGCTGCTGTTACACAAGCTGAGTCACTTACACTCACCCGCCTCTGATAGGTCCATCTGCTGGGCTACACGGATACCCACCAGCCAATCACGTGGCAGCATCTACAGTTGTGTGAAAAAGTGTTTCCACCTTCCTTTTTTGATTTCTTTTTTTTTTGCATGTTTGTCACACTTAAATGTTTCAGATCATCAAACAAATGTAAATATTAGACAAAGATAACACAAGTAAACACAAAATGCAGTTTTTAAATGAAGGTTTTTATTAGTAAGGGGTAAAAAGGGGGTAAAAATCCAACCCTAAACCCGAAAAAGTGATCTTCCCCTAAACCTAATAACTGGTTGTTCCACTTTAGCAGCAACAACTGCATCAAGCGTTTGTGATAACTGGCAGTGAGTCTTCTACAGCGCTGTGGAGGAATTTTGTTCCACTCATCTTTGCAGAATTGTTGTAATTCAGCCACATTGGAGGCTTTTCCAGCATGAACCGCCTTTTTAAGGTCATGCCACAGCATCTCAATGGGATTCAGGTGGGGGCTTTGACTAGGCCACTCCAAAGTCTTCATGTTGTTGTTCTTAAGCCATTCAGAGGTGGACTTGCTGGTGTGTTCTGGATCATTGTTCTGCTGCAGAACCCAAGTGCGCTTCAGCTTGAGGTCACCAACAGATGGCCGGACGTTCTCCTTCAGGATTTTTTGGTAGAAGCAGAATTCATGGTTCCATTTACCACAGCAAGTCTTCCAGGTCCTGAAGCAGCAAAACAGCCCCAGACCATCACACTACCACCACCATGTTTTACTGTTGCTATGATGTTCCTTTTCTGAAATGCCGTGTTACTTTTACGCCAGATGTAATGGGACCTCCACCTTCCAGAAAGTTCCACTTTTGTCTCGTCAGTCCACAGAGTATTTTCCCAAAAGTCTTGGGGATCATCAAGATGCTTTCTGGCTAAACTGAGACGAGCCTTTATGTTCTTTTTGCTCAGCAGTGGTTTTGGTCTTGGAACTCTGCCATGCAGCCATTTTTGCCCCCCAGTCTCTTTCTGATGGGGGAGTCATGAACACTGACCTTCATTGAGGCAAGTGAGGCCTGCAGTTCTTGGATGTTGTTCTGGGCTCTTTTGTGACCTCTTGGATGAGTCGTCGCTGTGCTCTTGGGGTCATTTTGGTCGGCCGGCCCCTCCTGGGAAGGTTCACCACTGTTCCATGTTTTCACCATTTGTGGATAATGGTTCTCACTGTGGTTCTCTGGAGTCCCAAAGCTTTAGAAATGGCTTTGGAACCTTTTCCAGACTGATAGATCTCAATGACTTTGTTTCTCATTTGTTCCTGAATTTCTTTGGATGGCAGCATGATGTCTAGCTTTGGAGGATCTTTTGGTCTACTTCACTTTGTCAGGCAGGTCCTATTTAAGGGATTTCTGATGGAGAACAGGTGTGGCAGTAATCAGGCCTGGATGTGGATAGAGAACCTGAACTCAGCTTTCCAAAGATGATAAACCACATTAGTTTATGTTTTAACGGGGGGCAATCACTTTTTCACACAGGACCATGGAGGTTTGGATTTTTCTCCCCCCTTACAAATAAAAACCTTCATTTAAAAACTGCATTTTGTGTTTACTTGTGTTATCTTTGACTAATATTTAAATTTGTTTGATGATCTGAAACATTGAAGTCTGACAGACATGTAGGTGAAGATGACCAATCACACGGCAGCATCTAGTCATGTAGACGTGTGGTATGTCTCAGACTTTGGCATGTTTAAAGCCGGACCCAAAACACTTGCTTTTAACACATGTTTTTGTATTTATTTGTGTTTGTTTATCAGGGTTTTTTTTGTTATGGTTTTGTTATTCTGTTTTTCTGAGACTAGTTTTATGTAGAGCACCTTGGTCAGCTCGTGTGCTGGGAGGGGCTATATAAATAAAGTTGTCATGTCTGCACTTCATGTGCACCAAGATCCTCGTGCAGACGATCCAGGTTATGTTTTCCATCCATCATGAGCTGCATCTTCATCGTCTACGAAGTGGTGACATGTTCAGTCAGCGGCGGCCCCTACATGTTGTCATGCGACAAATTCAACTGATGGCGATGGGAGACGTGCAGATAAAACCGACCTCCACAGACAAACACACTCAGAGACACAAACAGCAGCTGTCAACACATATTCATGCTACTCATGTCATCCTCAGACATGAAAGACCAGATTCTTTAACTTTGTAATCCACTCTGAGATCTTAAACGTGAAACCCGTTTTATCTGCGGGCATCTGGCCTAAGTGGAGGCGTAATCAGCCTGGACCGTGATGAGATCATGAAGAACAGATATGCTCCTTTTGTTTTGTCTTATCGTGATGAGGACAAACATCTAGAGTGAAAGCAGCAGCGTTGGATGGATCAGCGTTCCCTCCAGCTGTTCTGCACCACACAAACAGCTACAGTCAGATGAAGTCAGTGTTCGACGCCACGCTGCGTTGTCATGTTTGCTTTTCATGTGGTTGGTGACATCATGTCCATGGCATGTGTGATCGCGGGACGTTTGTGTCGACATTACATCAGAAACCACCGTGTGATTACAGAGAAGCAGAAGACGCTGTAACATGTAAAAAGTATGTAGTAAGTACTGTTCTGAAGATGTTCCAGCCGCAGGACGAAGGTTGTCACGTCAAAGCCGAGAGGAGGAACCACACAGAGATGCCCCGGAGGAAGACTCGTCTACACGGAGAACCAGGCTGAAGGCCGAACAACGAGCCTGCAGCAGATGACGGAGGTACAGTAACGGGGTGGAATGAGTGCCCCGAGGTCAGATCCTCCACGTTTGTTCAGCAACAACCCCGGCTGGAAAACCTGGACCCTGAACAATCACGGCTCATGTTTCCTGGAGAGCCGCAGTCAAAGATTTCATCAGCTTCATGCCTCTCAGATATACGAGGCCCACCGTTCAAAGCAGGGGTTGTATTTCAGTCAAGATAAATGCAGGTGATTCATAAAGGCGTTCCTGAATGCACCACTCCTCCTCTGAGCTGCTTTAGTTACACTACGTGCTCATGAGTCATTTACTTCACGGTGCGTTCAAGGCTGTCCGGATCTGAAGACCGCTTCTGTCACAGCGATGTGTTCAAGGCTGTCCGGATCTGAAGACCGCTTCCGTCACAGCGATGCGTTCAAGGCTGTCCGGATCTGAAGACCGCTTCTGTCACAGCGATGCGTTCAAGGCTGTCTGGATCTGAAGACCGCTTCTGTCACAGCGATGCGTTCAAGGCTGTCCGGATCTGAAGACCGCTTCTGTCACAGCGATGTGTTCAAGGCTGTCCGGATCTGAAGACCGCTTCTGTCACAACGATGCGTTCAATGCTGTCCGGATCTGAAGACCGCTTCCGTCACAGCGATGCGTTCAAGGCTGTCCGGATCTGAAGACCGCTTCTGTCACAGCGATGCGTTCAAGGCTGTCCGGATCTGAAGACCGCTTCTGTCACAGCGATGCGTTCAAGGCTGTCCGGATCTGAAGATTTTTAAAAAGCTCCAATTTAATGCAATTTTCTTAAAAATTGGCATTCAGCTCACTGACGATTGGACAAATCTGAAAAAATGGGAGGGGCATATACAATGGCTCATTTATTTTCTCATTCTTTGTCAGATTTATTCTTTATTGCGGCTCTCCTATCATTCCATACATCGGTACACAGCAGCCACGTCCTTAAACCTGCTGGAACTAGTGACATAAATTCAACTCATCAACAGTTCTGCTGCTGCCTGCTTCGGTGGCACAAGTACTTCATGACCTGTGGATGAAAACCGCCTTTGAGGCGCAGGTTTGGATCCTCCTGGAATTTCACAGCAGTTTTCTGCTCTCTCAGTTTCTACCTGACTGAATGGTGAATGGTAATTAGGTGAGATATATGAGGGAAATGGGAGAAGAGAGAGGAAAAAAATTAATAAAAAAAAAGCAGACAAATCTTTGTCTTTCTACTTTGTTGATGCCATTAAGCTGTTTGTGTTGTCTTTATTTTTTTTATTTTCTCTCTTTTCAATGCTTTGTCTGTTTATTTGTTGATCCTTTTTACTTTTTGATTCAATTCATCTTTTATCCTTTATATTTTAATGATAATGTTCGGAATAAAGTTATAATTAATTATTATTATTATTATTTTTGCTGTCAGCATCTGACACACTGAAGCCTGCAGGTAACAGACGCTGTTTCAGCGGGACAGCTTCGACCTTGACGCATCGCAGTTTAACAGCTTCAACATGAACGCATTTTCAGGGCTGTTCGGACAGAACAGCGTCTGTTTCTAGTTATTATTATTTCTTATTCCACCAGACTGTGGATGCCGTCACCTCCTTTCACCTCACATCCACCATTCAACTATGAGAATGTTCAGCTCCTTCTGGAGATTGCTGCTATATCTGTTATGTTTGTAAGTTTCAATGTTATGAGTTTACAGTAAACTTAAATCCAGCCATCTGATTGGCTGTGTGTGTTGTTTGTTTAAGATAAACTTGAGGGACTGGTGATGTATTGTGTTGTTTTTAATATTTGATTTGGTCATTTAATGAATGTTTCTGAATATTGCAGAGAAATGATTGAAATAATTGGCTTGAGCAATATTACATGAATTGTTCTGAATGTTGGTTTGGAGTCATTTTTGATGAAGTGCCCGTCTCCTGTCACCTCTCTGGTTTACATCTGGATGCTGTAGACCAGGACCCATCAACACCGAGGTCCTGCATACTGACCCACTTCCGTCATAATGGTAAAGGTGATTTTGGGTCCATTGAGGAGCAGCATAGCTCTGTTCTCAGACAGGTGAGCCGAGGTTATTCTGCTGATATTAATCCCGAAGCCGGAGGAGTTTAGGAGCTTTAAAAGCTGGAGGATGATCAGACTGAGTCTGGAGAAGAGCAGCTGGACTGTGGAAAATGATGCTACTCTTCAGGTTACATGTCATCGCTCCTGTAGTGATTAGTTTCACGTCTCAGTATGACTCTCTGGGCCTTCTGCCCACTCGCGCTTTCTCTCATTTCTTTTCCAGAAACACACTTACCTCCAACAGCAGCTGGAGAACACGGAAGATAATCTGAAGAAAAGAAGGAATCATTTGTCGCCCTTAGAGACCCCCACCCCACATTTCCCTCCATATGAAACCAGCCGTCTCTTAAATGGAACATTTCAGCAGTTTCAAAGAAGGTTTACTAGACGAAGAATCACAGCTTCATCAAGAAAAAGGAAAGTTTAGTAATCTGTCAACTGCAAATGCAGCTTGAATTAGACATATTGGGGTCATAGCTGCGTGCTGTAACATTTAACTTTAGCTGCTCTTGCTCTAAACGAAGTACCACCTTCTGTGGGTGATACCAAAATTTTCCTGTCTATATAATACCAGTACTTTATGGTTCTTTTCCACTGATATCAATACTGATACTATTTGTCCCTCAAAAGAAAAACACATGATTGTCTAGTTTGCATTAATATCTTGAATGCAGAGCAATATTAGATATAAGTAAAACTTGAGAACAGAAGTAGTGAAAAGACATACTTTTAAAACAATAATAAATTATATTGATGAGTAAATTAATCAAAAATAGATTAAAACTTCTTTTACTTATCAAATAACTTCAGTTCAGATTCAGATTATTTACATTTATACGGTGGAACATGTTCAAACATAAAATGTGATAGTGATATTATAAATTTACCAAAACATCATCATCATCACTAACATTGTAGCATCATCATGACATCTGATAGGCTACCATCATATGATAAAGAAGCTAGAATCTGATGAGCTGGCACAACCATGTGACAACAGGAGAAAGAAGCTAGAATCTGATAGGCTATCACCATCATGTGATACAGAAGCTAGAATCTGATAGGCTACCACCATCATGTGATACAGAAGGTAGAATCTGATAGGCTACCACCATCATGTGATACAGAAGCTAGAATCTGATAGGCTACCACCATCATGTGATACAGAAGCACAATCTGATAGGCTACCACCATCATGTGATACAGAAGCTAGAATCTGATAGGCTACCACCATCATGTGATATAGAAGCTAGAATCATTAGGCTACCTCCATCATGTGATATAGAAGCTAGAATCTGATAGGCTACCACCATCATGTGATACAAGAGCTCAGAATCTGATAGGCTGGAACCATCATGTGATACAAAAAAAAAAAAAAAAAAAAAAAAAAAAAAAAAAAAAAAAAAAAAGAACCTAGAATCTGATAGAGCTACCACCATCATGTGATACAAAAGCTAGAATCTGACCTCGACTACGACCATCATGTGATACAGAAGCTAGAATCTGATGAGCTACCACCATCTTGTGATACAGAAGCTAGAATCTGATAGGCTACCACCATCACGTGATACAGAAGCTAGAATCTGATAGGCTACCACCATCTTGTAATACAGAAGCTAGAATCTGATAGGCTACCACCATCTTAACGATAAAGAAGCTAGAATCTGATAGGCTACCACCATCAGACGATACAGAAGCTAGAATCTGATAGGCTACCACCATCTTGTGATACGAGAAGCTAGAATCTGATAGGCTAAAACCATCTTGTAATTCTGAAGCTAGAATCTGATAGGCTACCACCATCACGTGATACAGAAACTAGAATCTGATAGGCTGAAACCATCTTGTGATACAGAAGCTAGAATCTGATAGGCTACCACCATCATGTGATACAGAAGCTAGAGTCTGATAGGCTAAAACCATCATGTGACACAGAAGCTAGAATCTGATGAGCTACCACCATCATGGGATGATACAGAAGCTAGAATCTGATAGGCTACCACCATCATGTGACACAGAAGCTAGAATCTGATGAGCTACCACCATCATGTGATACAGAAGCTAAGAATCTGATAGGCTACACACCATCACATGTGACACAGAAGCTAGAATCAACTCTCAATATTTTGTCTTGCTGGTATCAAAGTATTGACTCCACGGTATCGGTATCTGTCCATGCTTGCATATGCAGAACAATAGATGATATTTTCATAACCTAGTTATTATGAGGTAAGCGGCTGTAAATACAATGGCCGTCCCCAGCAGCTGCATGGAGGTGATGTTGGCCTCAAATCATACTGCACCCTTTTCCTGACACCTTTTCCCAGGAAACTCTGGCAGATGGAAAACCTGCCATTCTCCATAGTAGTCTGTTATTGGGGGTTTAAATGTTTGGATTCGGACATGGCGAGAGTGAATATCGAAGACAACTGTCAGCTGTGAGTAACTGTTCGTGATGGCAGTGAAAAAAGTTGGCAAAGTGAAAGGAAGTAATGAGGTGTGTTGGTCCAGAAAATATGCTTTCATTTCCTCTTTAAT
>JALJCO010007925.1:0-12190 GCA_023101725.1 Atherinomorus stipes
GAGGTCTGGGGTCTGACTGAGGTCTGGAGAGTCTGGGATGGAGGTCTGGGGTCTGACTGAGACCTGGAGAGTCTGGGATGGAGGTCTGGGGTCTGACTGAGACCTGCAGGGTCTCCAGCTGATCTGACGGACTCCTCCGGTCCGGCACCTCCTGCTTGAACCCGGTCGGTTCTGGGCTCCATGTTTAGGAGCATGTAAAGTCCGTAGGACGGTACAACTCTGGGCTCTGGATCAGGAGCAGGGAGGAAAACACATAAATACACCGTCCTCTGCCTTTTAGAGGAGATATATTTCGTCTTCTTTAGAAATACTTTGAGACCAGTCTGATAATTTACATCAGCTGGCAGCGAGATGAAAAAATGTTCGGTGACTGAGTCCAGCTTTCTTCAGACCGCGTTAGCTCAGATTTGGAAACAGTTTGTAGTTTTATTTGTTGCTTCCTGAAGGGGACGAGTTTTTTATGGCCGGTTTCTCTCTGTGGCTGCTCTTCTCTTGGACTGTCGGGGGGGGGTGGGGGGGGGGACGTACGTCTTTATCAAGCGACTGCATCAATTGGCAGCAGCAGATGCAGTCGCATAAAAAGCTAAACTGATTATTGGTGAAAGACAGACTATTATACTCTCTGATTGCTGTAATTAGAGACGTATCTGTATTAAAACTACCTCATACTTTATTTACCAGCCTCACTTTTGGTGCTGAGAACCATGAATACATCACCAGACATGCAACTGAAGCAAATTTTAGTTTGCCGAAAGCAAACTCAAACACCATGAAAAGAACTGTTATGTATAGAGGCATGAAAGCTGGAATTAGCTGCCAAAACACATTAAATTAACAACTGATTTAAAAAAATGTAAAGTATCACTGAAAGAATATTTATCAAATGTAGAGGTTTTAATATAAAACATAGTTAAAAGGACTGTTTATAGAAGTTTAGTTATGGAGACCTAGATATGGATATGTGGATGTGTATATATGTATGTACAGGTACTACCCAAAAAATGTATTTCTGTAATTCAATTTTTCAATTTACATATTGTATAAATAAATAATATGTGAATCAATATATTTCCAGCTTTTCTTTGTTTGGATGTTGCTGATTAGAAGTTGCAGCTTAAAAAAACTCAAATTCAAAAACTCTAAAAATGAGAATATTGTGAAAAGCTCCAGTATTGTAGGTTCAGAGTGTCACATTCTAATCAGGTCAGTAATCCAAACACCTCAAGACACAAAAAGTGATAGAAAAGAAGCTGGATGTTCTCAGAGTGTCTCAAAGCACATTAATGGACAGTTAAGTGGAAGGAAGAAGTGTGGAAGAAAACGGTGTAGAAGCCGGAGGGCTGACAGCAGCCTGGAGAAGATGGTCAGGAAAGGGCCTTTCAGACGTGTGGAGGACTTCATAAGGAATGGACCTGTGAGCTTCATCAAGTCCAGCATCAATGCAGCCGTCTACCAGGACATTTTGGAGACCTTCATGCTTGCTTCAGTGGACCAGCTGTATGGGGATGCAGACTTCATCTTCCAGCAGGACTTGGCACCTGCCCACACTGCCAAAACTACCAAATCCTGCTTCAACAACCATGGATCACCATGCTGGATTGGCCCGCAAACCCACCTGACCTGAACCCCATTGAAAACATGTGGGGCATCGTCAGAGAAAGCTGAACGGGAAGAGAGCAAACGATAAAGAAGAGCTCAAGGCTGTGATGGAAGCATGTTGGTCTCCATAACAGCTGAGATATGCCACAAGCTGCTAGCATCCATGCCACGCCGGGCTAAAGCTGCTAGCATCCATGCCACGCCGGGTTAAAGCTGCTAGCATCCATGCCACGCCGGGTTAGAGCTGCTAGCATCCGTGCCACGGCGGGTTAAAGCTGCTAGCATCCATGCCACGGAGGGTTAAAGCTGCTAGCATCCATGCCACGCCGGGTTAAAGCTGCTAGCATCCATGCCACGGTGGGTTAAAGCTGCTAGCATCCATGCCACGCCGGGTTAAAGCTGCTAGCATCCATGCCACGGCGGGTTAAAGCTGCTAGCATCCATGCCACGCCGGGTTAAAGCTGCTAGCATCCATGCCACGCCGGGTTAAAGCTGCTAGCATCCATGCCACGGCGGGTTAAAGCTGCTAGCATCCATGCCACGGCGGGTTAAAGCTGCTAGCATCCATGCCACGGCGGGTTAAAGCTGCTAGCATCCATGCCACGGTGGGTTAAAGCTGCTAGCATCCATGCCACGCCGGGTTAAAGCTGCTAGCGAGGGGGGGGACAGTGGCTGCTTCACGCGCCAGTGGTTAAGGCTGGCTGCATTGCGGGGGATCTGCTGGCCTGGGGGATGCCTGGCCTGCTGCGTCCGGGGGTGGGGGATGGGGGTGGTGGTGGTGGGGGGCGTGTTGGGGGCTTGGAGCTCACGGCTCCTTCCCCGGCCCGAGCTACCACTCAGGAGGCACGAGGGCATGGGCAAGAGCGAGGTGGGTATGTGAGAATAATGAATGAGAGTGTGAAAGAGGAAATGTGGGAGGGAGGAACTTGGGCTGGAAGAGGGAGGAGATGTGGGTAAGTGGTTGGAGGAAAGGGGGATGGAGGAAGGAGTGGCATGCTCGTGAGTGTCTAGTAGGGATGGTCATGAGGGGCTGAAGGAAAGAAGGGCGGGAGTGTGATAGGTCAGAGGGATGGGCGGGGCTGGACATGTAAGGGGGGACTGTATGGGGTATTGGGGGTATAGGGAGGTGGGGGCGTATGTGTGGGGGGGGGGTAGGGAGGGGTTGGTGCAGCTATGTGGGGGGAGTGCATGTGTGTGTTAGAGGGTATGAGGAGGTGGGGGTAGGTGTGGACGGTAGAGGGAGGAGAGTGTTGGGGGTGGAGAGAGGAGTGAGTGTGGGTATGTAAGGTCGGAGAGCGGAGTGGGTGGGTGTATGTGTGTGTGTGGGGGGTACACGGAGGTGTTGGGTAGGGCTGGGCGGTGTGGGCGGAGGTTCGTATCTCGGTGTTCGTGCCGGGCATCTTGGTGTCGGTGTGGTGCGGTGTGGCTGCGGGTTGGTTGGGGGCCGGGCGCTTTGGTGGGGGGTGCGGTTTTGTTTGTGGCTTCCGGGGCTTTTTGTGCGGGGCGGGCGCAGGGGGGATCTGTATCTTGTATGTGGTTGCTCTTGCGGTATTGATGTCTTGGGTGCCCGTGTCTCGATGCGGGGGCGGTGACGGTATATCTTTCAGCCCTAGTGTTGGGGTAGGTGTGTGGGGAGTGTGTGTGTGAGCGTGGTGGCGGGGTAGGGGGTGGTAGAGGTGGTGGCGCCCTGGTGTCAGGTGTGTGGGGCAGGGACGTTGGGGTGGGGGCTGGCCTGCCCTGGGGGGGGCGTCGTCTGGGGGGTCCGGTCCTCCTGGGTTTCGGTTGGGCCGCCCGGGTCCGGGGGGGGGGGTGGCTGCTCCTGGGCGCTTGGGCCCTGGGCCCGGCGCTGTCTCCGCTCCGGGGACGCCCGGCGCCCGGTGGGGTCGGCAGCTGCTGGTCTTGGTCCGCTGGGGCCTGGGCCCCCCAGACTGCAGGGGGCTCCGGCTGGGGCCGCCTTTTGCCGCCCTTCGGGGGATGCATGTCCGCTCTTTGGGGGGGGGGTAGCTGGGATCTGGGCCTCTGGGTGGCTGCTGGGGGCATGGGTCGTGAGCCTTGCGGGCTTCCTCCTCCTTGCAGAGACGAGGCTGCATCTGCATGACTGTATCACCACGGAGACCCTTTATTATGCATGTTGACACTGTGACACTGCTTCCCATTGCGATGACTAGGTTGTATCTCTTCTCTACTTCCCATTGCGATGACTAGGTTGTACCTCTTCTCTACTTCCCATTGCGATGACTAGGTTGTACCTCTTCTCTGCGTAGTTCTGCGTGTGTTTGTGTGTGTTTGTATGATTTTGTTTTCCAACAGAGACCTTGGTTGTTTAGGGATCGCGGTACAGATGTACCAGTGAACTGTGGAAGTGGATTCATGTTTTCTCTCCTCTCTCTCTTCCTCTTCCTTACTCCTTTCTCTCTGTTTCACTTTCTATCATTACCTCTGTTAACTTTCATTTCTTTCTTGTCAGGCCCAGCAGTATGAAATGGAATGGTGTAATAGACAAATGTTTAAATAAAGAAATAAAATGAATAAACATGATATCAAGTGGAGCCTTATGTTCATAAAGCTCCGCTTGGTAAAGCAAAACTGTTCAACAGAATAAAGCAATCAGATTTCCATTCTGCTTGCTTCGATGCTGGACAGGACAAGTAAAAAAAAAAAAAAAAAAAAGCTGCTAGCATCCATGCCACGGCGGGTTCAAGCTGCTAGCATCCATGCCACGGCGGGTTAAAGCTGCTAGCATCCATGCCACGGTGGGTTAAAGCTGCTAGCATCCGTGCCACGCCGGGTTAAAGCTGCTAGCATCCATGCCACGGCGGGTTAAAGCTGCTAGCATCCGTGCCATGCCGGGTTAAAGCTGCTAGCATCCGTGCCACGGCAGGTTAAAGTTGCTAGCATCCGTGCCATGCCGGGTTAAAGCTGCTAGCATCCATGCCACGGCGGGTTAAAGCTGCTAGCATCTGTGCCATGCCGGGTTAAAGCTGCTAGCATCCATGCCACGGCGGGTTAAAGCTGCTAGCATCCATGCCACGGCGGGTTAGAGGTGCTAGCATCTGTGCCATGCCGGGTTAAAGCTGCTAGCATCCGTGCCACGGCAGGTTAAAGTTGCTAGCATCCGTGCCACGCCGGGTCAAAGCTGCTAGCATCCGTGCCACGCCGGGTTAAAGCTGCTAGCATCCGTGCCACGGCAGGTTAAAGTTGCTAGCATCCATGCCACGCCGAGTTAAAGCTGCTAGCATCCATGCCACGCCGGGTTAAAGCTGCTAGCATCCATGCCACGCCGGATTAAAGCTGCTAGCATCCATGCTACGCCGGGTTAAAGCTGCTAGCATCCATGCCACGCCGGGTTAAAGCTGCTAGCATCCATGCCACGCCGGGTTAAAGCTGCTAGCATCCATGCCACGCCGGGTTAAGGAGTCATTAATGCAAAAGGACCAAACCAAGTACTAAGTACAGATGCAAGATTTTACTGCAGGAGGACGCATATTTTTGTATTTAAAGTCCTTTTATAATTAATTTAATGCAATATTAAAATTTTTTGAGGTTTAGAGTTTGAGGTTTTCTTAAGCTGCAACTTCTAATCAGCAACATCCAAACAAATAAAAGCTTGAAATATATTATTTGCACATTATTTATCTATACAATATGTAAATTGCACCTTTTAAGATGAATTACAGAAATAAATGAACTTTTCCACAATAATCTAATTATTGGGTAGTACCTGTATGTGTATGTATGTAAATATGTGATATGTGTATTATAGAAAATTGTTTATATGATAGGATGTATAGTATTATGGTTGCAGTATGTGTATGAACATGAATGTATGTAAATATAGTAAATGTGTGAATGTGAAGAAGAATGTCATGGCATCGATAAAGGGAAAATGAACGGGACAGATGACATGGTTCTATGATTGGGAGGAAGACTTGCTGTGTTTTATAGTTCGGTTTTGATTATTTTGTACATTTTTGTTTTTTGATGATTATTTGTATGTTTTTAATGTTCATATATGTTTTTGTTGGACTCCAGGAAGATTAGCTGTACCATGCTACAGCTACATGCTACAGATGGTCTTAAATAAACTAAAGTAAACTAAACACGTCCTAAACAAATCAGCGTCTGAGCAAACATCCTGTTCATGTATTTAACGCTGGAAGTCACCGTGCTCTGGCTCAGCTCGCCGCCTGCTGCAGCTCAACATCTGGCTCAAACAGCTGTCTCGTGTTTCTGTCTGTTGAGGCTGCAGGACGAACCGTCGAGCCGGCAGCCTGCTGAGTCGCTCCCATCAAAGCCGGCACTGGGTAGACTGGTGGATATTCTGCTGCTCCAGCTGTGAGAGCTGCAGCAGGAACATCCGTCTGCAGCAGATCTGTTGTTTTCTTCATACGATTCAGGAAAACAAGCAGATGATATTCCTGACTGAATGTCCTCCGGCTCTTTCGTCGAGACATTCTTTGTCTTGTTGGACAGTTGACATGAGACATAAACATGTTTATTTCTGCTGTAAACATGTTTACAGCAGAAATAAACATGTTTACAGCAGGAATAAACATATCTACAACAATAATCATGTTTACAGCAGAAAACATGTTTACAGCAGAAATAAACATGTTTACAGCAGGAATAAACATGTCTACAACAATAAACATGTTTACAGCAGAAATAAACATGTCTACAACAAAAAACATGTTTACAGCAGAAATAAACATGTTTACAGCAGAAAACATGTTTACAGCAGAAATAAACACGTTTACAGCAGAAATAAACATGTTTACAGCAGAAATAAACACAGTTACAGCAGGAATAAACATGTCTACAACAATAAACATGTTTACAGCAGAAATAAACATGTTTACAGCAGAAAAACATGTTTACAGCAGAAATAAACATGTTTACAGCAGATAAACTCTTTAGTGGACACTTTAGTGGACGGACTGTCCACTAAAGTGTCCGTTTGCACTTCAACAAAAGGTAAACAAAGGAAAGGGATGGAAAGCTGGTAAGCAGCTTTATAACAGCTTTGAATAAAAGAGATGAGAAACCTCAGTTTTGTATCAGATGATCTGGGGCAAAAATGTGTCAAACATGGTTCCTATCAAGGTTCTCCATCATGTTCCAACGCAGACTGATGGAGAACGTAGTTCTGATAACTAAACTCCAGACGGGGAGTTACAGGAACTGATCCTAAAACCTGTCTGATCCTAGATCCTCTCTGATCCTAGATCCTCTCTAATCCTAGATCCTCTCTGATCCTAGAACCTCTCTGATCCTAGACCATCTCTGATCCTAGAACCTCTCTGATCCTAGATCCTCTCTGATCCTAGAACCTCTCTGATCCTAGAACCTCTCTGATCCTAGATCCTCTCTGATCCTAGATCCTCTCTGATCCTAGATCCTTTCTGATCCTAGACCCTCTCTGATCCTAGATCCTCTCTGATCCTAGATCCTCTCTGATCCTAGATCCTCTCTGATCCTAGAACCTCTCTGATCCTAGATCCTCTCTGATCCTAGAACCTCTGATCCTAGATCCTCTCTGATCCTAGAACCTCTCTGATCCTAGAACCTCTCTGATCCTAGACCCTCTCTGATCCTAGACCCTCTCTGATCCTAGAACCTCTCTGATCCTAGACCCTCTCTGATCCTAGACCCTCTCTGATCCTAGAACCTCTCTGATCCTAGAACCCTCTCTGATCCTAGACCCTCTCTGATCCTAGAACCTCTCTGATCCTAGATCCTCTCTGATCCTAGAACCTCTCTGATCCTAGAACCTCTCTGATCCTAGATCCTCTCTGATCCTAGATCCTCTCTGATCCTAGACCCTCTCTGATCCTAGACCCTCTCAGATCCTAGATCCTCTCTGATCCTAGACCCTCTCAGATCCTAGATCCTCTCTGATCCTAGACCCTCTCTGATCCTAGACCCTCTCTGATCCTAGATCCTCTCTGATCCTAGACCCTCTCTGATCCTAGACCCTCTCAGATCCTAGATCCTCTCTGATCCTAGACCCTCTCAGATCCTAGATCCTCTCTGATCCTAGACCCTCTCTGATCCTAGACCCTCTCAGATCCTAGACCCTCTCTGAGCGGACACATACATGGTGTTGGTCAGGCTCGTAAACCTCAGCTGGACTGAAGCGGCATGCCATCGTGTTCTGAGCCGTTCTTGCTTTGTGTTGCCTCGTCTTCGTGAGGCCATGCTGGTCTCTGCTGCTCTGTTTGGCCCTCTGAGGGTTTCTTCATGCCCCATGCCCCCCCCCCCCCCTGGCTACCAACCCAGCTGTTGGTGTTGCAGCAGCTGTCATGTCCTGTTCTCCTCTCAGCTGTTACACCTGCTGGAGGCCTCCAGGCAGCCGAACAGACGGAGCAGTGTAACGGAGGAGCGTCACCGCACGCCTCAGATTCCTGGAGTGTTTCAGAGAGCTGATCTGAGGGTGGAAGCAGACCTGAACCCACGGTCTGATGGTGGAAGAAAACCTGAACCGACGGTCTGAGGGTGGAAGAAAACCTGAACCGACGATCTGAGGGTGAAGAAAAACCAGAACCGATGGTCTGAGGGTGAAGAAAAACCAGAACCGACGATCTGAGGGTGAAGAAAAACCAGAACCGATGGTCTGAGGGTGAAGAAAACCAGAGGCTTGATGCTTTTGGAAAGGCTGCTGTGGCCCTCTGCCGGGAATGTCTCTGCAAATGTAACTGCTTGCATTAGTAGAAAAAAAGCAACATAAAAGGTCGTTCACCCCCCCTTCAGAAAGCTGAGGGAGCTGTGAGGGTTATTTATGTCACTTTTTCACACAGGACCATGGAGGTTTGGATTTTTCCCCCCTTACTAATAATACCACCATCATGTGCTACAGAAGCTAGAACTGAAAACTTTACACTGTCCATTTTAACTTGTACAAGGGGGGGGGGGGGGGGGGGGCATATGTAACCTGGCTTAGTGTTTAAAGTGACTCTTTCACTGATTTTATGTTCTTTGCCATGAAGTCCAGCCTCAGATAAAGAACGGAGACGTTTTCTCAGTCAAATGTCTTTGACACAGCTGCATGTTACACATACGCACTTCTGCATCAATGGCAGGAATAACGTCTGACATCATGCAGAGAGAAACTTCTGTTTATATCAGACCCGCTTTTTCATAGAAAGTTTGGATAAATGACTGCGACATGAACAATTTTTTGGTCTGAAATCATCTGAATGCATGAAGTTGTCCTCGTGAGTTCTCAGAGAAAGAAACGTGTTTTGTTTCACACCTCTGAGAATCAGAGCAAACCAGGCAGCTTTGGTTTCTGGTCTTCATTTTTCTGCTCTCTGCGGTTGTTTATAAGAGTTTTAATTGCTCTTTGTCTGCATCCACCAACCCTAATGACTCCAGACACTGTTTGGCACGCTGCAAACGGGCACACACACAAACACACCCATGGGAGCGTTACGAGCCCTCAACACATTTTCTTAATAGTTTTTATTTAGTTGTCATGTGGAGGGTGGTGAGCGTTAATGGTGGTGGTAGATGGAGCGTGTTCCTCTGGTCTGGCAGCCTCCCCAAACTCCTTCTATCAGCTTATAAATCTGGCGACGGAGCGGAGCAGCAGCTGATGCTGCTGGCAGACACTCCGGCTGCAGAGAACAAGAAGAAGAAGAAGAGACGTGCTCGGATCTGACGGAGCTTACAGGAGACAAAAGAATGCAGTCAAGTCGAAGGTGGAAGCAGAGTTCATGGAAGTCCTTCAGGTTTCCATATTTCTGCAATCCTGAGATTTTTAAAGTTTTGTTTTGTTTTTTGATTGATTTTTGTCTTGAATTATTGCATTTTCATTCTTGTTTCCTGATGTAAAGCATCTGGGTGTCCTGAAAAACACTGTAGATAAAATGTGTTATTGTGAAAAATATTAGTATAATTCTAATTCACCCCCAGATACTTATTTTAATTCACTTTAATTTATGACAACCAAAAGACAAAAGTTGTTTGGTGTAGATAGAAGCAGTGGTTGAAGCGCAGTCTCCCAGGTAAGAGCCGTTAGTGACGCGTCATGCTTAGAAGAGCTGATGCTTCACAGTGAATCAAAAGAGCCGACTCACAGTTTTTCAGGAGAGTGCAGTGATTTGCTGTGACTGGCCAGTATGGAGGCCATGCAGCCGGCCACATGTGAGCATGCAGGCTCGTACAAATATGTGAAAGCAGAGAGGAAGACGATGTTCCACTGCCAGTGAACACAGCAGTTCGTGGTGAGGTGTGTGAGAGTGCATTCCATTGTCTTTTCATTTAAGCCTGTGACACCTGAAAGTCGGGCTGCACGGTGGCGTGGTGGTTAGCACCGCAGCCTCACAGGAACAAGGTTGCTCGTTCGATTCCCGGCTGGAGCTGGGAATCGAACAATTCCAACAGCAGTCTTCCCGTGTGGAGTTGGCATGTTCTCCCCGTGTATGCATGGGTTCTCCGGCGTTCTCCCACCATCCACAGACATGCATGTTAGGATAATTATGCTGCCAATGCTGTAAAGCATAGAGGCATTATATTACTATTCGATCGTGTTATTATTATTCCATTTCTATCACTTTGTTTGACGCCTAACTCGTCCCAGGGCTTTGCCAGCACCCCTACAAATATCAAAATGTGCATCTCGGCCCGGAATAGTGTACTGTCCATTTCACTGTACAAAAGTCAAACGGTGTTCATGAAATTAGCAAAAAACTGTGATTTTTGTTCGATTTGGTTGGAATCAGGTGAAAAAAACAAACAAACAGGTCACTTTGGAGCTACATGGCTAAGCTGTAGCTACTATCACAATGAAACATCATTCAAAGATTAAACGGGTCATGAAAGATAAAACTTTCTCCATGTGAAAGGATATTTACACATCAGTTACGATTTTGTCACAATCGCAAGTTACGTTTTAGGAAAAATCAGAGAAGGCCAAAATCCCTCCGCACTCTAAATTTTTAATCATTTTCAGATGTGAAACAAATATCAATAACTACTACAGCTTTCATTGCACAGACATAAATTTTATATCAAAACGCAGGAAAACGCACAAAAATTGCTCGGACGCACAGTTTTGGAGTTACGCTGCTCCACAGCCGACCTACGCCTCCCATTGACTTCAATTCTAACGTAGGAAAAAATTACTCTTTCTCCAGTGTTTTTAACTCACCACCATTTAAATTCTGTTCTCAGCAGGATAAAATCAAATACATTTCTGGTTCCTCAAAGCCTCGTGGCGCTCACGGTGAAAAAATGATTCTGATATCTTTTACAGTTTTCTGTCAGGGGAGAGTTGTTTGGGGAGTGCGCACAGACTGCATTCAGTGTAGTTCTGTCTGTGTAACTGCCATTTTCACACAGGAAGGCCCCGTTGCCTAGCAACGCTTAACGAGGCAGCTGCAGGTGTTCTTGCAGCTCCGCGTGTCACGCGCACACATTTCCTCATACTGCAGTAATATCTCAGAGCACCTGCAAGATAAACTGAATCCTCCACAGGTTTCAGTTTATAACGGACATGACGGATTCTGGGACGTCTGACAGTGTTGATGTACAGACGCACACAGCCGTGCAGCTTCCCATCCTCTTTTCTCTGACTGTTTTCTCACTGTCTGTCTCACAGTCTATCTTTCTAAGTATCGTGCACTTCCTCTCTCTCTCTCTCTCTCTCTCTCTCTCTCTCTCACTCACTCTCTCTCTCTCTCTCTCTCTCTCTCCCCAACATGGCTGCCGCTCTCTTGGCGTGGGTAGCTGCATCGGCAGCATTCAAAATTTCTTCAGACATTTTCTAGTTGATCAATCTAGATCGTCTCCAGGAATGAATGTGAGTGTGAATGGTTGTCTGTCTCTCTGTGTTGGCTCTGCGACAGACTGGACACCTGTCCAGGTGTACCTGCCTCTCACCTGATGATAGCTGGGATAGACTCCAGCGACCCTCGCAACCCTGAACTGGATAAACGGTACAAAAAATGATTGACTGACACCTGAAAGTGTATCTTTCAGCAAATTTTAACTAATTTGCTCATGCAAATTAGCTCGCTTACTATAATACAACATGTTTACATCTGCTACAGATGTTCACTAATATGTACTGTCCCTAGAAAAACAAACAAATAAAAAGTTTGAAAATAGAATAAATGCACAAAATTTTAGGGCTTCTCATAAAAATGAAATACTGAATGCAAAAAGGTTTTTAACACACAAATGGTTAATTTATTGCAAAGTTAAAGTACCATAGGGCTACAAATATCTTAAACTAAGAGCTGTCCGGGAGTGGAAAGAGCCGGCTCTCTGAAAAGAGATGAATTTCCCATCACGAACCCTCTGTTCACACTGGACACGAACAATTATTTCCACGAATGAATTACGTGTAAAGTCAATGTACAGACGCGAATAGACATGCGTTTGCTTAGGGCGTTTGATGCAAATTAGCGGTGCGACAAACCCCAAATGCGCGTCTGATTCGCGCGAATGAGGTGTCTGACTCGCGTGAAGAGCGTATTTCGCCGATTCGCTGGAGTTAAAAAAATTGAAACCGAGCATTTGCCCCTAATTATGTGTAATTTCAAGATAAAATAACATCTAAACGGATGGGTTATAACAAAATTCACCC